>CM064863.1:50652225-51151135 GCA_032719365.1 Prinsepia uniflora | reverse complement strand
AATTGATTGTTGATTAAAGACGGAATTGAATGAAATTTATGGCAGAATGCGTAGTCTCTTACTAGCAAATTAGGGTAAGATATATGATATTTTTTTAGTAAGATATGAGCCAGTAAGATGAAAAAAAAAATTGAATGTTGATTAAAGATTGAATTGAATAAAAACAAATTGAAAGTTCTAGTTTTTTCTGATATTTGAAGTGTACAGTATATGCTTTTGTAGAAGCATTCGGCTTCACATTGCAGATGGTATATTTTATGATATATCATATTAATCGTAGTGATATTTTATTCTCAAAATTTATTTGTTGATGTTAGATTTATTTATTTTTTCTCGAAACATAGACAATCTTAAGGATATCTGTTGTAGAAAGTTAGAACCAAACTAGGACTCAAATTAAGATAACTTCATGAGGCCCTAAGCATGATTAATTTGAACAATGAGAATTGAGTTCATGCTCAGAATATGCATATGCATATGCTGCTTAGTTCATTGGATTTTGCAAGTTCTGTTTCAAAATTTGTACTTAATGATGATTGATGGTGTTCACTCAATAACTTAGAGATTGGAATCATTGTAATTGCTTAGTCTTATCTAATTAGTGCACGTAATTTAAGCGAATTCATTTTTATAGGTAATTAGTGCATTTTTTTCCTGTTTATCTGTAGCATATTTATTTGGTTGCTATATAGTCTAAATTCCGATGAACAAAACGATCAAGAAATTGAAGAAGGATTTGCAAAGAGGAAAGATTTTAGAATTAGTTTCCAAATCATTTTGTGCCGTTTTGTTGTTCTGCTTGACTTCGCGTAACTATGTGCATGTTTTTTTTTTCCAAGGAACTGGAGAGAATTGGGTTCAATTTCAGGCCAATCTTTTCATTTATTGTGGTTGTATCTATTTTTATTTTGTATAATTTTAGTTTGAAAGACGGTGCTTGAGGTCCAATTTAGTTAGTTTACTTCATTTAATTGTGTGCATAATTGTAGATAAATTTTTTAGAAAGTGGGGTTGGTATCACGATACTAGTTGGGATAAAGCTGTATAGAGAAAAAGAAATTGCTACTCAACTAGTTTAGAGGAAATTTATGATTGTTCTTTTATTGATGATTGACTTCAATAGCAATATTGCATGACAGCATTTCACAGGTTTTACATCACTAGATTTTGGTTAGAGATGATGATGATAATGTTTCTGAGTTGATTTTGCTTTTCTTAATCTTATTTCGTGAATTGGAGATCGCACGAATGACCAAGGTCCTATAATGCATCAAGATGCACTCTCACCACTAATCAGTCTTTTTCTCTGTCACTTTGCTCCCTCCCCTACATCCTATAGCTTGGATTGATAAATTGAGTCTGATAAGTGAGCACAAAGAGTTTCTGGATCATATAAATATGTTATACTTGGACTTTGATTTAGTTATTGACTTTACCTTTCTATATATTTTACAGTTTTCTTGCCTGACAATTGTTTTGTTATTCCATGGATATATAATGGCATTCGGTTTTTAAACACTACCTTAGTTCAAGGTAAAGTCTGCTCACATTGTGGTAGTTGTTTATAGTTTTTGTACCATAAAATTTAAAATGATGTTTGAGTTAGAAGGAAAATGAAATAGAACAGAAAAGGTGTAGACTTGAATTACGGTAGCTATGATATCCTTAAATGTAGTTTAATTACATAGAAAAATGAAGAAGATAGTATCAAAAGTAAAAATCTGTAAGGTAAATGCAAGCTTTGTAAATTTTAGATATTTGATTGTATGGTCAATCTTTTTCCATCTTTGAATTAATAAGTTCATGAGTATTGTTTATCCATGATAGTCCTTTCTTACTAACCCCTTCAATGAATTTTTATTTGCTACCAGAATGTCAAAGGAGCAAGATGAGCGAACCAAAGCAAGTAGCTGGAGCGAATATCTTCATTCAATAGAGAATAGGTATCAATCCTACATCTTTAGGTTACTATTCTAGAATGTTTTGGAACATAGTTGAGATATGTATACTGATAGTAAGCAGTATAGCTATCAGTGGGTAGCTCCATTATGTTCCCTAAATGGTTTCATTACCATGATTGTCAGTAAATTCAACAACATCGCGGCAACACACTTGTTACATTGCTATTAATTGTACAAGTATTGTACACCCCGTCCCTAAAATTAGTAATCGAAAATGCAAATTTACCAAAATACCCTCACGAGTGATGTTAAGCCCCAACACTTTCGCTTATGGGCCACTTGTTGGTGTGTGTGTGTGTTCTTTTTGCTAGTCGAAAACATTATTTTAAACCCAAAATGATCAAGGACCAATTGGAAGCCCAAACACACCCCCCCCCCCCCCCCCCCCCCCCCCCCCCTCACCCAAATAGAAATAACTATTATTTGTTGTCAAGGTCTTACCATTTGGTTGCTTGAACCCAAGCCTAAAAATGTTTAGGCTGTCTTGAACCCATAGTGTCAAGGCCCATGTGCTGGAGAAACCAATGCTTTGGAGTGAGCCCAAAACCTCTTATTCGCTCATTTTGTGCAAAACGGCCCAAGGCCTAAATAGGTCACACAATTTTGAGCCCTTCTCTGTTGGACACGAGCAGAACCAAAGAATCGATTCAACCACACACACACCCTCACTACGACCATCGAGACCCTTTTTCGAGAATCCATCTACCTGTAGGGCTTAACCTACTCCTTCACCACTACACTGAGATCGCCACGGTGAGTGCATGACTGTGCGTGAGACTCCATCGTTGACCCGTTCTGAGAACGAAGAACTGAGTGGGGTGGCGACGGTCGTGAGCTTCCCCCAGTTGTTTTTTATGTTTCCAGCCATCAAGTACATACCCACGACTGTGCCTCGATGCGCTGATGAGGATATCCTCCTTCCTAAAATCATCGACGCGATCATCCTAGTGTGATGAAGATGCAGACCCGACTCAGACCCATTTTTCGACCCGGAGCCATTTTTGCGAGTTAAGGTAAGCTCTTAATCTAAGATGAGCGCTATCCTATTTGCCACACCCTATACTACCTTTGACCTATTTGCATGTTGTTTATACTGCGAGGAACATGGCGGTCGTCATAACTCAATTCTGACTCGAATCTTGACCCAATAGAAAAATATGCAAATGAAGTAGTCCTTGGAACTCTAACCTTTACTAATCGACTGGCCTTGACGAGAGCATTTTGATGGACTGTTTGCATGTCGTTTTCGAAGAGGCGCGACAACGGTTGGAAATAGCCTGGTTGTCGAAAAACATGGACTCTCGTGGCGGCGCAGGTAAGCTTTAGACCTAGGAGTTAGGCCATTGAATTCCATGTTTAACGAAAAGTCTAACCCTCAAATTTCCTTTAATTTCGTGCATGGTTGATGCCTGATCAGAGCATCATAGTTCTCTAGTACCCAAGGACCACCGTGGCTTCCCGTGTAACTCAAGCTTCGACAGGTATTTTCTGGGATTTAAAAAAAATATTTGGAACCCTCGCATTGAATAGATCATCCCAGACCCCTTGCATGTCGAAAATGGTTAAGATTGAGGGATTTAAGCATCGCCAAAAAATTGAGTTTTTTCCGGCGAGTTTTCTAGTTTTCAGCCACCGTTGACGGCGGCACTGGCGGTGGCGGTGGTCCAACCGCCATCTCCGGTGAGACTCCAGTGACGATCAGTAAACGATCAACCTCGTTTATCAACGTTAGTAAACCGTTAGTTATAACGGTTAACTAATGGAATATTCTAAGGGAATATTCCGTCAGAATGTTCTAGGAAATATTCAACAGGGAATATTCCAAATTGCGTGTGTGTCTATTTTGGGACGTTTTCGAGCCGTTTAAGCACGTTTTAAGCCCCTCTTTGAGCCATTTTAACATCGTTTAACTCTATTTAAGTGAGATCTTTTATCATTTTACTTGGAGTTCAAATAGTAACCTCATGGTCCGAATTATTTAGATTGGGACGAGTTTAGGCTTACGCGGTTTGACACGTCAGGTGATTTTGACTCCCCAACCAAATTATGAGTGGACCCCCTTCCCTAAGCTGATTTTATAATGTTTAAACTCACACGTTTTACGATGTTTGCACTTATGATAATAGTTGATCATGCATTACATATTATGTGCTAATTGTGATATTTGATCGGGATGATTGGTTTACGATGCTTACACGGTTATTCTGGTATACTATGATAAGGTGGTTATGCATGTATGTTCATATTCGAGTCACATGTTGCATTGCATATTAGTCCACGGGGCATTGATGAGATAGTGTGTTAGAACCCACTTAGGAGTTGCTGGTGTCTAGTACCCGTCTGTAGGCCGCAGACCAGTCATCCACGTGATCGTTCACCAGCACTACTTGCTATGTCAGGACTCGTCCCAATCCCCCCAGGATTAACGCGGGACGCGCCTGATCTCGTCTGACAGGGAGTGTCAGACAAGGGAAATTCCAACTTTAGCCCGCTCGGGCTTTAGAGTACGCCAGGATCTAGAGGAGGTATGTGATGTCTCGGTCTCTGCTACAGCCCGCATCCGCTGTCAACCTGAAGTGCAGTCAAAACATTTAAAAGCTGTGAGTGGACAAAACAATAATTTATAAAACATTTTCATAAAGACATTTTTACCTTTCACTAAAAGCATGCATGCATTCGAAAATCATTTATCCAAAAGAACCATAATGAAACCAACCATACAGGCCACTGCCCCAAATCCATGCGGGACTTAGCCCAAAACCTGTACACATCACATATCATATAACATATAGAATATACATATAAATCACATAACTAATTCTGTCAAGGTTTCTAAAGCTACGCGCGTGCTACCCAGGGTCTCAAAACCGAAGTCTCTCAAGTTCCACCTAGGTCAATGTCTGTAGATCAATGACCCTCCCCGAGGTTATAATTCAAGCCCTCCTGAGAGTAAGGTACCCAACAGGGGCGACTTCACTCAGTTAGTGCTCCGTGACTACTCTAGGGTCCACCTAGGCCAACGACCCTCCCCGAAGGAGACATTTCAAATAAGGAAGGTATATGAATATATATATATATAATGAAAAAATTTATGCCCGGTCCCCATAAACCGTCATGAGCCATAAAACCTTTAAAGGGTTCATGCCGGTCCCCATAAACCGTCATGAACCTGAAAATCCATTTAGGGTCCCCGACCCGAAAACATAACCGTAAGGTAACTGGGTCTCGTGCCCGAACACATGACTCAACTGGGCATCGTGCCTGATATCTCCGGGTCAGTCACGACTCCAATCATAGTGATGCATGCAACCATCCATCTAGGATCGCCCTCAATCCTGTTATGTCCCCGTGAACGAATCAACTAACGTGACCACCGCTAGATTATGGAGTACTCACCACTGATCGATATCCTGAACCCTCAGCTCTCCGAAGTCGAGCCTCCATCGGCTGCCCCACAACAGGTCGTGCATCGTGACCTCTCCCGAAGGAACATATCCCAGTCAGGAGGCGAGCGTCTGTTCGTCCGTCGCTGTGCATAGAGCACTTGCCGCGACCACGATTCAGACCCGTAGGCCATAAATAGGGTCATATGCCCAAGACAAAACCAAATGGGTCTCATGCCCTAGTTTATCTTTTTTGAATCCAAAACCATTTCCTTTAAATCGACGTAGAAACACAAACTCGTATAAGCACCGTATAAGGCCGAAACCTCGAAATATGTGCCAATATGTAACCACACACAAATGCACTCATGGAATCACAAAACAAGTATTAAAACATATAATAAACATTTATGCATGCACCAATTTAGAAAAAAGGTCCACTCACAGACCGTCCGTGCTGCCGCATCGATATGCGTGCCATACGGCTCTCCCGAGCCAATCACCATCACCGGGACTCCCAAACCTATCCAAATTGTAATAGAAGATTACTAACTACTTAATTAAACCCTCAAAATTCCCGTAATTTTCTCGAATTTTTAACTATTTTTAAAGTCGATCCTAAACCTTCGGACACCTTGAAACCTATCGAAACGATATCTGATCAACACGAAACCAGTCCCAAAATGTTCGTTACATCGAATAGATTATTTCGTGTGTTGAAAGTTTCCCCAAAGGACTGTTCACACACCCTCATGCGCCCCAAAAAGGTCCTGCGCGTGGGCCTCACGCGCTAGGACTATAGATCATCTTCAAGCTTCAACGGCCGGTCCTGTGCAATCCGGTCCAGCTGGACCGGCGTGACCGGTCCAAGTCCATATCCTCCCATTTTTTCGTCCTTTTTCTTCCTTCTTTCCACCAATCTTCCTACTTTGATCCAATGAATCTAAATATGTAAACAAAATAATCTAAAACCTACAAAAATCCATCCATTCTAACTCCCCATTTCGGACCAATATTTCCATTTCCTCCCTAGGGCCTCCTTGGCCGTGAACCACCACCAAAACCACCTTATTACTCCCATAGCAACCTAATAAACCTTACCCAACCATCCAAAACCGTCCATAATAGCAAAAATCGAAAAATAAGGAAAAATGGGCCAAACCGATACCTTTGTCGGTTTTCCTCCTCCACGCCCCGTCCACGGCGGTTCAGGCCATCCTGTAGCCTCCCTCAGTCCTCAACCACTCTCTGCCTCATCCTCAGATTGAACCAAGTGAAGGGGGAAGAGATTGGGGTGTTGATGGTCGATGGGTATGGTGAGATCGGGTTTGGGTTTGGCTTGGTATGCACGAACAAAAGGGATGGGTATGCATGTATTGGATCATAATGAGCAATGGATGAGTGACACTTGTCACTCATCCATTGGGCCAATTTAAAATATCTAGGGCCCACTCGATTACAAAAGCTCCCCGTTTCGTAAAACGTGCAATAGTGACCCGAAACTTCCGTGAACCATAACTTCTTCGTCGAACGTCCGATTTCGACGTTCTGCCTGTCTATTAATTTGTATCGACCCAATCTATGTAACGGTTCTCGTCCCTCGGCCATCGGACCTCCTAGGTCAAAAGTCAACTATTTACCTCCTTTTAACCAAATTACCAAAATATCCCTTAACTTCCGAACATCATAACTTTTTCCTCGAATGTCGGAATTGAACGTGCTACGTGTCTATGAACTCATGACGTCCAGAACTACGTCACAATCATCGGCCAAAGTCCATTTGATCGCCTGAACTAAAAGTCAACGTTTTACCTACGACTAAGGGCAAAACGGTCATTTTGCATCGTCCGTCCGAAAGTACCCCACTAATCATGGATTAACCTCACTAATCATGATTAGTCACTAATCAAATATCAAAATTCGGGACGAGTCGTTACATGCTATACTAGTTAAAAAGTGCGAGTCCTATCCCCGAGCTCTAGGGGACTCGAGGTGATAGTGCATTGCACCCAGTCCTGCACGTGGTCGAGGTACAAGACACCCAGTTATGAACTTTGACTTAAGAGCAATTGTTTAGTGAGTTGGCATGGTGACATATTCATGATTTGGCATTACTTATTGAGTATTATGAGATTTGATTATTTTATAATTATTTCTCTTATTACATTCAAGTTTTGTTATGACTGATTTTATGATTTTGATTAAAATGAGTGGTTAAAAGTTATTTACTGAAAAATAATTTTACACTGAAATAACAATTGGGTCTACTCCATCCTTGTGTTTTTGAACCCCTTAGGTACTGCTGGGGTGCACGTACTTCGAGGAGACCTAGTAACTGCTCCGACATCCTCTCTCGGGGCTTAGAGTGACGTGGCGACGAACCAAGTATTTCAGGTAGTAAGGTAACGGTATGATCATAAACTTGTGTTCTGCTCTAACCTTCCATTGTAGGGTGAAATGTAATCTTTTTTTACTGGTTATGTTTCACTCGACACCTATAAATGCATCAGGTGGTGATTACGAGCTCTTGGCTCATATGGATGGTGCAAATGGGTCATTCGACAATATGCAAGGCAAGATCGCCTTTTCACGATTGTTCTTCGTTGATTTATCTTAAGAGACGAGATCCCAGGAACCGTCTGGGAAACTCGAGTCGATTCAGTTTGACTGAAGCTTTTGAAACCACTTCGTTAGAATTATTTCACCAAATTGGCCCTTTTGGGGACCATAGGACTTTCGTAAGGATTTTTTGTGAGGTCCTTGCAAGTAATTCTATTCTTGTGTGAAAGGTACTCTGAGAGTACTTTGAACGATATTCTGGTTTTGCACATTAGTTAAAATATTATCGTGGGATTGAGACTGCACAACCTACCGTAGTTCCGTATGGGTAAATCCTTGTGGTCCTCCCAACAGTTTTGGGGAGAGAATCACTTAACTGTTCCCATATTTGTCTTCTAGGATGTGTAATTAATTTTCCCTTTTGGTACAAGAATCGTATCATTGTTTTGTAGTTTTGTTATTCAACCATTCTTAACAGGACCCGCCCCGATCCCCCGGGGACCACAAGGGGACGTGCCCTGCTCCCGTCTGACACCCGAAGCAACATTCCAAATTTAACCTTAAAAAGTTCAAGTGCATAAATATCCGAAATAAAGTTATACATGCAATCCGAATTCAAAAGATGTCAGACAAGGGATAAAGTCCAAAATAAAAATTTCGAGCACGACACTAAGTTATCCTGCGGGTTAACCTACCCAACAGGGGTTCAGGTGCGCAGTGTGGATCTATGCCTCAGCCTCAGGATCCTCCGCTACCTCAGTAGCACGGCCTAGAGGGGTCACCAAAACATTAAGGGTGAGTGGGCCGAAACTCAAAGTTTATAAAACCGTTTAATAATTAAAACATATACTTTTACCCCTCCGTTTTCCAAACATGCATGCATTAGTATTAAAACCATAAAATCATATAAAATATCACTAGTCATATAATAAAACCATAAATATAACCACAGTCACTGTATTATACACTCCAATCCTGACATCTGAGATGTCCGACGTCCCTGACGTCCACTAAGGTCACAGTCCCAAGGCTACGCGTGCCACTCGGGGTCTCAATCCGGAGTCGAATCCCAGAACCCAGTCAGGGTACGGTATCCCAGATGCCTAGCGTCCCAGACACACGACGTCCCAGACGTCCAATTATATCAATCCTGCTCCTGAGTCATCCTACGGTCCGGTCCCTCCGTAAAATGACCCCTCGCAGGCAATACGTCGTGACCACTCCGGGGTACCACATCCGGAGGAGACAGTATCACATGGGTGGATCTATACAGTGCAGTGCCAAAGATAGTTATCAATATCCACATGCATATATATATATATATGTATATATAAAATCCAAAACAATACTTAAATTCCACCAGACGGGTCTCAAGCCCAAACATCGTAAATCGTGCCATAACCATAATTTCAGGATAATCAAAACCATTACTTGATTCCAACACGTATATATATATATATATATAAAAGTGAAAACGATTATGCATGCAAGGGTTTAATGAAATCGGGCCCACTCACGGTACAATCCCACTACGAAACTGCGCGTAAAACCTTGTCCCGGAACTGCCGCACGATTCCTGTCAGTCCAAAATCACACGTAAGGTCACCACAAGTTCTTAACAGTTAACCAAGAATTCCTAAACTGAAACCGGCCCGGGAAAACCGCCCGAACACGCTTCCTGAGATAACCGGCCCTATTCTGACTAACATAACGATCCCCGATTGACTTGATTATTAAACCCAAAATGTTCAAAACACTGAAAGGATGAAAACTCTAGTTGACCGTGATCAGAGATGAGGCTTCACGCGCCCTCACGCGCCGCCCAAAGTGGCTGCGCGTGAAAGCCATGCCTGACACTGTAGCTACAGTGTTATCTCCTTCACCCGTTCATCTGTCAAACGGGTCTGGTACCCGCGGCTTGACCCGGCCAATTAACCCTCAATACCTATTCGATTCCCTTCGTTTTTTATCCTAGCATCTTCCCTAACATGTTAATTTAGGTTCTGCGTCATTAATTAACCTTAACCAGTCCTCACGTGACCCTTCGACCCGTGATCAACCAAACGGGTCGATCACCATAACTCCCTGGTTTCTAACCCATTATTAAATTCACTTAACATGAAGCATAATAGGACCAAAACGAACCAAAATACACAATCAATTGAACCAACACTCACCTGGAAGTGGTCATCCTTAGCTCTGCAATTCCTCAAAATCAGGGGCTTCAGTACCAGCCCAATCCGTGCTTGATTTCCTTCGAACTCGACGTGGTTGAGTTCCAAATGATCCAAGAAGCCTAAACCAGTCCTTGGTTTCATCCAATAAGCCTCAGTAATTATAACCCGATTTTCCCTCCAAATTCCAGAATTTGGTTTTTCTCTGGCTTTTCACTCAACTCTCAGACCTCACCTCAGCAGAATGACCTCAACACAGTCCAACACTCAGTTAACTAAACCATTCCACTCAACAGCCCGTGGGAATCCTTCTGATCCCACTGAAACCTGCTTCTCGCAATGGCCCCAAAACCATGTTTTAAAATTCACCCGTGGCCTGTTCATGCTTCAGCTCAAGACCCACTGCCTCAAAATCCTTAAACTAATCTCTCTGGACCAGCCACTACACGTTTAAACAATTGGGTTGCTCAGAACCACCAAGCATGGTGCTACAGCACAGTTCCCTATGACTTCAAACAGTAACTAGCCCTGTAAAATGACCAAAATGCCATCCCGTTCAAAAATTACCAAAATGCCCTTCACTTTCTAGACCCGTAACTCAACCGTCTAATGTCCGTTTTCAGCGTGCCGCCTGTCTACGGACTCAGGCCATCGAGACCTACCTAACGGTCATCGAATCGTGTGAAAATTATTTGTTAATCAAAAAGTCAAATTTTCTCCCTCTTTTCGTCTAAATTACGAAAATGCCCTTGAACTTCCGAACGTCACAACTTCTTCCCCGATCGTCGGAATTGGACGTGCCACCTGTCTATGGACTCGTGACGTTCCGAACTACGTTACGATCATCGATCAAAGTCCGTTTGACGTACCAAACAAAAAGTCAACAATTTGGCCAAACTATTCACAGGGGTAAAAACGTCATTTCATTCAATACTTTACAATATTACAATCCTCGAATTTCCGGTGTGTTACAACCTTCCCTCCTTAAGAAATTTTGTCCCAAAATTTTAAGGAAGCAAGTAAGGAAATTGCTCTTGCATCTGCGCCTCGGGTTCCCATGTGGCTTCCTCCACATTCTGGTTTCTCCAGAGAACCTTCACTAGGGGAATAGTCTTCTAACGTAGTACCTTATCCTTCCGATCCAAAATCTGTACCAGCTGTTCTTTGAAGCTCAAATCTTCTCGGAGTTCGATGGGTTGCTCCTCCAGTACATGAGATGCATCGTGCATATACTTCCGTAGCATCGACACGTGGAAAACATCGTGGACTTTAGAAAGTTCTGGAGGTAGTGCCAATCGGTAAGCAATCCGGCCAATCCTCTCAATGATCTCGTATGATGCCATCCCGATACTTGCCTGATAACTGTTGTTGTAAGGGAATTCCATTAACGGCAAATGAGTATCCCACGAATCCTGAAACTGTAGCACACAAGACCTTATCATGTCCTCCAGGGTCTGAATGGTCCTCTCGGACTGTCCATCGGTCTGTGAATGGAAAACAGTACTCAAATGTAGGTTTGTTCTCAAGGTGGTTTGTAAACTCCGCCAGAACCTGGAAGTGAAACGCGGATCGCGATCAGACACGATCGACTCCGGAGTACCATGAAGGCGAATGATTTCCTTCACGAACAGTTGAGCCAGTCGGTTGGGTTTATAAGTCTCCTGTATCGGCAGAAAATGGGTTGACTTGGTTAACCGGTCTACAATTACCCACATTCTGTCGAATCCACTCCGGGTCCTTGGTAACTTAAAGACGAAGTCCATGGTGATATGGTCCCACTTCCACTCGGGAATCGGAAGTGGCTGCATAGCCCTATAAGGTCTCTGCCGCTCCGCCTTAACCTGCTGGCAAGTCAAACATCTGCTCACGAACTCTGCAATGTCCTTTTTCATTCCTGGCCACCAATAATGGCTCCGGAGAATACGGTACATCTTTGTACCTCCCGGATGCATAGCATAAGCCGAACTATGGGCTTTCTCCAGAATCTCAGCCTGTAACTCTGCCACTGCTAGTACACACAATCGACCCAACTTCACAAGTGCTCCATCACCTCGGATGGTAAAATCCTGTCTCTCACCTGCTTCCACCTCAATCCTGTAGATGCAAAGTATCGGATCCTGAAGTTGTGCCACGATGATCCGATCAATCAACACTGGTCGTACATGGAAATTGGCTAACAAAGCTCCATGCTCATCTGTCCCCAGTATAACTCTAGCCTTCCGGAGTTCCACTAGAAAAGGGAGATACACCATCCTCAAGTGTGCAATTGATCCCGCTGATTTCCTGCTGAGTGCATCTGCCACCACATTTGCCTTACCCGGATGGTACTCAATCGTACAGTCATAGTCCTTAATTAGTTCCAACCATCTCGGTTGTCTCATGTTAAGTTCCTTCTGGGTGAATAGATACTTTAGGCTCTGGTGGTCGGTGTATATCCTGCACGTTGCACCGAATAGGTAATATCTCTAGATTTTTAAAGCATGGACTACCGCCTCCAACTCCAAATCATGGGTAGGGTAGTTCAATTCATGAGTCTTTAGCTGCCGTGATGCGTAAACCTTACCATTCTGCATTAACACGCATCCCAAACCTTGTAGCGATACATCACTAAAGACCACGAACTCTCCACTGTCATCTGGCAATGCAAGGACGGGTGTAGTGGTCAATCAATACTTCAATTCCTGAAAACTCTGCTCACACTGCTCGTCCAAAATGAACTTCACCCTTTTTCTAGTCAATCGAGTCAACGGTGCAGCAATCTTGGAGAAACCTTCCACGAATCTCCGATAGTAGCCTGCCAACCCGAAAAAACTCCGTACTTCTGTCACTGTTGTCAGTCTGGCCCAGTTAATCACCGCTTCCATTTTCTGGGGATCCACGCTGATTCCATCAGCTGATATCACATGTCCCAGAAAACCAACACTGCTCAGCCAAAATTGGCACTTACTCAGCTTGGCGTACAACTGTTCCTGTCTCAGCTTTCCTAACACCAACCGTAGGTGTTTCTCATGTGCTCTGGCACTCCTTGAGTACACCAGGATGTCGTCAATGAACACAATCACAAATTTATCCAAGTAAGGTTGAAAAACCCTGTTCATCAGATCCATGAATGCTTCCGGAGCATTCGTCAAGCCGAAAGGCATCACTAGGAACTCGTAATGTCCGTATCGGGTCTGAAATGCCGTTTTCGGAACATCCTCCTCTGCAATTCTCAGCTGGTGATACCTAGACCGTAAATCAATTTTCGAGAAGTACTGGGCTCCTCGCAACTGGTCGAATAGATCATCGATCCTGGGTAAAGGGTAATGGTTCCTCAGTGTCACTTTGTTGAGTTACCGGTAATCTACACACAATCGGAGGGTCCCCTCCTTCTTCTTCACGAATAACACCGGTGCTCCCCATGGTGAAGTGCTCAGTTGGATGAATCCCAAATCCACCAACTCCTGCAACTGAGTCTTGAGTTCCCGTAACTCGGCTGGCGCCATCCGGTATAGTGCCTGGGATATAGGTCAGGTACCAGGTAGTAGTTCAATTGTAAACTTGATCTCCCGCGGTGGTGGTAATCCAGGTAAGTCTTCCTGGAACACATCTGGAAATTCTCGCATCACTGGTATCTCATCGATACACGGAGTATCAACCTGCTCCGTCACCACATACGCCAGATAACCCTGGCATCCCTTCCGTAGAAGTTTGGTAGTGGCAAGCGAAGAAATCACTTCAGGAAGCGAACAGTCACGCTCCCCCTGAAAGATAACCTCCGGTAAACCCGGACTTCGCAGAAACACTTGCCTACTACAGCAATCAATGAGCGACCCATGCTCCGATAACCAATCCATCCCTAAAATCACATCGAAGTCATGGATATCCATAATGATTAAGTCTGCTGGTAGATCCACATCCTCTACTCTCACCGGGCACCTCCGAATCACCTGATTCACCAAGTTCACGATTCCCATCGGTGTGCCAACACCCATCTCGCTATCTGGAGTTGATACCTCACAATCTAGCATACCAGCACAACTTCTCGAAATAAATGAGTGAGTATCCCCCGCATCCATCAATACACGTACAAGAAGGTTTGAGATATGAAGAGTACCTATAACCACACCTGGAGCTGTCCTAGCCTGCTGCTGAGTCATTGCAAATACACGAGCCCTGGGCCCAGCAGTCTGTCCGCGCCCACGCGCGCCACGCTCAGCACCACGGTCACCTCCCTGTCCTCGACCTCCGATAGTGTTGGAAGCCGAACTCTGCACAGCACTAGAGCCCCCTGCATCATTGCTCCGAGACAACAGTGGGCAATCTCGGGCATAGTGGCCCGCTCATCCACAAGCAAAGCAGCTGACTGTCCTCGGCCTGTCCGAAGACCCACCAGATGCATCACTTCAAGATGAATGCTGCCTTGAGCCGAACCTCGATCCTATCCTCTAAGAGCCCCCATGTCGACCTGACCAGCCCCGACCTCGTAAAGATGAAGGTGCTCCTCTGTAACTTCCTCCCTTAGTGTTCCTCTGGCCCGTTGGTCCAAGGTATGAATGATCCCGACGTTGCCCCTCGTCTGAAGGCTGTCGTGCTTGGAACCGCTACGTCGACCATGTCTCTCAGAGTAGCGTGACTGGCAGCTGTCTCACCAGCCCGAATCTCCCTTCGGAGTCCAAGTTCAAACCTCTGACACTTGTCTTCCTCTGTACTCACAAAAGCTGCCGCGAACCGAGAAAGTTTCCCAAAAGTCTGCTCATAGTCCGCAACGGACATATCTCCCTGCTCCAGCAGTAGGAACACTGCCTCCCGTGCCGCGCGAAACGATCGCGAGTAGTAGTGATCCAAGAATCTGGCACGGAAAACCTCCCAAGTAGTGGTGTGGACAGACCATCCTGACATCTCTAAACCATGCCACCACTGATAAGCTCCGCCTTCCAGTAAGAAGGCCGCCAATGTCACCCGCTCGCTCGGAGGGCAGTGCATCACCGTGAAAATCCTTTCCCACTTAGCAATCCATTCGTAGGCATCCTCGAGGTTTGATCCCCCGCTGAATGGAGTGGCTCCCAAACGTTGAGCCCATTCAATACTTGCGCATTCAATTTCTCTCTCTAGTTCCTCGTCAATCCTTGCTTGAGGAATTCTCCTTGGAGGCATAACCAACTGTTAAGAGGTATAGATTAGATAACATCATCCTTAAACTTGAAAAGTACCTAATACTGGCCGCTAGTCTAGCATGCTGACCACAACCTAATGTTCCGATACCAAGTTGATAGGACCCGCCCCGATCCCCCTGGGACCACATGGGGACGTGCCCTGCTCCCGTCTGACACCTGAAGCAACATTCCGAATTTAACCTAAAAAGTTCAAGTGCATAAATATCCGAAATAAAGTTATACATACAATCCGAATTCAAAAGATTTCAGATAAGGGAAAAAGTCCAAAATACAAATTTCGAGCACGACACTAAGTTGTCCTGCATGTTAACCTACCCAACAGGGGTTCAGTTTAATAATTAAAACATATACTTTTACCCCTCCGTTTTCCAAACATGCATGCATTAGTATTAAAACCATAAAATCATATAAAATATCACCAGTCATATAATAAAACCATAAATATAACCACAGTCACTGCACTATACACTCCAATCCTGACATCCCAGATGTCCGACGTCCCTGACGTCCAATAAGGTCACAGTCCCAAGGCTACGCGTGCCACTCGGGGTCTTAATCCCAAGTCGAATCTCCAAACCCAGTCCGGGTACGGCATCCCAGATGCCTAGCATCCCAGACACACGACGTCCCAGACGTCCAATCATAGCAATCCTGCTCCTGAGTCATCCTACGGTTCGGTCCCTCCGTAGAATGACCCCTCGCAGGCAATGCACCGTGACCACTCCGGGGTACCACATCCGGAGGAGACAGTATCACATGGGTGGATCTATACAGTGCAGTACCAAAGATAGTTATCGATATCCACATGCATATATGTATATATATAATCCAAAACAATACTTAAATTCCACCAGACGGGTCTCAAGCCCAAACATCGTAAATCGCGCCATAACCATAATTTCAAGATAATCAAAACCATTACTTGATTCCAGCACGTATATATATATATATATATAAGTGAAAACGATTATGCATGCAAGGGTTTAATGAAATCGGGCCCACTCACGGTACAACCCCGCTGCGAAATTGCGCGTAAAACCTTGTCCCAGAACTGCCACACGATTCCTGTCAGTCCAAAATCACACGTAAGGTCACCATAAGTTCTTAACAGTCAACCAAGAATTCCTAAACTGAAACTGGCCTGGGAAAACCGCCCGAACACGGTTCCCGAGACAACCGGCCCTATTCTGACTAACATAACAATCCCCGATTGACTTGATTATTAAACCCAAAATGTTCAAAACACTGAAAGGATGAAAACTTTAGTTGACCGTGATCGGAGATGAGGCTTCACGCGCCCTCACGCGCCGCCCAAAGTGGCTGCCCGTGAAAGCCACGCGCCGCCCTTCCTTTTTGATCCTAGCATCTTCCCTAACATGTTAATTTAGGTTTTGTGTCATTTATTAACCTTAACCAGTCCTCAAGTGACCCTTCGACCCGTGATCAACCAAACGGGTCGATCACCATAACTCCCTGGTTTCTAACTCATTATCAAATTCACTTAACAGGAAGCATAATAGGACCAAAACGAACCAAAATACACAATCAATTGAACCAACACTCACTTGGAAGTGGTCATCCTTAGCTCTGCAATTCCTCAAAATCAGGGGCTTCAGTACCAGCCCAATCCGTTCTTGATTTCCTTCGAACTCGACGTGGTTGAGTTCCAAATGATCCCAGAAGCCTAAACGAGTCCTTGGTTTCGTCCAATAAGCCTCAGGAATTAAAACCCGATTTTCCCTCCAAATTCCCGAATTTGGTTTTTCTCTGGCTTTTCACTCAACTCTCAGACCTCACTTCAGCAGAATGACCTCAACACAATCCAGCACTCAGTTAACTAAACCATTCCACTCAACAGCCCGTGGGAATCCTTCTGATCCCACTGAAACCTGCTTCCCGCAACGGCCCCAAAACCATGTTTTAAAATTCACCCGTGGCCTGTTCATGCTTCAGCTCACGACCCACTACCTCAAAATCCTTAAACTAATCCCTCTGGACCAGCCACTACACGTTTAAACAATTGGGTTGCTCAGAACCACCAAGCACGGTGGTGCAGCACAGTTCCCCATGGCTTCAAACAGGAACTAGCCCTGTAAAATGACCAAAATGCTCTCCCGTTCAAAAATTACCAAAATGCCCTTCACTTTCCAGACCCGTAACTCAACCGTCTAATGTCCGTTTTCAGCGTGCCGCCTGTCTACGGACTCAGGGAATGGAGACCTACTTAACGGTCCTCGAATCATGTGAAAATCAGTTGTCAATCAAAAAGTCAACTTTTCTCCCCCTTTTCGTCCAAATTACGAAAATGTCCTTGAACTTCCGAACGTCACAACTTCTTCCCCGATCGTCGGAATTGGACGTGCCACCTGTCTATGGACTCGTGACGTCCCGAACTACGTCACGGTCATCGATCAAAGTTCGTTTGACCTACCAATGAAAAAATCAATAATTTGGCCAAACTATTCACAGGGATAAAAACGTCATTTCATTCAATACTTTACAATATTACAATCCTCGAATTTCCGGGGTGTTACAATTCTTGTACGTGCTCTAGGAGCCATTCAAATCTCATGGTTTTGTGCATGATGCTGGTTTAAAGCGCTTTTACTTTAGTACCGTTCTTAAGGTGGTATTTTGCCTTGCTAGGTATTTAAGATGAATTTATAGTTTTCCTATAAATGACTTCACTTTACTTTTGAGTTTTCGTACGATGTTTCTAGTGCCTTGTGAAATTTCATACTTACAATGATAAAACCTTTCTGCACAAAAAATAAGTTTTAATCATGTCAATTTGTGGAACGTACTATGACATGTAACATTTTGGATGCCAGTCACATATATTTCACTAAACCGATCTGTTAAATCGTATTTAACGACTTGATTTCTTTATCAAATCACACATTTTACAATCGAGAGTTGTGTTCCCTACTTGTCAATTTTTTCTAAATTATTTTGAATTGATTTTGGGAATCACTTCCCATTTCTATCGGACTGTTGAGGGCATTATGGTTTTGACCAATTTTACTTTCTTGTGAATTTAGCAGATGCTTTAAAAGTCCCGTAACCTGAATTCACGTTTCGACGAATGAGCCTCGTTTCAAGTGTTTGACTTATGTGGGTAAATTCTCTTTACCCAGTGCTGGTAATTTACGTGTCCTTGAGGTTTGAAAAAATTCTTGGTTTCTGCATCCTTTTCAATATCCGTTGTTCTCGTACGTGAAATTTTGGATTGATGAGTTTCGACTTCTATTTAAAATAATTATTTTCAATTTAGACAACTTTGACCTTTGAGGTCATTTATGCTTTTTGTCAATGTCTTGTTCCTTTGAACACTTTACGTGGTGCAAATTTTTTGTTGATCTTTAATATTTTTTTATGATCTAGGATATTCTACTGTTATTGGTCCAATACTGTGCGCACTTTTTGTGGCATCTTATATTCCATCTTTTAACGTTACGATCCTCGCCCTCTTAAATTTTCAACCAGAGTGTTGAATGAATTCGCTGAAGTCTCCGATTAAGCTTTACTCGCGATTATTCGAAATTTTTGATAAGCCTTTATTGAGCATTATTTTATATCATTTTATACCCTTCATACTTATCTTTTAATGTAAAAAAAACCAAAAATAGGAGAAAATAATATATTTTGTTAGAAATGTGCAGAATTTGATAGAGATCAAAATTATAAGAATTTGAGCGAAAGAATCATCTCAATCAGAGTTATATCAAAGAAGTTATGATCGAAACAAGGGAAGCCACAAAAAAGAACATAGAATTTTGGTAGCATCCTACCGATACAATCCCAGTAATCCCAAGTTTTGATTCGGCCAACATTTACTGACATGCCCTAGATGATCTCGACACACTTGTCCTGAACGAGTCTCCCCCACTTCGACCAGCGCATCTTGAATGAGAACTTCTCCCTTCGGCCAACGCTTACCGAAAGCTCCAGCCCAACTTTGCATCCTCCTTTGACCTGCGTTGGCTGTTGAAGTATGCACTTGATTCAGCATGCGTTTGCCGAGATTCTCTTTCCATTTCCAGCAGCTGTCCACTGATTTGTTTCCTGCAGTATTCCAGCATCATTTTTTCCTTCTTCCTTGAGGAAAACTAGTCCAAATTAAGCTTTTTTTTTCTTCGAGGAATCCTTTTTAATTAGGATTTTATTTCCTTTGTTTTGAGGATTTCGTAACCTTATATAAATGGATGTTTTCCTCATTTTTCTTTTTAGAGACCCATTATTCAAATACTATTGTTTTTCCATGATTTAAACCAAGCACTTGTCTAAATTAAATTGCAAGTTCTTATTGCCACATTCTTTGGTGTTCTTCCATCTTTACTAAGCCCCTTCTGCAATTCAGAGAGTTTAGTGAATAACAATTCACCCATTCACCTACTTTAGCATCCTTCTGCGATTTAGAGATTCCAAATGTGTAACTACTCCATTTCCCATAAGTTCTTGAAATTAATCTTAGTTGTTTTTGTAAATCAATACTTTTGATGGTTTATATCTTCCAATGTTTGTAACGCTTAATTCAATCTCCATGTGTTTTAGTTTCTAAATTTTAATTATGACCTAAGTTCTTGTGCTTAATCTTCAAAATAACGCTAAATGTTTATGTCAACGATTTGGAGCATTTAGATCTAGGTTGAAGAGATTTAATGTTTATGTCCGCAATTCGGAGCATTCAATCAATAACTAAGCTGAATCATATTGTAAGTGTTTATGTCTGTGATTTAGAGCATTTACAATATGAAGAACTTGTGATGATAATCAAGACGAGGAAGGTAAGATTTCGTGATTGGTTAGCTAGGTATGTGCAAGTTTTGGCGTGTTCACATGGTAAGTAGATGATGGTGTCGCATTTGTAAGACCCGTGTTCTGGAGGGAACGGTGAACAATCCCACATTCCTGCGAGGGTGAATGGTCTGGGAAGGGAATGGTGGTGTGCCTTAAAGGTGTAGGCACACACCTATCTAGCACTAGGGCTTTGGGGAGCTCAAGTGGCTTTGGGGGGATTAGAACCCCAAAGTTAAGCGAGTTGAGGCTGGTATAATTCCATGATGGGTGACCCCCTGGGAAGTTGCACCATGAGCTCCCGAAAACAAAACTGTGAGGGCGAGGCCCAAAGCGGACAATATGGTGCTAGATGAGTCGGGTCCTGACTGAGGAGGGTCCGGTCCTGACAACATGTATATGTCAAGTAGGAGTAGAATAAATAATGTGATTGTTGATTTGGACTAGCTTGCGTAAAATTGTCGGTTTTGTTTATGAAACTAATCTATAGTTTGCAGGTACAAATAAGCATGAGCATTTGCATTTAAATTTTTAGTTTATAAAATGTAACTTCGGTTACACATCTTTTAAACCCCCATTTTCTTTTATCTTTCTACTAACCGTTTTCAATGTCCCTTAATTCCTCGGCCCATAACAATCCTTATTTACCAATGCTACATCTACACAAAAAAAGTTTTAAATTGAGTAATGCATTAATTGAGTGTTAATAATTAGGCCTTGCATAAGCGAATCAATTTTTTGCGCCATTGCTGAGCAATTGAAAATCATTACAATGTGTTAGTGTAGATATACATTGTGAATATCGTTACTTGTTTATAAACCATACTTGTGAATAAAATATTGCATTCAATCATTAGTCTTAGCTATATGTGGATCACTTGTGCTTCAGAGAGTGATGTCTGAAGTTTATCTTGGAACAAAAACTTTTGAGAGTAATATCTAGGTCATGAGACGATACTTGCGATAGGCTTTGGACTTGAGGAATAGAACTTCAAGTTAGAAAATCATCCTAGGATTGAGAAGTAGAACTTCAAGGTGTTTGAAAATTATCCTAGGGTTGAGAAGTAGGACTTCGGAGTTCAAAAATCATCCTACCTCTTATGGGTATTCTTTCTGACCTGGTCATTTTTGAACTTGCCCAAATGGATGGATAATGGGCCGAAATCTAGGATATCGACTTGGTTTGCATGGACGTAGAAGTCTCCATCTAAAATTTGAAGCTATATAAACCATATATATCCTTGACTTCCCCAAAGTGTAAATATTTTTTCCTATTAAATGTTTTAGAGTTGCATGAATCTCAAAGACCATTTTTCTTCAAAATTTTACTTTCGAGAATAGGTAGTGCCCCTTTTGGTTACTTTCTCCTTAACCCTTCATGACATGTGGATTTCATCACCGCACACTGTAGATTAAGTGAATCTACGAACATGAGGTTGTGGGCGGAGTTTGTACGCACTTGTGTTTGGTAAATCCACTTTGAAACTTCCATCAGTTGGTTATGGTTTCTAGAAGAGTTATGACTGAAGACCAGTTTGGTTTTCATGATTACTAGGGACGAGTTGTGTCAACTTGGTATTAGAGCACGGTTTTTAGTTATGTGGTTTCTAAAATATAATGATTCGAGTGGAATATTAGAATGCTTGTTTTGCAAGTTGGATGATTTTTGTGTATGGTGATCTGGATGATTTGAGTTTGACTTCAAGGGTAAACCATGCATGAGGTATGTCTTAATCATTTGAATTTGCTTTAATAAGTATTAATTGATGAATATATATTTTTTCGAATCTCTCATAATGTATGTTTACTTTCCATGTGATATGATTGTTATTAGTTTTAAAATACTCATGTTTGGCTAAACTAAATATTATCAAATTGGTTATGGGAATTTGAACATGAATTTATGAATTATAGTTTATGTTTGTAATTTAAATTGTCATAATTATATATTCAATTTGGGATTTATAACCCTAAGAGCAAGTGTTATGAAGTGGGGTAAATGATGATATACTAAGAAGAATGGTTGACGATAGTTTTGAATGCTTTTCGTCGATATATTCTTTCTCGATAGGGGTGTATTGCATGTGTTGAACATGTTGCTCTAGATTTTGAGGTATGCCTAGATGTTGTATTCCTAGGCGGCCATTCAGATGTTGTATCTCCGAATGGTTATGGTATATGGTTGACGTCTAGATGTTGTATCCCTGGACAGCCACTCAGATGTTGTATCCTTGAGTGGTTGAGTTGTGTGATTGACACCCAGATGTTGTATCCTAGGTGGCTACTCGGACGTTGTATCCCTGAGTGGATATGGGACACGATGGTTGGCCTAGCGGTACTGTAGTAGGTATTTGTATGTAACACTCGGATGTTGTATCCTTGGGTGACCACTCAGATGTTGTATCCCTAAGTGGTTGAGTTGTGTGGGTAACACTTGGATGTTATATCCTTGAGTGGTTATGTGATATTATGTGTAGCTAATGCTCAGGTGATATATCCCTGAGCGAACAATCGGATGTTGTATCCCTGAGTAGTATGTTGGCTAGCAATACAGTCAGTTTGAGATGATTCAAACAACCGTTGAGTATGCATAATATCATTATGTATTGGGCTAGATAAGCAACGAACTTTTAGAGGTAACAAAAAGAATTGGTGGTTAACATTTGATGACTCAGACGTCGAGCCTGGGGCTCTAGTTCCCGAGTAAGGATATGATATACCTAGCAGCAAATGCACTTGTGATGTGATAGACTATGGTAAGTTTTTCTTCTAGCTGGTGTCCTATATGTATTTGGTGACACCTTTTACAGAGTTTAAAATCGAGTTGTGAACTTTTTCCAATTAAAGTATTGATTTCAGTTTGGATTAAGATATGATATAAAATGGTACAAGGCTATTGTATTGACTTGACGATTGTTGTGATGGTTGTTTAAAACTACCACCCATAGGTATTATGATCTAAGTAACAAATTCATAATATTAATTGGACCATACTGCGAATGAGTCTGAACACGGATTTAGGTACCTTCATGATGGAAATCATCATTAATTATGAGTTAAGGACTTTTGTGGTTTTCCTCTTTCAAGAGTCGTATGGTATTTCATTTGTGGTTAATTAAAGCTTTACATCAGCTTTGGACGTTTAGGTTGGAAGAAATCTTCACGGAAATCGATATCTTCTTGTTGAGATGACTAATTAGACTTGTTGACTTTTAAGAGGACTCTGAGGAACTGTCGGTCACGGACTATCGACTTGTGGAGTGTTACGTAACGCATCCCTACCCCGAAGATCAAATCAAATCATACGTTGTACTTGGTGTTTGTATCCCTGTGTTGGAACTTTTGGATTGAGGGGATCACTTAGTAGAGCTTACTTATTTCTAATCTTCATGTAGACCCTTGCCTTAACAGAGAATTGTATTGGGTCACTTTTCAAGCCTTGAGGCTTGCTCGAATTTAACTATCTTGGTACCCTTAGTGCACCCTAAACCTAACATCGAGGGAACTAGGTCGCAGGTTGTATTAGTTGCTGAGTGAGTGAACTCTAAGTAACTTTTAGTGTCGTAGTTAGTTATTCCCATTAGGAAGTACTTGGAGGAAGTATGGACATTGAGTTAACTATATACATAAAATCATAGAGTTGGTACTATTAATGATCACCTCATTTTTTTTTCCTAGGCGGATTGGAGGTGAAATAGAAACACCTCAGTACGAGTTATTTTACGAGACAATTAGGAAACGAAAGTATTAAGAGCTTCCAAGCTTACTTGGGATTTTTGGTGAAGAAGACCTTACTTTTGATGGTATGGTACCCCCTTTGGGAGAGACTTGTCTGCGATTGGAAAACCCTTATAGGACATTCAGAAAGCTATTCAGGAAGCATCTTATTTTTTTTTGTACATTTGAGGGAACAGACAAATCTCTTGGTCGGGGCACCTATCTACTAGACCTTACGAGGCAATTAGACTTGTTTGTGGTAGCCCAGACAAATTTTGGTTGATTATTGAGAGTTGTACCCTTGATCGATGATGGCCAAATTTTTAGGAAACAATTTCTTTTAGGGGGTAGAATGTTACATCCCGTACCTAAAAATAGTGATTGAAAATACAGATTTACCAAAATACCCTCATGAGTGATCTTAGGCCCCAACACCTACACTTATGGGCTACTTTTTGGTGTGTGTGTGTGTGTGTGTGTATGTTCTTTTTGCTAGTCCAAAAAAATGTTTTAACCCCAAAATGACCAAGGCCCAATTGGAAGCCCAAACACCCCCCCGAATAGAAATAACCATTATTTGTTGTCAAGGCCTTACCATTTGGTTGCTTGGACCCAAGCCTAAAAATGTTTAGCTTTCTTGAACCCATAGTGCCCAGGCCCAAGTGCAGGGAGAAACTAATGCTTTGGAGGGAACCCAAAACCTCATATCCACTCATTTTGTACAAAACGGCCCATGGCCCAAATGGGTTACACAATTTTGAACCCCTCTCTGTTGGACACGGGCAGAACCAGAGAACCGATTCAACCACACACACACACCCTCACTATGACCATTGAGACCCTTCTTCGAGAACCCATATAATTGCAGGGCCTAACCTGTCTCTTTCACCACTACACTGAGATCGCCATGGCGAGTGCATGATTATGTGTGAGACTCCATCGTCGACCCGTTTTGGGAACAGAGAACTGAGTGGGGGTAGCGGCGACCGTGAGTCTCCCCCAGTTGTTTTTTGTGTTTTCAACCATCAAGTACACACCCACGTCTGCGCCTCGAATCGCTGATGAGTATATCCTCCTTCCCAAAATCATCGATGCCGATCCTAGCTTGATGAACGGTGTAGACTCAACTCAGGCCCATTTTTTGACTCAGAGCCATTTTTGTGAGTTGAGGTAAGCTCTTAATCTCAGAACAACGCTATCCTATTTGCTAAAACTTGTACTTCCTTTTGACCTCTTTGTATGCTATTTATACTGCAAGGAACACGGCGGTCATCGTAACCCAATTCAGACCCGAAATCATGACCAGGTAGAAAACTATGCAAATGAAGTAGTCCCTGGAACTCTACCCTTCACTAATTGATTAGCCTCAACGAGAACATTTCGATGGACTGTTTGCATGTCGTTTTCGAGGAGGCGCGATAGCGGTCGAAAATTGCCTGGCTATTGGAAAACTTGGACTCTCGAGGCACCGCAGGTAAGCTTTTGACCTTGGAATTAGGCCATTGAATTCTTTGTTTAATGACGAGTCTAACCCTTGAATTTCATTCAATTTTGTGCATGATTAATGCCTGATGGGAGCATCATCGTTCTCTTGTACCCATGGACCACTGTGGCTTCATGTGTAAATTCAAGCATCGACAAGTATTTTCTGGGCATAAAAACCAAATATTTGGAACCTCACATTGAATAGATCATCACAGGCTCCTTCAAGTAAAATATGGTTAAGATTTGAGGGATTTGAGCCTCGCTGGAAAATTGAGTTTTTTCAACGAGTTTTCCATCTTCCGGTCGCCGTTGTCGGTGGGGCTGGCGGTGGTCCTCCCGTCGTCTCCGGTGAGGCTCTGACAACGACAACTCAACAGTCAAGGTTGTTAGTCAACAGTTAGTTCTAACGGTCAAATAATGGAATATTCTGAGGGAACATTCTGAACGGAATATTTCAAGGAATATTCGATAACAAATATTCCAAATTCACCAGTGCCTATATTGGGACGTTTTCGAGCCATTTAAGCACTTTTTAAGCTCATTTTCAATCGTTTTAACATTTTTAACACTATTTAAACGAGATTTCTTATCATTTTACATGGAATTCAAATAGTAACCTCATGGTTTGAATTATTTAGGATTAGGAGCAGTGTAAGCTTACGAGGTTTGACACATCGGGTGATTTTGACTCCCCGGCTAGTTTGTGAGTGGATCCTCTACCCTAAATTAATTTTATAATATTTAAACTTGCACATTTTACGATGTTTGCACTTTTGATAACTGTTGAGCATGCATGAGTTATTATGTGCGGATTTTTGTATTTGATCGTGATGATTGGTTTACGATGAGTACTCGGTTATTCTTGACACACCCCGACCCGGAAAGCCCATTTATGGCACGAAATTCGAGGCATTCTAGCCTACATCTGGACGATGGCGTCTATATGACAAAGCCACTTAAACTAGATCGACGCGTTTTGGAGAGGTCAGATGAAACCTTATCGATGAACACTGATCGCATTTCAACCGACAGCGGGAGCATATAGTATGGACAACAATATTGATGATCATACACTACACTTTACCTATAACCACTCGATAACATTACCAATTCACTCCAAGCTTGGGGGTGAGTGTTAGAGTAGCTTTCGAGCCTCTTCAAAGTATATGCGTGCCAAAGAGACCTGAGGGGTTTAAAACATAAGGGTGAGTGGGCCCAGTTGTTATTTCAGTGTAAAACCATTCTCAATAAACAACAATTAACCCCTCATTTTATTATAAAACCCAAAACAGTTATAGCATACTTACACATAGTATGAGAAATAAAATATCAATCGCTTAATAATAATCATTTAAACGCTGCAATCAGATGAGCCATGCAAAAACCCATAAATATGTTACAATATCAACCCACGTCATAAATACTCATGAGTCGCCTCGAGTCTCATACTTGGAACACCGACTGAGTATCTTTGCTCAGTAGCATGACCACGTGAAAGCTGGATGCCTTACATCGTCACCTCATGTCCCCTAAAGCTCGAGGTACAAGTTGGCGCATATTTGACCAGTATTACGAGCGGCACAGATGATAAATCACATGGAGGCTGGTTTGTGGCCATACGGATGAGTACAACATACCAGCAACTCTTAAGTGAGTTCTAAACATCTCAATCTCATCAATGCTCCGGGACTCATATGCAATGCAATATGTGACTCAATATATACAACTATGAATACTCAACGTATTGTATTATCGTATATCAGTATGACCGGATAAGAATAGTAAATCATACATCACAATCATATACCACAAATAGTAGATAACAAGATATTCATGCTCAACAAGTATAAGGTAAGTTAACATTGTAAAATGTACGAGTATAGATAATATAAAATCAGTTTTAGGGAAATGGGGTCCATTCAAAAACTAGCACGGGAGTTGGATCACCCAGCAAATCAAACAACTCTTGAACTCCCAAGTCCATTTTTTCCGTAGGAAATCACCCACAAAGGTTGTAATTATTAACAAGTCCAATACACAAGTCTAATTACCCAAGGGTAGCCCAAACCAAGGTCTAGAATTTCTTAATATGGGCCTAGACACTTTCTAAAACATCCACCACCCTGGAACCAGCACCCACACACTTTCTAGAATTGACTCTACCACACATTTTTGGGACTGGAAAGCTGCCTAAAAGAGTACAAAATGGTCTGTAACAGTGCCTATGCACTGCTGTGGGCCGAGAAAGGCATCCACGCGCATCCACTTGTTGGTGGAAGGCCGGAAAAGTGGCTCACACGCCTGCTGCGGGCCTCACGCGCCTCGTAATCGAGGCCATGCACTCCCACACATGCTTCACACTCCTATACGTGTAGTGCTAAAATAACCCCATGCATCACATGCCCATACTCATTAAGTTGGTCATTACTTTTAACGTGGACATGTAGTTGACTAACTGCAGACTAATGACGACCACCATTGCTAGAGCTCCGTCAGAGACAACAGCCAAACCACCGCCAGCGCAGCCGTCCACGGTGGCTGGACTACTTCCATAACCTAGTTTTCCAGCGAGGTTTATCTTCCTCAAATCTAGTCCAAATTTCGCATGTAAATAGTCCATCATCATCTACTCTTTGTGAGGATTATGAAAATCTAAGTTGGAGGCTCATAAATTAGTTGTAACATTTTTGATAGAGCCGAAAGGATAGTGGTTCTGCGGTTTCCAGCGACCTCATTCGCCATCGATACTCGTATCAAACCAAGGAATGATTAGGTACATAAATGGGTTCTAGATGCGAGTAATTTAATGATGGGAGTCCAGAGATTGACCCTTACCTCGAATAGGTTTGAAATGGCTCGAAAGTCTCTCAGATCTGAGTCGGGTTCCCAGGTAGGCTGTGGTATAGGGCTCATTCGACTTACGAAAAACTCTCTGGGTTTTGCAGGAGGGAGACGACGATGGTGCCGTTCATTATTGGTAGTGGGGATGTCGTGGTTTGGACTCAGTCACTCTATGTGGATGTCAGGTCATTAATGGGTTCTGCGCTATTGCAACCTTCATGGTGGTCCTTGATGGTTCTGGGTCGCGGTTGGCTTGGTCGTCTCAAATAGAGGTTTCTAGTTTGATCTAGTGGTTGAGGTTGGTTGGAGACGGGGTCGTGGAGTGCTGGTAGCCTTACTATGTTTTCGGGCCATTCTTGGCTGCTAAAGAAAGGAAGAGCATCGAGGTAGGAGATGTGGTGTCGAGGGGATAAAAGGTTGAGGGTTTGGTTCCTTTGAAAAGTGTGAGTCTAGGGCATGTACAAGGTTCATCGTGAATTCAGTCGTGTGAGAGGTCGTGAGTTCAGTGCTGGTTCCATCTCCAATTCGGTGCAAGCACGTTGAACTCTCGCAGCTTCGAGAGTAAGGGAGAAGGTGCTAGTGTCTCTATTACTAATTAAGCTGGTCATGAGAAATTAATGGGCCTGGGCCAACCCAATACATAACTATCATTTTGTTAGGCTGTATAATTGTTGCTGTAATGCCTAAGTGCACCTCAATTTTGTTTTGGATTGTGGATTTGCGCTTAACTAATTGGTTAATAAAACCAAGGACTAGTAACCTGGGTTATGGGTTTGGGCCTTCAAAATAGTAACTCACAAGGCCCATCCCGATTATGCTAATCCAACGAAAAGTCAAACAAAGCTTGGGTGGTTAAATGAGGGTAAAATGGTAACTTCCATATTTTTATTTCCTTGATTTTGGTACGTGTCGTATCAGTCTACCCTCCTTAGGGAAATTTCATCCCCGAAATTTGGTCGACGTCGGTAAATGATAGAACTCCTACTGACATCCGAAAGTCGTTCATTGCCTCCACCTTTAACACTTAACTTCCTCTTAGGTCCTATAGAAACGTGTTCCATCAAGGAATTCGTTATTTCTCGTCAATAATTCACTAGTGCGTTATTTCAGTTACAAGGACTAATCCACCAAGATCTCCCTCAAATGTTATAACAGAATAGATGCTTCCTGAATAATTTCTTGAATATTCAGTTAGGATTCCTTATTCAACGATTAGTCTCTACTTGGAAGGATATTGTACATTCACGGGTTGGTCAGTTTTTCCTTCACCAATAAACCGAGTGGGTCGTGTTCTAGAAAACTCCAATGCTCCAATTGCCTCGCAATGTAACTGGCTTCGATTAAGTCTGTTTAACGACTTCGACAATCCATCTGCCAAGAGGTCAGCGATTCCTCGTGAACTTCCTTATGGTAGGGGTGTTTCTCGACCCTAAGAGTTTGATGAGGGCCAAACTGACCCAACAACTGAAACGTCCTTCATAACGATTCTCCCAAACTATGGTTTAAGGTGTCCAACTCGAAATATGGCAACTAATCTCGAGCAGCCTTGAGGTTCAAGACAACTAGTACAGTTTTCCATTAAAATAGTAATCTAATTGGGGATAGGAGTAGGTAAATCGATCGATCTCTAACTATAAGGTAGTGAAAACTCAACCCATACGTGTCCAGGGGTACTTTGGATAGCTAACATAGCTAAAAGGTCCTTCGAATCCAATAGTCCAACACAAGGATACAAAAGATTCAACTTGATCTTTAGGAGAATGAGGGGTAGTGCAACATGCCTCAAGTTAAAATTTTTGTATCTAACGGTCCCTCTAATTTATCACAATAGTTGACAAGCCTGAGTTGTCGCCTTGACAAAGGATTATTGATTACAGTAAAGGTCCCTTATAACTCATGGGTTCAAACTGGTGTAAGGTTCTAAGTCACTCACCTCCGTATCATGGTAGCCTCTCGGAAGAGGATTGAGTGAAGTGATAACGCTGAAGGAAGACTCTTACCTTACCTCGTACTACGTGATGGCTTTCGTCGCAGAATGGGAAAAATCTTCGTTCAACACATTTCAAGAACGTCCAAGTTTCGACTTCTAATAAGTCTAGAAAAAAAAAGAAAGAATTCTCCAAGGGATAGATACATCACTCCACAACTTTAGTGGCGTCTAGAAGTAAAATACAAGGATGAGGTAGTCTAAGAGGGAGCTTATGCAATCACTGAAAAAATGGATAGTGTGATGAGATGATACCCTACGACTTAAGGTCAAAGTGCGAATGTTCTCGTGTAAAGTTTAGTAGCTTAACTAGGGAAAAAATCTCCTCTAACGAATCGTTAATGATGCACCAGAAATAGGGTCAAGCGATAAGCGCGAGTAGTGACTAAAAATTCTCCATACTGGTGTCCACCTCCGCAAGGGTATGAGTTATGGTCGGTTAGTCTAACTTCCTCTCAAATTTATGACCAAAAAACCTCGCCCCAAGTTAACGTTTAGTTGTAATCCTTCCACTAGAAGTTCCTATTATTTCATGGCGCAAGTTGCCTTAATAGTAAGACCACCATGTGTACTTGTTCATTCAACATATCTTAAAAGATTCCCAAAATGTGATCCAAGAAGGTTCTCATATCGAGGGTTAGTTTGATTGATCCCGAAGTGAACTTCGACGATACCCATGACAATCAAAAAGTCATCCTCAACCAACAAGGGGTACGTGTTAGGGCTGGTTCTTACACCACGAGATGAACATCGTCGTTTAATCCTCAATTCAACATTTTCTTGATAATAAGTATATTCCAAGTTAAGGAAGAGTATCGCTGGTGACAAGGAGACATGAGCATCACACTTGTATTCTAAATCAAAAGGGAATTGAGTATGTCACCGTATCTTATTCAACTAGGAATGTACGCCAATGGATAGAATTTGGTTCCAACCAACTTGGTCAAACGTGTTCAAATGATCCTCAACAAACTACCCAATTTAGGGTACCCATTTCTGCCATGCTAAGGCATCGAATTCCAAGGAAAGGCTGGGGAGGAAAGTCCAATTGCACACATACCCCCAATTCTCAATGAAATATTGTTCTTACCACCGAGTGTTCAAAGGTGTCACAAGTGTAGGATCCAGATGTTAGCCTAACGAACACATCGATATGCTAAAGGGTAAATTACCCAGAAGTGACTTAAGGTCTGAGGACAACAATCTAAACAAGGTAGGATAAAAATGTAGTGATCCAATCTAGTTGGGGGTTGTCTCAATTCTGAACTCGGGATTTGTGATCCCCAACACCGAACGATAAAGTTCTCGAGTGATCACATGGAGAAGAAAACTAGTAGCTAAGAAGTGAAGAATCTGTCACAATCCCGATAGTCGTCGTTAAGCGTGGGTGACTAAGCCCATGACTTCTCGTCACACGGACCGAAGCAGAGAAGATGTGACGAGGAATGAATGGTTGTTTTTTTTCATGATTGCAGAGTCTAACGTCCACCAATGCAGCAAATATAACCGTGATCATCCTCGTTAGATTCTAATGGCATTAACCTTTCTTTCACAATATCACCTAAACCATCGCCTGAATCAATGATCATGACAAGCAGCAAAGCTGCTGTAATACTTCTTTCACCACACTCTCCATCTAAACCAATAATGTTAGTTTTGGGTTAATGGAGTAGCTTCAGGATATGATTGGTACTTTAACACCCAAACAGAATGGAAGCTAAAGCCAAAAAAAAAAACAAAAACAGGGCATCCAAAAACAAGGATTAAAACAACTCTGAATCGAAACGCCCAAAATACCAAAAATTTTCTGGAAATCTTGTTGCCCCAAACGAGAAGGATTGATTCTGAAAAATGGAAGTTGAAAACTCAAGGTTCTCAAGAACTTGTTTCTAAAAACGTTCAATTAAAAGAAAGTAAATGAAACTCAAATTTGTCTAAATGACAAGATCACGTGAATTTTAAAGGGTAAAGAAAAGCCGTAGGTTAAAATCAAGTATGTGAGACGTGGCGCAAATGCCAAAACATGAAACTAAGTTAAGTAACTTAAGAGTGTTTACTAAATTGGCCGAGGGATAAAATTCAGCAAAACAGAACCATCGTTAAAAGTCAAAAGCGGTTACTCAAAGTAACTCCAAAATTGTGGTTTAAAACTACTTTACGTAACGGCAACGAATAGGGGAATACGATCCCCGGTTGTAAAGATGCAAGATTTAGTAAAATGGCATTTCAAGTCGTAAAAGAAACTTTGCAACAAGTCCGGTGAATCAATATGGCGTCAAGACGTATCACATCACAATATGTGGTACAATCTTGACACCAAGATTTCGTTGAGTAAACTCAAGCTATTTGAAAATAAAATGTCACAATAATAACTTTACACGAAAAAAATTAAATGTCTCTAGTAATACAGTGGTAAGAACAATGCAATGTAAAACCCTTTTTTTATGGCAGAAAATCCTTTAAGGAATTCCTAGATGGGCTTCCATGTCTTGAAAAGGACGACCTCGTTAGTCGGTCATAATCCCGCAGTTCTCGAAAGTTTGGTCAACATAGTCAACTCAAGCACGAAAAACAGTACAAGAGGTTTTACCGCCCGACAAGCCATTAAGCTCATAAGCACCACCCGAACACGAATGTTGATAAAAAAAACTATCTTACTAATTTTGTAATTATGGGAGGCAACAATTAAGTCGAACCCTGATTTAACCCTTGGGAATGCATAATCGAACTGTAAACCGTTCGCAACTAGTGTTTTAAATGGCATAATAATTACTCGAGGAGTGGCTCTGACACCGGATATCGGGACGTATGATCATCAAAGGTTGCAATTATTAACAAGTCCAATACAAAATTTTAATTACCCAAGGGTGGCCCAAAACAACGTCCAGAATTGCTTAACACGTGCCTAAACAGTTTTTAAACCATCCAACACCCGGGAAACAGCACCCACACGATGACGAGACCCGGAAAATAGCGTCTATACGCTGCCAAGAATCGAAAATTTACTCTACGCACTATTTTATGGCTGGAAAATTTCCTAAAATAGTACAAAAGGGCCTGAAACAGTACCCAAGTGCCGCCGTGGGCCGGGAAAGGCCTCCACGCAATGGCGTATTATGAAAATCAAAGTTAAAGGCTCAGAAACTACCTGTAACACTTGTGACAGAGCCAAGAAGATGCTAGTTCTACAGTTTTCGGCGACCTCCTTTGCCATCGACGCTCGTATCAAACCAAGGAACGATTAGGTACATAGAAGGGTTCTAGATATGAGTAATTTAATGATGGGAGTCCAGAGATTCACCCTTACCTCGATTGGGTTTGAAGTGGATCGAGAGTCTCTCGGGTCTAAGTCAGGTTCGCGGGTAGGCTGAGCTATAGGGCTCATTCGACTTACAAACAGCTCTTTGGGATTTCCAGGAGGGAGGCGACGATGGTGACATTCAATTTTGGTGGTGGGGATATTGCGGTTTGGGCTCAGTCAATCTGTGTCGACGTCGGGTCATCAATGCGTCCTGCACTATTGTAACCTTCACGGTGGTCCTTGACAGTTCTGTGTAACGACCCGTCTAGAATTCCAAGATTAGATTAGTGACTAATCAAGATTAGTGAGGTTATTCCGTGATTAGTTGGGCTAAATCGGACGAACGATGCAAAATGACCGTTTTGCCCTTGGGCGTGGGCAAAACGTTGAATTTTCGTTTAGGGGGTCAAATGGACTTTGGCCGATGACCGTGACGTAGTTTGGGACGTCACGAGTTCATAGACAGGTGGCACGTTCGATTCCGACATTCGATGAAAAAGTTATGACGTTCGGAAGTTCAAGGGTATTTTGGTAATTTTGATTAAAATGGGCAAATAGTTGACTTTTGACCTGGGAGGTCTGATGGCCGAGGGCCAAAGACCGTTACGTAGAGCGGGACGATACGAATCTGTAGACAGGCTGTACGCTGAAATCGGACTTCAAACGGGGAAGTTATGGGTCACGGAAGTTCGGTTTCACTACGCACGTACTTCGAGATGATGATGAGGTGGCTTATTCTGATTGGGAAGATATTTTAAGTGAGACCCATGGATGAGTGACAAGTGTCACTCATCCCATTGGTCAATATCCCTAAAAAAGGGATCTCATTAATTAAATATTATTATTATTATTATTATTTTATAATTACTCCATTTCTCACTCAATCCTAGCCCTCCATCTAATCTAAATCTATCAATCCTCACCATTCATCTCATCCCTCTCTCTCTCTCTCATCTGATCAGCCCTCATCTTCTTCGTTTTGCCACAAAAAAAACCCGAAACACCATTTCATTTCTTCTTCTTCCTTCAAAAACTGAACACCCACACCACACCTCACCACTATATTCATGCTAAGTGCTCATGTGTGTGACCGTGAGAGTGTGAGGTGAAGGATGGTGACAGAGAGTCACGGCGGTGGCCACAGCGGGGAAAACCCGAAAGCCTTTTTAATATTCAAAAATTGGAAGTTGGTTTGTAAGGCTTTTTTATCGGGGCTGAGGATTGGGTCGTGTTTCTAGGACTCCAGGGAGTCGAGTGGTGCTAGATTCGAGGACTGGAGTGGCTGGAGTCCACGGCAGAAGCTAGTTGCAGGAACTGTCGCCATGGCCGACCTTTGAAGGTTCGTTTCAGTTGTTTTTCTTATGTTTTTAAGAGTGAAAAAGTTAGGAAATGTGATTAGGGAGATATTAGGATCAAAATGAAACAAAATGGGTTGAAAAAGGATGAGTTTGGACGTTGAACCGGTCCAGACCAGTTCAAACCAGTCAAACTCGGTTCGAAAGAGTTTGATGATGATGAATAGTGCCCAAGCGTGGGCTTCACGTGCAGGACTTTCTTGGGGCGTGTGAGGGCACTTGAACAGTAATTCAGGGAAGTGTTCAACATGTGAAACACTATATTCGATGTAACGAACATTTTGGGACTGGTTTCGTGTCGATCAGACATCGTTTCGATAGGTTTTGGGATGTCGGAAGGTTTAGGATCCTGATTAAAAATAGTAAAAATTCCAAAAAATTACGGGGCTTTAGTGAGAGGTTAATAATGTAGTTAGTAACCTTCTAAAGTGATTTGGACAGGTTTGGGAGTCCCGGTGAAGGTGATTGGCTCGGGAGAGCCGTATGCACGCATATCGAGCCGGCAGCTCGGACGGTCTATAAGTGGACCCTTTTTCTAAATTGGTGCATGCATAAATGTTTATTATATGTTTTAATACATGTTTTGTGATGCCATGAGTGCATTTGTGTGTGGTTACGTATTGGCACGTATTTTGAGGTTTTAGCCCTATACGGTGCCAATACAGGTTTGTACTTCTTTGTTGTTTTAAATGAAATGGATTTGGATTACCAAAAGGATAAACTCGGGTATGAGACCCATTTGGTTTTTCTTGGGCATATGGCTCTATTTAGGACCTACGGGTCTGAATCGTGGTCGCGGAAAGTGTTATGTGCACGACGACCGACGATACGACGCTCGCCTCCGGATTGGGATATGTTCCTTCCGGAGAGGTCACGATGCACGATCTGTGGTCGGGCAACCGATGGAGGTTCGACTTCAGAGTGTTGACGGTTCAGGATATCGATCGGTGATGTGTGCTCCATAATCTAGTGGTGGTCGCGTCGATTGATTCTTTCACGGCGACATACCAGGATTGAGGGCGGTCCTGGATGGATGGTTGCACGCATCACTGCGATCGGAGTCATGACTGATCCTGAGATATCAGGCACGATGCCTAGTTGAGTCATATGTTCGAGCACGAGACCCAGTTACTTTACATTGATGATTTAGGGTCGGGGACCCTAAGTGGATTTCCAGGTTCATGACGGTTTATGGGAACCGGCATGAACCCTTAAAATTATTTTATGATACATGACGGTCTATGGGGACCGGGCATGAACCCTTGAAAGGATTCTATGATACATGACGGTTTATGGGAACCAGACATGAATCATTTGAAAGGTTCTAAAGATGTTTTCTATATGTATATGAATGGCATGAATGTTTATGTTATATATATATATATATATATATATCCATATACCTTCCTTTACATGTATTATCTCCTCAAGGGAGGGTCATTGGTCTGGGTGGACCCCGGAGTAGTCACAGAGCACTAACTAAGTGGAGTCGCCCCCGTTGGGTGCCTTACTCTCAGGAAGGCTTGTATTATAACCTCAGGGCGGCTCATTGGTCTACGGACATTGACCTTGAACCCTGAAAGACTTGGGTTTGAGACCTCGAGTAGCACGCGTGTAGCTTTGGAAACCGTGACAGGATTGGTTGTGTGAATTATATGTTTGTATGATATATGATATGTGATATACGATATATGATATGTGATGTGTACAGGTTTTGGGTAGTGGCTTGTATGGTTAGTATCTTTATGGATTTTGGCAGTGGCCCGTATGGTTGTCTCTTTATGGTTCTTTCGGTTATGGTTTTGGGCTTAGTTCCCACATATGGTTCTTTTGGATTAAATGGTTTTCGAATGCATGCATGCTTTTTAGTGAAGGGTACAAATGTCTTTCTTATGTAATGGTTTTATAAACTCTTTGTTTTGTCCACTCATTGCTTTTAATGTGTTGACTGCCCTTCAGGTTGATAGCGTATGTGGATTGTAGCAGAGACCGAGATATCACATACCTCCTCCGGATCCTGGCGCACTCTTATAGCCCGAGAGGGCAAAGGTTGGAAATTTTCCTTGTCTGACACTTTGTGTTAGACGGGAGTAGGGTCGTCCGTATTAATCCCGGGGGGGATTGGGACGGGTCTTGTCAGCGTGGTATCAGAGCATGGTTTGCTCTTATGGTGCGCACAGGTCGAGGATGTGATGTCTCAGTGGGCTACAGTTCATTATCAACTTGATAGTTAGGATGCCGGTACGATAATTTGTAGGATTGAATCGTGGAAGATCTTGGTTCGGTACTCGATGCGGAGGTTGCTATAGTTTTGTCGAGGTTGGCAGTGTGGGACCCTACGAAGGGATGAACGTAACAGTACTTTAGAGTTTTGATCGTGAGACGGTTAGTTGGGATTTTTTTTCACGATGTCGTAGGATCGGTTCTGATGACTGATTCGGTGTTGTGACCATTAGATGGTTGGATTTTGTTGAGTTAGATGGCTATGCTAATAGGAGCAGCCAGGTTCGAGTAACCTCGTTGGATTTACAGTAGGATTTGATTGACGTCCTTACGATATTGGGACCGCGGTGTCGGTCAGATTGTGGATTATACTGCTTTCTGCAGTTGGGTTCAGGGGAACCCTAGGTAGTGATCGTGGAACACTAAGGTAGGGTGTATGGTTTAAAAATGTGAATTGGCGAGTATTCTCGACTCCGATGAGACCGTTGGTCGGTCCAGTCATGTCAGCTTTAGTGATGGGACTGCACTCTGCAATCGGGTTTGTACTTATCGGTTGGACCTAGTTGGTTGTCATTTTATTTTAGTTGTGATGGATAGTGGTGCAACTAAGGTCATGGGTGACCCGGTAGACGACATTGGCCGAGTCGAGTTACGACTGGTTAGAGTTTGGTTGGACACGTTACCAAGGTTGGTACTTGTCGATGGAATCCTTGAGCGGGAATATGGAGTAGTCGGTACGAGCGGTTGATTATGTTGGATGTGGAGTCTCGATAGCAAGGTCTGGTATATGGGTCTGCACGAGTTGTGGTAGGTACTACTATCGAGAGTGGTTGTACTTGTGGTTGTTGAGAATCGGGGACGTTCGGGGAACGTTTCCCTTTCTCGTATGAGATGTCAGGGTGACTGTACCTAGAGTTGTTGGGTACGAGGGAGATAGAGTTTCTCCTATTTGAACAGAGGTATGGGGTCGTCGCTCGGTATGAGCGGAGATTTAGGGTTTTTAGTTTTGCACACGGTGTGCTGATACTGATACTGGTGTTAGTGTGCTGATGTGGATGTTGATACTGGTGCTGCTATTGGTGTTGGTGTTGGTGTCAGTGATTGTGATGACGATGAGTCACGAGTCGGGATGTGTCTCCGTCGAGATGGGCATGTGTCCGTAACCAGTCTAAAAAGGACACGTGGTTGATGTCTGAGTGTGTTGGTTCCGACATGGTTGGAACTTCGGAATCAAGAGAGGTTGTGATTGAGGTGACGAGAGGAATGCGGGTTTTCCGCATTGGTAATGGGTATTTCGAAGTTATTTAGGATGACTTCTCATGTTCTACCATGCCAGATGATGGCTGTGTCACCAGTACATTGGTCGTGTATTGATTGTAGACCCGGGATTGTCTTGAACCATCAGGAGGAGTTGAGTATATCGAAGTTAGGTGAAGGAGATTTCTCATTTTCTGCTTGGTGGCAGATGATGTTGGTTTTCATGGCGTGGTGAGTGCAACGGGTTTGGTTGCATTCAAGTAGGATGAATTTTGATGACATCGGTTTTGGATCATCCTTGATTTTCCTAGGTGGAATGCCAATGATCGATACGAGATAATTGGAGAGAACCCACAGTCTCAGCTTGTCTCGTCGTTGACTAATCTATTTAGATGTGGGAATTCATTAAGGAGTGATGTGATTGACGAAGAATTCGAGAGGGTGTAAGACCCTATGATCGGATCTCAGGTGGATTGTTAGCTGAGTGAGCTTGTGGGGATCCTAGGTGGATCGAGATTGTGATGTTAGGACTAGGATCGTGATGTGGATCAGGATTATGATGTTGAGGACTTTGGGCGTCGTGACGATCGAGGATTGTGGCGTTTATGGTTGGATGACGTAGTGATGGATCTGGATCGTGATCTTGATGGTCCAAATAGGTGGAGAGTTTATCGCTCTTACTTGGATGTTTGAGTTGAGGATGTTGGGACTGAAATTCCTTTCGAAGTAAATCCAGTATGATCGGTAGACGAGAATGAGATTTCAGGTTTTGGAATCGGATTTCAGGATGACGATTCAGGATTCGATTTTGGAACTTGAAAGTGGATTTCTGGATTTGGGTTCGGAATGGTTATTCCGAATGCTAGCTTACGGAATGAGGATTTCGAATTCAGATTTGGAAATGGACGATGGATTGGAGTAATTGATCTGTCTGGTGATGGATTGGACAGATGGACTCTAGAATTGGAACGTGATTAGCTACGACCTAGGTTGTGGTTGTCGTTGTTGTGGTTGTGGTTGTCGTTGTTGTTGTTGTAGGCTAGTTGATGGATAGATGTACGTACCTTATACGTTACTCGGGGTACGACACTGGGCATACTTGTGGTGCCTGGTGACGGTATATAGGATATTCCAGGGACACGTTGGTGAGCGTGTTGGCAGTCGGCTTAGTTCCGATAGCATTGGATTAGTCGAGGACGTGAACTGGACATCGAGTACAATGCATTGGGTCATGGTATTTCTGATGGGTCCAGTTACACATAGGCCGAGTGAAGTGTTGGTGATTGTATACTCAGGTTGAGTGTGTTGGTGGTTAGTGTAACCATAAGGGAGTATAGTGTCAGTTTTCGACTGACAACTGTCAAGTGGTGACAATTTGTCGGATGTTTTGTGGATCCGTTAGTGAGATTTGGTGACTCCCTGTGGGAGCAGATATCAGGATAGTTTGGTGATTGAGCAAGGAAACCTTTGATTTGTTCGTGTCAACGAAGGTAGATTGACAAGTGGTGTCAATTCGGAATGTGTGGTTTCTGTCATTCGACGTGGTCGAGTGTAGTCGATACGACGTGAGTACTAGTGGTACGTCTGGTTGCAAACAAGTATTGTATTGGCTATTGGGTGCTAGTGCACACATGAGATAAGATCGGATTTGCTTTCCACGAGGTTGTTGTGGAATCAGGATAGTTGGAATTTCGAGAACGAAACTAATTAAGGAGGGAAGAACAGTTGGAATTAGGTCGGTTGGAATTTCGAGAACGAAATTAATTAAGGAGGGAAGGTTGTAACGACCCGTTTAGAATTCCGGGATTAGATTAGTGACTAATTATGATTAGTGAGGTTAATCCGTGATTAGTTGGGCGAAATCGAACGAACGATGCAAAATGACCGTTTTGCCCCTAGGCGTGGGTAAATCGTTGACTTTTCATTTAGGCGGTCAAATGGACTTTGGCCGATGACTGTGATGTAGTTTGGGACGTCACGAGTTCATAGACAGGTGGCACGTTCGATTCCGACATTCGAACAAAAAATTATGACGTTCGAAAGTTCAAGGGTATTTTGATAATTTTGGTTAAAAGGGGAAAATAGTTGACTTTTGACCTGGGAGGTCCGATGGCCGAGGGCCGAGGACCGTTACTTAGAGCGGGATGATACGAATCCGTAGACAGGTGGTACAATGAAATCGGACTTCGAACGGGGAAGTTATGGGTCACAGAAGTTCAGTTTCACTAAGTATCTCACTAATTAAATATTATTATTATTTTATAATTAATCCATATATCACTCAATCCTAGCCCTCCATCTAATCTAAATCTCTCAATCCTCACCATTCATCTCATCTCTCTCCCTCTCATCTGATCAGCCCTCATCTTCTTTGTTTTCCCACAAAAGAACCCGAAAAACCATTTCATTTCTTCTTCTTCCTTCAAAAACCGAACACCCACACCACACCTCACCACCATATTCATGCTAAGTGCTCGTGTGTCTGACCGTGAGAGTGTGAGGTGAAGCACGGTGACAGAGAGTCACGGTGGGGAAAACCCGAAAACCTTTTTAATATTCAAAAAATGGAAGTTAGTTTGTAAGACTTTTTGATCGGGGCTGAGGATTGGGTCGTGTTTCTTGGACTCAGGGGAGTCGAGTGGTACTGGATTCGAGGACTGGAGTGGCCGGAGTCGACGGCAGAAGCTAGTTGCAAGAACCGTCGCCATGGCAGACCTTTGAAGGTTCGTTTCAGTTGTTTTTCTTATGTTTTTAAGAGTGAAAAAAGTTAGGAAATAGGATTAGGGAGATATTAGGATCAAAATGGAACAAAATGGGTTGAAAAAGGATGAGTTTGGACGTTCGGCCGGTTCAAACCAGTCAAACCCGGTTCGACAGAGCTTCATGACGATGAATAGTGATCGCGCGTGGGCTTCACGCGTAGGACTTTCTTTGGGCGCGTGAGGGTGTGTGAACATTAATTTTGTGAAGTGTTCAACATGTGAAACACTCTATTTGATGTAACGAACATTTTGGGACTAGTTTCATGTCGATCGGACATCGTTTCGATAGGTTTTGGGATGTCGGAAGGTTTAGGATCGGGATTAAAAATAGTTAAAAATTCTGAACAATTACGGGGCTTTAGTGAGAAGTTAATAAGGTAGTTAGTAACCCTCCAAAGTGATTTGGACAGGTTTGGGAGTCCCGGTGACGGTGATTGGCTCGGGAGTGCCGTATGGCACGCATATCGAGGCGGCAGCTCGGACGGTCTGTGAGTGGACCTTGTTTTCTAAATTTCTGCATGCATAAATGTTTATTATATGTTTTAATACATGTTTTGTGATGCCTTGAGTGCATTTGTGTGTGGTTACGTATTGGCACGTATTTCGAGGTTTCGGCCTTATACGGTGCCAATACGGGTTTGTACTTCTTTGTTGTTTTAAATGAAATGGATTTGAATTTCCAAAAGTATAAACTCGGGTATGAGACCCATTTGGTTTTTTCTCGGGCATGTGGCTCTATTTAGGACCTACGGGTCTGAATCGTGGTCCCGGCGAGTGTTATGTGCACGGCGACCGACGATATGACGCTCGCCTCCGGATTGAGATATGTTCCTTCTGAAGAGGTCACGATTCACGATCTGTGGTCGGGCAGCCGATGGAGGCTCGACTTCGGAGTGCTGACGGTTCAGGATATCGATCGGTGATGTGTGCTCCATAATCTAGCGGTGGTCGCGTCGGTTGATTCGTTGAAGGTGACATACCAAGATTGAGGGCGGTCCTGGATGGCTGGTTGCACACATCACTGCGATCGGAGTCGTGACTGACACTGAGATATTGGGCATGATGTCTAGATGAGTCATATGTTCGGGCACGAGACCCAGTTACTTTACATTGATGATTTCGGGTCGGGGACCCTAAGTGGATTTTAAGGTTCATGACGGTTTATGGGAACCGGCATGAACCCTTAAAAGGATTTTATGATACATGACGGTCTATGGGGACTGGGCATGAACCCTTGAAAGGATTCTATGATACATGACTGTTTATGGGAACCGGGTATGAATCCTTTGAAAGGTTCTAAAGATGTTTTCTGTATGTATATGAATGGCATGAATGTTTATGTTATATATATATATTCATATACCTTCCTTTACTTGTATTATCTCCTCCGGGGAGGGTCGTTGGCCTGGGTGGACCCCGGAGTAGTCAGAGAGCACTGACTGCGTGGAGTCGCCCCCGTTGGGTGCCTTACTCTCTGGAAGGCTTGTATCATAACCTCAGGGCGGGTCATTGGTCTACGGACATTGACCTTGAACCCTGAAAGAATTGGGTTTGAGACCCCGGGTAGCAAGCGTGTAGCTTTGGAAACCGTGACAGGATTGGTTATGTGAATTATATGTATGTATGATATATGATATGTGATATATGATATATGATATGTGATGTGCACAGGTTTTGGGCAGTGGCCCGTATGGTTGGTATCTTTATGGATTTGGGCAGTGGCCCATATGGTTGGCTCTTTATGGTTCTTTCAGTTATGGTTTTGGGCTTAGTTCCCACATATGGTTCTTTTGGATTAAATGGTTTTCACATGCATGCATGCTTTTTAGTGAAGGGTACAAATGTCTTTCTTATGAAATGTTTTTATAAACTCCTTGTTTTGTCCACTCACAGCTTTTAATGTTTTGACTGCCCTTTAGGTTGACAACGGATGTGGATTGTAGTAGAGACCGAGATATCACATACCTCCTCCGGATCCTGGCGCACTCTGATAGCTCTAGAGGGCAAAGGTTGGAAATTGCCCTTGTATGACACTTCGTGTCCGATAGGAGTAGGGTCGTCCCACGTTAATCGCGGGAGGGATTGGGACGGGTCCTGCCATCTGGGTCATGGGTTGGCTTCGTCATCTCAAAGGGAGGTTGCTGGTTTGATCCCGTGGTCGATGTTGGCTGAAGACGGCGTCAGAGAGTGCTGGTAGCCCTGCTATGTTTTTGGGCCATTATCGTCTTCTCAAGAAAGGAAAAACATCGAGGTTGGAGATGTGGTGTCGAAGGGATAAAAGGCTGAGGGTCTGGTTCCTTTCCAAAGTGTGAGTCCGGGGCGTGTGTAGCGTTCATCGTGAATTCAGTCGTGCGAGAGGCTGTGAGTTCAGTGCTGGTTCCATCTCCACTTCGGTGCAAACACGTCGGACTTTCGCAGCTTTGAGAGTAAGGGAGAAGGTGTTGGAGTCTCTTTGACTAATTAAGTTGGTCATGAGAAATTAATGGGCCTAGGCCAACCCAATACATACCTATCATTTTATTGGGTTGGATAATTATTGTTGTAAGGCCTAAGACACCTTAAATTTGTTTTGGATTGTGGATTTGTGCTTAACTAATTGGTTAATAACCTAGGTGATGGGTTTGGGCCCCCAAAATAGTAACTCACAAGGCCTAACCCGATTAGGCTAATCCAACGAAAAGTCAAACAAAGCCCTAGTGGTGAAATGAGGGTAAAATGGTCACTTCTATATTTTTATTTCCTTGATTTTGGTACAGGTCGTATCAATTATGGTGTACTATGATATGATGGTTATGCATGTATGTTCATAGCCGAACCACATGTTGCATTGCATATTAGTCCCTAGGGCATTGATGAGATAGAGTGTTAGAACTCACTTAGGAGTCGTTGGTGTCTAGTACCCGTCTATAGGTCGCAGACTAGTCCTCCATATGATCATTTACTCGCGCTGCTCGCTATACTAATTAAAAAGCGCTAGTCTTGTGCCCGAGTTCTAGGGGACTCGAGGTGACGGTCCATTGCACTAGTCCTTCACGTGGTCGAGGTATGCGAGCAAGACACCCAGTTATGAATTGCGACTCGAGCAATTGTTTAGTGGGCTGGCATGGTGACATATTCTTGGCATGATTATTGAGTATTATGAGATTTAATTATTTTATTATTATATCTCGTATTACGTGCAAATTTTATTACGTCTGATTTCAGGATTTAGATGAAAACGAGGGGGTTTTAAGATTATTTACTAAAAAATGATAATACACTAAAATAACACAACTGGATTCACTCATCCTTGTGTTTTTAAACCTCTCAGGTACTGCTGGGGCACACTGCACTTCGAGGAAGCTTAGTAACTACTCTCACATCCGCTCTCAGGTCTCAAACTAGTGTCCCGCTCTAACCTTCCGTTGTGGGGTGAAATGAAATCAATTTTTACTAGTTATGTTTCCCTCGACCCCTATAAAATGCATCATTTTTGGCTTTCGTCATCGTCATATCGACCAACACACCTCAATCTAGAAGCTCTAAGTAGACTTTCTAGGTCAAAGTGTCATTCTAGAAAATGTTTTTGGATCAAGTCATATAAACTTGCCATGTATTCAAATACAAATAAATGAAGTCTCCATTTGAGTATCGAATTCCACAAAATGAGCATTGACGAACATGGCATGTATTCAAATATAAATAAATGAAGTTTCCAGTATCCAATTCCACAAAATGAGCATTGACGAACAATCATATTGATCAAGTTTTAGTTAGAAGAACCACAAAAATTTAAAGTTGACAACGTAATTATTAACCTCTATCTATCTTGCTGCTATTTAAACAAATACAAATTGAAAATGCTTGCATTAGTCGCAAGATCAATTAAATGTGCTCGTCTAACGAAGGAAGCGATTAATGTAATGAAGCTTGTCAAGTAAATAATAGTAGGGAATCACCATACTTGAGTAATAATGTACACCAAACGGGGAACTCTTCGGCTTCAAAAATAAAGATATAAATATATTGAGTGAAGATTTTATACGTATATATAGATCTCGCTCCTTATATGAGACTTCGAATTCAATACAACAATAATATACATTATACAGTGAGAATGAGACTATTAAAACTAGAGCTGCGCTCAATTCACTTACCCAAACCAAGCAGCCCAAACCAAAACCCAGACCAGCACTGGAACTAACCTACAAACCCTAGTACTTGGGACTAATAAACTCCCAGACCAAAGTAGTTTGAGATTTGCAACCATATACATGCATGAACTTCATAATCCAATTATAAGGTCACCCTGGAAATAGACAAAAAGATTTTGCTAGGAACATGAAAATGCAAGCATCCGGAAATCTCACAACACATAGAACTAGTTCAATTTGGGTTACAACAATCCATACACCAACGTAGAGGAGGTTAATTGAACAACAGAGGCATTTGCACAAGTAATCTTTGCAATATAGACTCTAAGATGGAACACAAACACCATCTACCTAAGTTCTGAAAATAAGAATACGAAAACAGAATAAGTCAATTCAAATCAATGTGAAGGCTGGATCAAAGTGGAGGCACAATCTGTACACTTAAAGGACAGGGTTCCAAAATTGTAAAAATCAACAATGCATTTCCAATTTGTTTTAACAGAAAAAACCAAATTAAATGTCACACCCAATTGAGCCTAACCTTAGGTATATACTGCAACTTGCCTAAACATGATATCATACAATTAGAAATTTATAGCACAACCCACCACAGTTGACTCCACAGTTATGACATTTTGGTTACGTGATACTACTTCAATTCCAAGTTCATAACATTCCAACGATAATGAGCACTTGGGTTGATTTTTTATGAGGGCCAAAGAAAATTTAGAGGCCTGCTAATTATATAGCTCAATACCATTGAGCCATAAATGAATATAGCTCAATTATCCTGGACTTGAAACAGCTAATTAAGTTCACTAAAGCATAGACAATCTCATCATAACAGAACCCATAACATTGAATCATTCTCGAAAATTAAGCCGAACAAGATTTAACCAAGCACTTTATAATCCAGACCAAAATTTAAAACTAGAAATTAAACGAAAATAGTGATAAGGTCACTGGATATGACATCAAATAACATAAATGAGAGAAAAAAGCGAGCCTCCCCTTAACGGTAAGACTTCTGGAACCTAGCTCTAGCACCGCGACCTCCGAACTTCTTGGGCTCGCAGCGCCTGGGATCAGCGACAAGGAGGGTTCTGTCATACCTGATCAAGATGTCCTTGATTTCCTTCTTGCTCTGCTCGTCAACGTACTTCTGGTAGAATGCCACCAGGGCCTTGGCGATGCTCTGACGGATCGCATAGATCTGAGAAGTGTGGCCTCCGCCCTTGACTCTGATCCTCATGTCGACGCCTGCGAAACGGTGTCGTCCGAGCAGAAGGATCGGCTCGTAGGCCTTGAAGCGGAGGATCTCAGGCTCCACCAGCTCGATTGGGCAGCCGTTGATCTTGATCAGGCCGCGCCCCCTCTTACAGTAGGTCACTGCCACCGCCGTCTTCTTGCGGCCGAAGCACTGCACGGACTCTATGGCTGGGGTCGCCATGGTTGTTGCTGTGAGATTGGGTCTCCTAGGGATCTTTGTGGCTCTGCCTCTGCTTTCGCGCTTGTAAGTTCGGAGGCGCGCAGGGAGTGAGTAAATCATATACGAGTGGGGAGTTAGGGTTTTTTATCAATTAGACGGCTGTGATTGTTTTACATTTGTTTCGGTCCAGCTCATGTATCATTTGTAATCCAAACTAAGATGAAGGTAATACCGAAGTTGAGGAGTTTCTGTCCGGCCCATTTTCTTGCCAGGCCCATTTATCCTTTTCATTTTACTAGTTTTAGTAATTTTATAATACAATGTCATTTATACGAGATTATAAATGAGATTAAGGGTGTGATGTGCACATTTGTTCCCTTGTTCATTGGATTTGCTCCCAATTTTGAGTTTTAGGTGTTCTTCAATTGTGGAAAGTTTGATTAATGACGGCTCTATGATGGATTGTTGACCTTATTTTGTAGCGATGAATTTCCAATTTATTGGGTATTCGTATTGTGGATTGACATGAGAGTTATATGGGGTTATTGATGGTTTCATCCCGCAATAAATGGGTTATGTTTCGTAAGGTGGGGGGATGCTCTCCAAGCTCGGTTGAGAACTTGGAATTCAAAACTTCTCTCTACTATAGGTAAGGAAGTCATGGTGCAGGCGATTCCTCGGGCTTTACCCACATACACTATAGGTGTCTTCCAGCTCCCAAAGTCTCTATGTCATCATTTGTCAGCCCTAGTAGCTAGGCATTGGTGGGGGAAAGCTGGTATGCGAAGTATCCCTTGGTCGAATTGGTAGACCCTTTGTAGTCCAAAGTTTAAAAGAGGGTTGGTTTTTAAAAAATTTGAAGCCTTTAATTAGGCTATGATTGCTAAACAGGGATTGCGGTTGTTGGAGTTCCTTGATTCCTTGGTGGGCCGCATGCTTAAGGCACGATATTTCCCTATGGGGGACTTTATGGCTTCTGATTTGGGATCAGACCCATCTTGTGTTTGGAGGGTTATTTTTATAGGGTCATGAGATGATTGAGAATGGGTTGATTTGTTGCATTGGTACTAGAGAAGAGGTCCGAGTCTTTGGTGATAGGTGGATTCCATGGCCTTATACGTTTCGACCCATTATGAATATGGGTCGTGATCTAGAAACCCGGATGGCATCTTTGTTGGTGTCCCTAGAGGAATGGGGATGGGGATGGATGACATGTGGGTCTCTTACAACATATCTTTTGCTTGGAGGATGTGGTGGCTATTCTGGTTATCCCTCTTAGTTCCACTCTTCATTTCGCATATGGGAGAGGTTTTATTCAAAAGATGGTAAGTATTCAGTCAAGTCTAGCTATCGTGTGGCTCTTTCTTTACTGGACCCCCTCAGTTAGTGACCATTATGAGTGCTCATCCACGGGGAGTGTCGAGGCTTTTTGGCGTAAACTTTGGAAGCTTAATGTTCCGAATAAGTTAAAGATTTTTAGTTGGAGAGCTAGTTTTGAAATCCTCCCTACCTCTTTGAATATCTTTTATCGTAAAGTGGTGGTGACAGGGATTTGCTTTCGGTGTGGTAAAAATTTGAAGGATGGATTTCACGCTTTGTGGCGTTGCAAGTTCAGTCATAAGTTTTGGTAAGAAACTGACCTCCTTCTAGGAAAACTGTTTGTTCATGTACATTTTGTTGAGTTATTTTAGTCAGCTATGAAAAATCTCTGTCAGACGGACCTTGAGAAATTTCTTTATATTTGCTCTTATGCTTGGACCTCTCGTGATACGAAATTTCATGGTGGTCTAAGTAAGGAAATAGCAGAGGATATAGACGCAGTTATGGTGGCTTATGCTGAGTTCTAGGGTATTACTTCCTTGTTCAAATTAGTTGCGGTTGTGTGTGTAATGACCCGTCCCGAATATCAGGATTTAATATTAATTAATCATGATTTAGAATGACTAATCGGGGATTAGTTGAGTGAAATCGGACGAAACGTGCAAAATGACCGTTTTGCCCCTAGCGTGGGCAAAATGTTGACTTTTAGTTCGAGCGGTCAAATGGACTTTGACCGATGACTGGGACGTAGTTCGGGACGTCACGAGTTCATAGACAGGTGGCACGTTCGATTCCGACATTCGTAGAGAAAGTTATGATGTTCGGAAGTTGAGGGGCATTTTGGTAATTTGGCATATTAGGGGCCAAATGTTGACTTTTTGATCGGGAGGTTCGATGGGCGAGGGCCAAGGATCGTTACGTAGGTCTCGTCGATGTGAATCCAACGACAGGCAGCATGCCGAAATCGGAGATTCGACGACGAAGTTATGGTCACGGAATCGGGCTCGATTAACCGAACGAACCGGGAATAAAATAATATTTTATAATGAACAGTAGCCGGTGACTGGACACACTTGGATGAGTGACAAGTGTCACTCATCCCTTAAAATCAGGCACAAAACATGGATCCATGATTTTGGGGAGACCAAATAATTATGTTTTATTATTTTTAATTAATTAATTATCCTCTAATTTCCATTATTTCTCTTCTGTTTTCTTACCCGTGTGCAAGCAAACACAGAGAATGAGAGAGTCTGAAATTGTCCACCATTTCCTTTCATTTCTGAACCAAAGTGTGAGTAATTGAGAGGGTGTTGAGATTTAATTAGCAAGGATTAACGAGGGACTGAGTGAGGGCTTGAATTTGGAATTTCGACTTTTCGAATTTTGAGGGGGGAAATTCGAATTGGAAGCTTGGAGCCGTGTTGATCGAAATTGAGTTCATTTCTAGTCTTCTGGGATTACCACGACCTGTTTCATCGAAAGAACGAAGGCAATTGAGGTCCAATTGAGGTAGAACAGAAGCACTGTAGTCGCAGAGAGTTCGAGCTTGAGTCGTGGAGTTTGAGCCATGAATTGATTCAATTGAGTTGGGTAAAATGCTTACCTGAGTCCCTTGATGCTTCTGGTTGAATCAATTTAAGGAAATCGTGTGACGGTGAAGGTTTTCGATTGATGAACAATGGCCGGAGGTCCTTCGAATGATCGACTTTGATCGTAGGGTTTGAGGTATGGTTTTGTACAATTAACATTACAGAACTCTAATTAGACTTGATTCGAAACTGACTGAATGTTCAATTGATGGAAACAATGTCGAATTGGTAGGATTTGAACCGGGTCTGTTCACGGGTTAAAGGACCCGTTTACCAGACAAACGGGTTGGGATGGTGACACTGTAGCTGGCGCGTGGGTTTCACGCGCAGCCACTCACGGCGGCGCGTGAGGGCGCGTTCGGCCTAGTCTCAAGGTGAGGTCAACATGACTTTTGATCCTCTCAGTGTAACGAACATTTTGACGTTGGTTTCGGGGAAATCGGATATTGTTTCGATAATGCTCCGCGTATCCGAAGTTTTGTATTACGTTAAAAATACGTATCTAAATCCCGAAAAAAATTGGGGAAAATTATGTGATGTATTTTGAGATGTTAGTAACCCTCTATAATGATTTTGGACAGGAGTTGTGATTTCCAGATTTTGCGTAAAAACGTGCAGCTCGGAAACGGACCGTTTTGGACGGTGTGTGTGAGTGGACTTTGTTTTCTAACCGTGATGCATGCATATATGATTTAAATGCCTTATTATATGATTTTATATGCTTGGGCATGATTTGTGTTTCAATCCGGTAATTTCTCGATTTTATGATTATTATATTATTATTTTTGGGCGATTTTCGAGAAATTACGAAATTTGGTAAAAATGATGTTTGGACTTGGTTTATGAGTCCGGGATTGAAATTGATTGAAAATAATGTTTGGACTCGGATTATTGAGTCATGGATTGAAAGATGATGTGGTGACTCGGGAATGAGTCGAGGGTCAATTTCGTGGATTTACGTGAAAATGGCAACGGAGGTTGCAACGCATGGATTTGCGTGATAATGTTATTTTGGGCATGAGAACCCAAGTAAATAGTGATTTTGACTCGGAATTGGAGTCATTTGTGAAATTGTGAAATTAATGATTTATTGGGATTTTATGATTATTTTAATCAGTCTTTCGGGCACGTTTTACGAGGAATGTGCAAATGATGTTTTGGGCTAGGCCCGGAGTCTAAATGATTTCTAAAATGATGTTTTGACTTGGTTGGTGAGTCAATGATGATTTTCGGATGATTCTATTGATTTAAATGTGATTTTAACGGTTTATGTGTAAAAAGGTATTTTGGGCTTGAGACCCAGTTGAGAATGACCTTGACTTAGTATGAAGTCAAGATTTGATTGAAATGTTTTGGGATGTAATTCCCGGGATGGTTTTCATTGTGATTGTGACATTCCCAGACGGTCGGTGCTTGGGGGGATTACCCAGACGACCGGAGCTTGGGGGATGTGATTGTAGGATCGGGAGTTGATCCTATGGTAGTCAGCTTCTCAGATGATACTGAGCCTGGATGTACCACTCGGAGGTGTCTGATCCTGGGGATGTGTTCGCCCAGAGGTGACTGAGCCCGAGGAGGTTGAGCCCAGAGGTGTTTATTCCCGAGAGAGTGACTGGATATTGGCCTACGCGTAGTGCAGCACTTGTGAGTAGTGCAGATGTGATTTGTGATATTTTATGCACTTGTGAGTAGTGCGGATTGATTGGATTGATATATTTCTTGTGCACTGGTTATTAGTGCTGATTGATGTTGTTGTGATGACGTATTGGTATTGAGTACGGGTTTTTGGTCTTTGTGGCCAGTGATTATGTTTTCATATGGTTTGGCCTGAGAGCCGGGATTTGATGTTTTATAGCATGAACTGATTTGGTGAACATGAGTTTTATGGACCATGGGAAAATATGTTTTAATTTTATCGGTCACTCATGTTTTACGATATGCATGCAAGTTTGTGAAAACTGGAGGGTAAGAATGTATTTTGATAAATGTTTTTATAAAGAGTTCATTTTTGTCCACTCACACCTTTTCTGTTTTGTGACCCTCCAGGCCGTGGTACGACGCTCGGGACTGATCGTGAGGCAGTGACAGAAGCAGAAATCCGCGCAAACATCCCTTGTCTGGCAAATACTGAAGGGGAGTTTCGGACCTTTAGTTGACTTGTCAGACGGGAGCAGGACCGGGCACGGTTTTTGACGTCCAGTTGGGACGGGTCCTGTCAAATTGGTATCAGAGCATTTGGTTCTTGATTTCTGTTGATACATCATGCCTCCGAGTCGTGCGTCCCGTACACGGTCTGAAGATGGGAGGGGCGAGAGTAGTATTAGTAAAGGCCCAGATATTGAGCGAGCTCGACGGTTAGAAGCCACTGTGTTTCGTGGTGATTCGGGACCGGATGGTGCCGAAGATTGGCTTACTCGATTGGAAAGGATTTTTGAGGTTATGATATGTCCCCTGGAGGACATGGTACCTTTAGCCACTTTTCTTTTGGATGGCTACGCTTACATGTGGTGGCATAGTTTACAGTTGACTGGCTGGGATGCCCGTACCTTGGCATGGGATGCATTCCGAGAGCGATTTTCGGATCAGTTTTATCCTCGCTCATTCCGAAACGCTAAGGAGGTTGAGTTTCTCCAATTGCAGCAAGGGAATCGGTCAGTGGTCGATTATGAACAGCAATTTTTGCACTTATCTAGTTTCGCTCCTCTGTATGTGGCTACTGAGGAGGATAAGTGTCGAAGGTTTGAGCAGGGATTGAGGAATGAGTTACGAGGTGCTGTAACTGTTGGCTCGTATTCTACCCTGAAGGAGTTATCGGATGCTGCCATCCGAGTGGAGGCTACTATTTTACCTGTGCTAGAACAATCTTTGGGCTCTGGACGACGCCGAGAGCGTCAGGATATTGAACAGATGAGTCAGGAAACAACGAAGCGAGTTAGCCTTCATAATCTTGTGTCGCAATCCTCGGTGGGCGTTCATTCGGGTGGAACATCAACCCAGTCGACAAGTAAGCGGCGTGGTGGGGCAAGTCGCTTCAGCACTGCCACTTGTCACTTTTGTAGGAAACTTGGACATTTGCGAAGGAACTGCCCCGATCGACTTGACCGTAGGTCAAAATAATTGTATTGATACCTTGTAAATGGTTTGTATTGTCCATTTGTGCTGTAATATTGTATCATGTGTTTTGGGTGTGTCGGACTAGTGTGGGTCCGGATGGTTGTTTTTGTTCACAGTTTGGTTTGTAGATGGGCGTGTTGGGCCCAGAATAAACTTGACCCGGGGATGAATATTGGTGTTATCGTTTGGGATCATCCTTGGTTTTCCCTAGGTGGGATGGCAAGGGTAGATATGAGGTAATCAGTGAGAACCCACAGTCGCGGCATGTCTCGTCGTTGACTGAACTTTCTAATTGTGGGCGTTAGTTGTCAAACGTTGTGACAGTACGCGAATTAGATGAGGGTGTCAGACCTTATGGTTCCTAGTAGTTAACCGTGTGGATCCTAGGTGGATCGGGTTTGTGATGTCGTGGACATTGGGCATTGTGACGATCTAGGATCGTGATGTTCATGGTCGACTGCCGTAGTGATGGATCTGGACCGTGGTCCTGATGATCCAGTTGGGTAGAGAGTTTGTCACTCTTACTCCGGTATGTAAGTCGTAAATGACGGGACTGAACTTCTTTTTGAAGTGGAGCCCTTTGTGGTATGTTACTCGAGTGAGTAGGTTTCCGAAGTGGTCAGATTTTGTCAACCTTAACCGTGTGGTTGTTGGATTGGCTTCCTTATGAAGTCAACCGAGTATAATGAATGGGTAATCGATAGGTTCGGTTTTGGTGCGTCCGAGTGGACGTGAACGAGATTTCGGGTTTTGGAATCGAATTTCTGGGTGACGATTCAGGATTCGATTTTAGAACTTGAAAGTGGAATACTGGATTTGGGTGCGGAATGATTATTCCAAATGCTAGCTTACGGAATAATGATTTCGGATTCGGATTTGGATATGAATTAAAAATGTGATGTGTGGGTTCGGATTCGGGATTTCTTACGAAATTGCGGATTCGAATTTGGAATTGGAACTAGTTAATGGGTGGAGTTTCGATTTGTCTCTTGTTGGTTTGGGCGAATGGACTCCATTATTGGAACGTGTTTGGCTATGACCTAGGTGGTTGTAGTCTTGTCAAGGGATAGATGGGTGTACCTTGTTTATGGTTTGGGGTATGATACTTTGCAGACTTGTGGTGTCGGGTGACGATATACGGGTTATACCAGTAGTACGTTGGTGAACGTGTTAGTAGTCGGCTTAATCCTGATACCATTGGATGGGTTGTGAACGTGAACTGGACATTGAACACGATGCACTGGGCAGAGTGATTCTGATAATTTCAGTGATTGTTTGAGCAGGTGCTCTGAGCCATGGTTGGCTAGTATAACTCTAGTGTTGAGTTGTGTGATCACTGCTAGGCTGGTGTTCAATGTGTTCCAGTTACACCGTCTGTTTGGGTGTGATGACGGTATGCATATACTCAGGATGAGTGAGTTGGTGGTTAGTGTGACCGCAAGTTGCTTTGCGGCGAGATGTTACCTTGTCGTGACCTTACCAGTATCTGGGATCGCTGAGGGGGTGACAGTTGTGGATACTGTTGTTGGTATTTGTCGCAGGATTGAGTTTGCCCTGCGAGGGGAGATCATGTTGTTGATCTTGTGCTACATTGACGGACGTGGTGGTTTGATGTGTTGTCACTGATTTGTTACTGATTGGCGCTTTACTAAGGCGGTAAAGCTTGGTGGTGACAGTTGGCTTGTGGTGTCAGCATGGACTGACAGGTGAGTTTTGGTGACTCTCTATGAGAGCGGATGTCAGGGCACATTAGTGATTACGTGGGGCCGCCAAGATGAAAGAGTCAGCTTAATGATGACATTGCCAATTTCTGATGATTAATTTTCACTCGGGGTGGTCGAGTGTAGTCAATATGACGTGCATCTGTGACGTGACGTCTGAGTGCAGACGAGTTCTGCATTGGCTAGTGGGTGTACAGGTGTACACGTGTTGTGAGGCCCATTTGTTTTCCACGAGGTAGATGTGGAATACAAGTAGTTGGAATTTCGGGGACGAAATTCTTTAAGGAGGGAAGGTTGTAATGACCCGTCCCGAATATCAGGATTTAATATTAATTAATCATGATTTAGAATGACTAATCGGGGATTAGTTGAGTGAAATCGGACGAAACATGAAAAATGACCGTTTTGCCCCTAGCGTGGGCAAAATGTTGACTTTTAGTTCGAGCGGTCAAATGGACTTTGACCGATGACTGGGACGTAGTTCGGGACGTCACGAGTTCATAGACAGGTGGCACGTTCGATTCCGACATTCGTAGAGAAAGTTATGATGTTCGGAAGTTGAGGGGCATTTTGGTAATTTGGCATATTAGGGGCCAAATGTTGACTTTTTGATCGGGAGGTCCGATGGGCGAGGGCCAAGGACCGTTACGTAGGTCTCGTCGATGCGAATCCAACGACAGGCGGCATGCCGAAATCGGAGATTCGACGACGAAGTTATGGTCACGGAATCGGGCTCGATTAACCGAACGAACCGGGAATAAAATAATATTTTATAATGAACAGTAGCCGGTGACTGGACACACTTGGATGAGTGACAAGTGTCACTCATCCCTTAAAATCAGGCACAAAACATGGATCCATGATTTTGGGGAGACCAAATAATTATGTTTTATTATTTTTAATTAATTAATTATCCTCTAATTTCCATTATTTCTCTTCTGTTTTCTTACCCGTGTGCAAGCAAACACAGAGAATGAGAGAGTCTGAAATTGTCCACCATTTCCTTCCATTTCTGAACCAAAGTGTGAGTAATTGAGAGGGTGTTGAGATTTAATTAGCAAGGATTAACGAGGGACTGAGTGAGGGCTTGAATTTGGAATTTCGAATTTTCGAATTTTGAGGGGGGAAATTCGAATTGGAAGCTTGGAGCCGTGTTGATCGAAATTGAGTTCATTTCTAGTCTTCTGGGATTACCACGACCTGTTTCATCGAAAGAACGAAGGCAATTGAGGTCCAATTGAGGTAGAACAGAAGCACTGTAGTCGCAGAGAGTTCGAGCTTGAGTCGTGGAGTTTGAGCCATGAATTGATTCAATTGAGTTGGGTAAAATGCTTACCTGAGTCCCTTGATGCTTCTGGTTGAATCAATTTAAGGAAATCGTGTGACGGTGAAGGTTTTCGATTGATGAACAATGGCCGGAGGTCCTTCGAATGATCGACTTTGATCGTAGGGTTTGAGGTATGGTTTTGTACAATTAACGTTACAGAACTCTAATTAGACTTGATTCGAAACTGACTGAATGTTCAATTGATGGAAACAATGTCGAATTGGTAGGATTTGAACCGGGTCTGTTCACGGGTTAAAGGACCCGTTTACCAGACAAACGGGTTGGGATGGTGACACTGTAGCTGGCGCGTGGGTTTCACGCGCAGCCACTCACGGCGGCGCGTGAGGGCGCGTTCGGCCTAGTCTCAAGGTGAGGTCAACATGACTTTTGATCCTCTCAGTGTAACGAACATTTTGACGTTGGTTTCGGGGAAATCGGATATTGTTTCGATAATGCTCCGCGTATCCGAAGTTTTGTATTACGTTAAAAATACGTATCTAAATCCCGGAAAAAATTGGGGAAAATTATATGATGTATTTTGAGATGTTAGTAACCCTCTATAATGATTTTGGACAGGAGTTGTGATTTCCAGATTTTGCGTAAAAACGTGCAGCTCGGAAACGGACCGTTTTGGACGGTGTGTGTGAGTGGACTTTGTTTTCTAACCGTGATGCATGCATATATGATTTAAATGCCTTATTATATGATTTTATATGCTTGGGCATGATTTGTGTTTCAATCCGGTAATTTCTCGGTTTTATGATTATTATATTATTATTTTTGGGCGATTTTCGAGAAATTACGAAATTTGGTAAAAATGATGTTTGGACTTGGTTTATGAGTCCGGGATTGAAATTGATTGAAAATAATGTTTGGACTCGGATTATTGAGTCATGGATTGAAAGATGATGTGGTGACTCGGGAATGAGTCGAGGGTCAATTTCGTGGATTTACGTGAAAATGGCAACGGAGGTTGCAACGCATGGATTTGCGTGATAATGTTATTTTGGGCATGAGAACCCAAGTAAATAGTGATTTTGACTCGGAATTGGAGTCATTTGTGAAATTGTGAAATTAATGATTTATTGGGATTTTATGATTATTTTAATCAGTCTTTCGGGCACGTTTTACGAGGAATGTGCAAATGATGTTTTGGGTTAGGCCCGGAGTCTAAATGATTTCTAAAATGATGTTTTGACTTGGTTGGTGAGTCAATGATGATTTTCGGATGATTCTATTGATTTAAATGTGATTTTAACGGTTTATGTGTAAAAAGGTATTTTGGGCTTGAGACCCAGTTGAGAATGACCTTGACTTAGTATGAAGTCAAGATTTGATTGAAATGTTTTGGGATGTAATTCCCGGGATGGTTTTCATTGTGATTGTGACATTCCCAGACGGTCGGTGCTTGGGGGGATTACCCAGACGACCGGAGCTTGGGGGATGTGATTGTAGGATCGGGAGTTGATCCTATGGTAGTCAGCTTCTCGGATGATACTGAGCCTGGATGTACCACTCGGAGGTGTCTGATCCTGGGGATGTGTTCGCCCAGAGGTGACTGAGCCCGAGGAGGTTGAGCCCAGAGGTGTTTATTCCCGAGAGAGTGACTGGATATTGGCCTACGCGTAGTGCAGCACTTGTGAGTAGTGCAGTTTGATTGATTTTGCACTTGTGAGTAGTGCAGATGTGATTTGTGATATTTTATGCACTTGTGAGTAGTGCGGATTGATTGGATTGATATATTTCTTGTGCACTGGTTATTAGTGCTGATTGATGTTGTTGTGATGACGTACTGGTATTGAGTACGGGTTTTTGGTCTTTGTGGCCAGTGATTATGTTTTCATATGGTTTGGTCTGAGAGCCGGGATTTGATGTTTTATAGCATGAACTGATTTGGTGAACATGAGTTTTATGGACCATGGGAAAATATGTTTTAATTTTATCGGTCACTCATGTTTTACGATATGCATGCAAGTTTGTGAAAACTGGAGGGTAAGAATGTATTTTGATAAATGTTTTTATAAAGAGTTCATTTTTGTCCACTCACACCTTTTCTGTTTTGTGACCCTCCAGGCCGTGGTACGACGCTCGGGACTGATCGTGAGGCAGTGACAGCAGCAGAAATCCGCGCAAACATCCCTTGTCTGGCAAGTACTGAAGGGGAGTTTCGGACCTTTAGTTGACTTGTCAGACGGGAGCAGGACCGGGCACGGTTTTTGACGTCCAGTTGGGACGGGTCCTGTCAGTGTGCCAGGTACGGTGGCCTAAACCCCTTTCAACTTTTTTTTAAAACCTGAACTGTGATGGTGTTATTTAGGTTTATGGGTTGGATAGAGGCATTTGGGGGAGGGTGGGGGTGAAGGTGTTACAAGTTGATGGAGGAAGGATGCTTGTGGGTTTCTCTGGGCCGAGGTCATTGGGAAAGGTTGGTTCTTTTAAGGCATATGGGGATCATGGACTTTTTGATTGAATCGGATGCTAAATCAGATGTTAAGGCTATTCATCTTCTGGTACCATATGGCACGAGGCTGCTCTGCTTATTCTAGAGATTAGGTAGTTTTTTCGGTAGTTGGGTTGTATTGAAGCGTTAAATGTTCCAACTGTCGATTACTCGTCGTCCAATCACCAAATGGCGCGTGTCCTTCCTCGTAACCTGTCAACTTAAGCGCATAACGGGTTTCCCGTTAGTACGAGCACCGGTGTGGTGCCGGCCTAAGGTTCTCCGACAGTCAAGTCAGTAACTTTGTTCGTAAGAGGAAATAGTAAATGGTAAATTAGGCAGAGTTGTAGTTGTAACGACCCGCCCCGAATTCCGAGATTAAATTAGTGACTAATCAGGATTAGTGAGGTTAATCGGTGATTAGTTGAGCGAAATCGGATGAAGGATGCAAAATGACCATTTTGGTTGTCCCACGTTAGTCCCGGGATGATTGGGACGGGTCCTGGCAGATGGTATCAGAGCATAGGTTTGCTCGTAGGATGCCTGAGGACCTCTGATAACAAATGTTGCTCTGATACTGACAAGTGGTATCAGAGCAGGGTTGCTCATGTTACCCTGACTTCCAGTGAGGTTTTGTGCTCAGAGTATTGCGCAGGTCGAGGATGTGATGTCTCTATGGGCTGCAGTTCGTCATCAACCTGATAGTTAGGATATCGGCACGATAATTAGTAGGATTGAATCATGGAACGTCTTGGTTCGGCATTCGATGCTGGGGTTGCCATTAGTTTTGTCTTGGTTGGCAGTGCGGGACCTTACGAAGGGATGAACGTAACAGTACTTTAGAGTTTTGATCGTGAAACGGTTAGTTGGGATCGTCTTTCACGATGCTGTAGGAATGGTTATGACGATTGGTTCAGTGTTATGACCATTAGATGGTCGGATTTTGTTGAGTTAGGTGGCTATGCTGCTGGGAGTAGCTGGGTTCGAGGAACCCTAGATGAGTTGACGGTAGGATGTATGGTTCAGAAATGTGAGTTGGCGAGTGGTTTGACTTTGACGACTTTTGGAGTCGAGACCATCGGTCGGTCTAGTTATGTCAGCTTTAGTAATGGGACTTCAATCTGCATTTGAGGTTGTAGTAATCAGTTAGATCTAGTTGGTTGTCGTACTACTTTAGTAGTGATGGATAGTTGGTGCAACTAAGGTCATGGATGACCTGGTAGACGACATTGGTTGCGCCGAGTTACGACTAATTAGAGGTTGGTTGGACAGGTTACCAGGGTTTAGTACTTGTCAAAGGAATCCCAAAGTGGGGATACGGAGTAGTTAGTACAGGCAATTGATTCCGTTGGATACGGAGTCTCGATAGAGATATCTGGTGGTTAGGTTTGCACGAGTCTGTGGCAGGTACTACTACCGAGAATGGGTGTAATTATGGTTGTTGGGAATCAGGGACATTCAGGTGACGTTTCCTTTTCTCGTATGAGTTGTCAGGGTGACTGTACCTAGAGTTGTTGGGTACGAGGAAGGCAGAGTTTCTCCAATACGAGTAGAGGTACGGGGCGTCGCTCGGTATGAGCGAAGATCCAAGGTTGTCTCATTCCCATAGTATGAGCTGGTACTGGTGCTAGTGCTGGTGCCGGTGATTGTGATGACGATGAGTCACGAGTCGGGATGTGACTCCCTCGAGATGGGCACATGTTAGGTATCTGTGGTCCGAGAGTGGATCACGGATAAGGATGGACTGGATTGGATCCCGTAGAGATTGAGACGTGAGGATCGAGTACTTCTGTGGGGTATGAGAGGAGATGACGAGCCACAAGCTGAGGGTAGTTCAGTCGTGATGTGCTCATGGTGAGGTTCTACCACTACGCAACGAGAAGGATTCGTCGGATAATATAGATTTGTCTGGGAATGGTGTGGAGATGGTTGGTTGACTGCGATTGACCATACCTCCTGAGTTTCGGGTAGACTTGTTTGAGGGGAAATTGATTGTGAGAAATAGAATGGGTCATTACAATAGTTATCGACAGTCGTCGTTGGTCGAAAAGGTTGGAAGACGCCGAAGAGAATCTATAGAAGTGTTTAATTCGGAAGAATTGGACTAAGCATTACAATAATTATCATAGAACACTCTTAGTTGGAGTAGGAGGACTTCTAGCTCCAATAATTGGAAAGGTTAGGTATGCTGCCAACATGGTTGCAATTACTTTCGACTTAGAGACCTGTGAAGGAGACTTCTCGTTTTCTGCTCTTTAGCAGACAGTACAGAGTGCTGGAGGATGACATTGGATGAACTTTGATGTCATCATCTTGAATTATCCTTGATTCTTCCCTAGGTGGGATGACGAGGAGTGATTTGATAGCTAAGTGTTCAAAGAGGGTGTAAGAACCGAACACCTAGGTTGTGGGTCAAATTTGAGTGATTCGAAGAGCAGAAAGTACTTGGCGTCACTAGATGTGACGAGTGAGTGTCCGAGGTAGGTGTGGATTGAGGTGTTTGTGACGTGACAAGTGGGTGCCAGAGGTGAGTGAGTTTGAGTCGGATTAGATTAGTGACTAATTAGGATTAGTGAGGTTAATCGGTGATTAGTTGAGCGAAATCGAACGAACGATGCAAAATGACCGTTTTACCCCTAGCCGGGGGGTAAAATTTTAACTTTTGACCCGAGATGTCCGACAGCTGAGGGCCAAGAATCGTTATGTAGATTGAGTCAATACGAATCCATAGATAGGCGGCACGCCAAAATCAGACGTCGAACGGAGAAGTTATGGATCACGGAAGTTCCGAGGAATTATTGCACGTTTTTCGAGATGAATGCCTTTTGGCATTAGGTGGGCCTCATATATTTTAAATTGGCCCAATGGATGCGTGACAAGTGTCACCCATCCATTGCCCAGTACGTTACATACATGCATATCCCCATTTCCCCATTTCCCCATTTCATACATTTTCCTCGATCTCACCAAATGCCCATCGACCACGACCACACCCCAATCCTTCCCCCCTTCACTTGGTTCAATCTGAGGATAAGGAAGAGAGTGGCTAAGGACTAAGAGGTGGCTGCAGGGCGGCCTGAACCGCCGTGGACGGCGACGTGGAGGAAAACCCAACAAGGTAATCAGTTTGGGTTCATTTTCCTTTATTTTCGATTTGCGATATTATGGACTGTTTTGGTTGATTTGTATAGGTGTATTAGGTTTGTAGGAGGGTGTTAGGGTGATTTTGGTGGTGGTTAGGGGCAGAGGAACCCTGGGGAGAAATCTGGGAAGGTCGAGCCGTGGGGGGGAAATCGGGTTGATGGATTTTTATAGGTTTTAGGTTGTTTTGTTTGCATATTTAGATTCCTAGGATCAAAATAGGAAGATTGGGATTGATTAGGAAGAAAAAGGACGAAAAACAATGAAAGAATAGGGTTGGACCGGTCACGCCGGTCCAGGAGAACCGGATTGCAGTGAACCGGCTGGTTCAGACTGGTCTGGAGGTTGAAGACGACTGCATAGTGCCCGACGCATGGGCTTCACGCGTAGGGGCTTCAGGCCGGGCGTGTGGGCGCGTCGGCCACATTTTGGGGATGCTTCCAACACATGAAATCATCCTTTCGATGTAACGAACATTTTGGGACTAGTTTCGTGTCGATCAGACATCGTATTGTTAGGTTTCGGGACGTCCGAAGGTTTAGTATCGACTTTAAAAATAGTTAAAAATTCGGAAAAATTACGAGGCTTTAGTGAGTGGTTAATAGGGTAGTTAGTAACCATTTATTACAATTTGGACAAGTTTGGGAGTCCCGGTGACGAAGATTGGCCCGGGAGAGCCGTATGACAAGCGTATCGAGGCGGCAGCTCGGACGGTCTGTGAGTCGACCTTGTTTCTAAATTGATGCATGCATAAATGTTTATTATATGTTTTAATACATGTTTTGTGATGCCATGAGTGCATTTGTGTTTGTTTTCGTATTAACACGTATTTCGAGGTTTCGTCCTTATACGGTGCCTATATGGGTCTGTATTTCTATGATGGTTTAAATGAAATAGTTTTGGATTTAAAAAGGATAAACTCGGGTATGAGACCCATTTGGTTTTGTCTGGGGCATACGACCCTATTGGTGACCTACAGGTTTGAGTCGTGGTCGCGACGAGTGCTTTGTAAACGGCGACGGACGATACGATGCTCGCCTTCGGATTGGGATGTGTTCCTTCCGGAAAGGTCACGATGCACGAATCGTTGTCAAGCATCCATTGGAGGCTCGACTTCGGAGTGCTGACGGTTCAAGATATCGATCGGTGATGAGTGCACCATGATCTAGATGTGGTCGCGTCAGTTAATATGTTCACCGTGACATACTGAGATTGAGAACGGTCTTGGACGGATGGTTGCACACATCACTACGATCGGGATCGTGACTGACCTTGAGATATCGGGCACGATGCCCAGTTACTTTACGTTTATGATTTCGGGTCGAGGACCCTAAATGGATTTCTAGTTTCATGATGGTTTATGGGGACCGGGCATGAATGTTTTCTTTATATATATATATATATATTCATATACCTTTCTTATTTGGAATGTCTCCTCCGGGGAGGATCGTTGACCTGGGTGGACCCCGAAGTAGTCACGGAGCATTAACTGAGTGGAGTCGCCCCCGTTGGGTACCTTACTGACAGGACCCACCCCGTTTTCCCCCTGGGGACCACTGGGGAAAGCCTGCTCCCATCTGACAAGTAATCCAAAATACCACAAATACCCTTCCGAGGGTTTTATTACACAAATACCCCTACTGAGGGTTCTAGATACACACTGGTGTGTATCAAATTACAACATGTCAGACAAGCGACATGAGCATTATGTTCGTACTAATACAAAATAAAGATAACACCTACCCCTCAAGGTGGTCCAAACGCAACGGTGGTATTTATGCCTCGGCCCCGGAGTCGATGCCCTCCTCCGTATCCTCTCCTGAAGGGTCAAGAAAACATTCAAAGTGTGAGTGGACAAAAAATAAAGCAGTTATAAATTCATTTGGAACATATATACATAATTTGACCCTTCGTTTTTGTAAACATACATGCATTTAGTAGAAAACATAGAAATGCGATCCAATATAAAAACAGGTAACCTTTCTATATATATATATACTTATATCTATACAAAAATACAACAGGGAATTTATAACATCAATTCAAATGTAACATGTATCCACGATCCCTTCCTCAACATCGAAAGTAAGTTCGACGCCAACTCGGGGCACACAGCCCTTAGGGAACAAACCCCCGAAAATGGTCACGATTCATATCTAAAAGGCATGCACACCACTCGGGGTCTCACTCCGAGTCCACTCCCAGGAATTCTCCGTCTGGGAGGCTCTACCTCTGAACCTAGTCCGAGCTCTCTCCCAGATCTAGTTCGAGTATCTCTCCGGAATCTGGTCCGGGACCATCACAATCTCCCACTCCTGGAACGGGATCCCTATGGGGATACCCATTCTGGTCAGTGGATCGTGACCCTCTAGGTCGACGTCTGGAGGAGACCAATCCGCAAGCTGGAAGGGAATATACATATATGTATGAAAACCTTTGCAAAACCATCTTTTCAAATCATATCAAACCTTTACCCTGAATTTTTTATAAGCCAAATCTTAGGTTAAAAGTCTCAAATCATCAATACTTTCATTAGTTCATAATTCACTTCAAAATATCGTTGACTCTCTCTCAAATCTGAGTCAACGTTCGTCAAATGGGTCTTAGGCCCGATACGACTATTTTCACGTAAATCTGTGCATTTCTTGAAATCCGTGATCCAATTCTCAAATCCCAACATCATAAAACATTTAGTATAACACAATTTAGAAAACAAGTAAAACAGTTATGCATGTATTCAGTTATGAAATCAACGGTCCACTCACAACTAGTCATTGCTGCGCTAACGAACCATTTACACTTGTCCTGAAGCTAAATACAACGTCCGAACCTGCCCAAACATACTTAAGGGTCACTAATTGACCCTACTAGGTCTAGCATTCAAACTTAGTACGAAACTGGCACGGGAACACGCTTCGAACACGCTTCCCGAGGCTAATTTCCTCAATTTGACCAACCTTACGATCTCCGATCGACACGAAACCACTGCCATTGGATTCGTATCGTCGAAACTTGGAAAATGGTACTCGACCCACAAAAAGTACTATTCACATATGGCCCCATGCATCTGGTCAACGTGCGGTCAATGGTGCTATAGTAATGCTGACGTCAGCATGACGTCACCACTGACATGTGTCAGACGACATGTGTCAACCCCCTGATGGGTCCCTGCTCTGACATCTCTAACAAGATGATGTCAGCATGCTGTCAGAATAGTGTCAGAATGATGACGTCATCGTCTCTGTCATTCGGTAGACTCCTACCGAAGACCCAAGCCACTGTTCGGTTGACTCGTACCGAAGTCCTACGACGCTGCTCGGTTGGATCCTACCGAAGAACCAGTGGCAGAGCCGCTGTGACCCACGGCCTTGGCCCGCTCATAAAACTCAGTTCTGACCACCATTTTCAACTTAGTTTGGTCCTAACAACTCGTCTGAGCCTACTCTAGAGGTCTGTAAACTTCAAAACTCAAAGAAAGATCGAAATCGTTACCTCTAGCTCGATGAATGTCAACCCTGTTTCCCGGCTTCCTACTCCATCGTACTAGGCGGTTTTGTTTTCTAACCAGCCCGTCGTGAGGTCCAGTCAGACGTCCAAATCCTTCACTGATCCTAGCTGGGTTTCCTGGTCAGGTTTTAGTCGAGTGGTTCGATTGGTTTTTCTGCCCTTAGTTCCTCAGTCCGTCATGGTTGGGTGGTCGCCTGGGTTGACAGACGGCGGAGAGTGATGATAGTGAGGACGATAATGATGGTTAGTGAAGATGAAAGATCGATTTGGACTGAGAAAAATCGATGGGAAAAGAAGATAGGTGTAGTTTGTATGGAAATGGGTTTCGCGGTAAAGAGAAAAAATTGAGGTTTGATTCATGCACCCAATTATTTGGGTTTTTGGACCAGTTAGATGAGTGACATTTGTCACTCATCTGATTGGTTCAAGAGTCCAGCTTCGACTAGCCAATTCAATCCACTCGTCCGATTCTCGAAATACACAATAGTATTTTATAACATCCGTGACCCGTAACTCTCGCTCCGGGTCCCCAAATCCGGCATGCCGCCTGTTTACGAATTCAAGGTGACCCGATCTACGAAATGGTCAAAGGTTCAAAGTCGTACGACGCTTCGGGTCAAAAGTCAACATTTTTCCTTGACTAGGGGCAAAATGGTCATTTTACATATAATTTCCATTTAATTAAATAATAATAAAATCCGGGTCGTTACACTTACTCTCAGGAAGGCATGGATTATAACCTCAGGGAGGGTCATCTACAGACATTGACCTGGGTGGACCCTGGGAGACTTAGGCTTTGAGACCCCGGGTAGCACGCACGTAGCTTTAGAAACCGTGGCAGGATTGGTTATGTGATTTATATGTATATACTATATGATATGTGATGTGTACAGGTTTTGGGCTGAGTCCCACATGGATTTGGGTAGTGGCCCCTGTATCTGGTTTCATTTACGATTTTGGGCTAAGGCCCTGATGGTTTGGTAAATTTTTTTTGAATGCATGCATGCTTTTTAGTGAAGTGTACAACTATCTTTCGATAAAATGTTTTTATTAAATGATTTGTTTTGTCCACTCACAGCTTTTAATGTTTTGACTGCGCTTCAGGTTGACCGCGGATGCGGGTTGTAGAAGAGACCGAGACATCATATACTTCCTCCGGATCCTGGCATACTCCGAAGGCCCGAGCGGGCTAAAGTCGGAATTTTCTCTTGTCTGATACTCCGTGTCAGACGGGATTAGGGTCGTCCCGCGTTAATCCCTGGGGGATTGGGACGGGTCCTGACAGTAGTAATAGTAGTTATTAGTTACCTTTATTGGGAAATGTGTACCTCTTATGTATGGGTAGGTAGGATGTTCAATTCCCATAGTTTCGATGTGGGACAAATACTCCTCGATTTGCGTACTGACATGTGTTACGTAGATCGAGGGTGAATAGACTTCCACATGGCATCCCGTATTGGGCCCGGTGTTGGGGTTGTGTAAGTACAGTGGTTTTGGGCCCTGAATGGAGTCTAGGCTTTAAGTATACGGCCCAGTGGGTCTGGTCAGATATGGTGTCAACAGAAGTCCCCCAAGTCCTTGACTGAGGTGGAATTTCTCGGTCAGGAGCTTATCTCATTCTCTCATACTCTGGTGGGAAGTATACCGGTAGTCCCCCAAGTCCCCCGGCGAGAGAGTCCGCCGAGACAGTCTCGCTCATAGCGGAGAAGTGCAAAGTGGTTGGTCTTTTGAGAAGGTGTCTCAGCGGAGCTGATGTGGTCGGTCAAGTGCTGTATAGGCGGTCGGTGGTCGTACCATGGTCGATGATGAGGGCCAGCCCTTTGTTGGCTTTGTAAGAACGGTGTATCTCTCTCGGAGTGGAGTTATTCTGGGTCGGTGGCGGGGTCCTGTGCCTGCGGAGAGTTGCGGGCACCGAGTGGTGTACGGGGCTCAGTGAAGAACGCAGAGAGGTCGATGGTGGAGTGGGGAAGGACGGTTGGGCTCCCTCGGCTGGATGGTTGACATGTGTCGATAAGATCGGTTGGTCGTTACACGTGTTGGCCACTATGAGGGGTGATGCCTCGTAGTCTGTGTACCAATCTCTATAAATATGAGAAAAGTTTACTGATTTTCTCACTTTGCGTTTGTGAGAAAAGTGGGAAAACTCTGTCGAAATAGAAAAGTGATTTCCGATCAGCTCTCGGATGTGGTGCATACTGTGGTTGCGATTTCTGACCAACAATCCTCCGTGAAAAAACACGGTAAGCATTCCTTAAGTACAATTGTTCGATTAAAGTAGGAGTTGGTGAAGAACTGGTCATGAACTTGGTGAAGTTTATGGTCAGATCGTCGTAGGTCTGAGTCGGTCTTCTCAGTTGTATTTTTTTTCTTTTTTGTAGATGTTTGTCGATAGTGACTCGGTATCTGAGGGTAAGTGCTACGAATCACATGGCGGTGAATCATCAGATAGTAGTGTGCAGGTTCTCATTTCCATCTCCGGGAGTGAGGATGAGGCCCACTCGACCTAAGCATAAAATAGGGCACACTCGGTGCACAGTACGGCCGAGTCATCCAGGAGAAAAATGGAGACTTGTGCAGAGGTTGAGCTAGCCGATCGGTCGGGCGGTGGCAACCTCTTGGTGGACGCCGAGACAATAGTTAAGGTGGGTGTACACCGAGCATTGAAGTTGACCCACGGCCGTGACAAAGGTGCAATGCGGTTGAATAAGAGGAAACCGACTAGTGATGAGTCGGTCCTAGATGCAGTGTCGATTGAACAAGCTGCCTTCATTGTTGATGAAATGGTCAACAAGGAGACCGAGAAGGGCCTGATAAAGATGAGGATCGAGTTCGGCGTTCCTGACTCGATGACGATGAGGCTGCCAACAAGAGATGAGAGACCGAGGTACCCTCTGGTCGGTATGGCGTTGTTTTATACCGAGTTGATGCACCATGGGGTGAGGTTGCCTTTGCACCCCTGGTTGCGGAGGATGTCGATAGTGACTCGATATCCGAGGGTAAGTGCTACGACTCACATGGCGGTGAGTCGTCAGATAGTAGAGTGCATGTTCTTATTCCCATTTTCGAGAGTGAGGACGAGGCCCACTCGGTTGAAGCACAAAATAGGGCACACTCGGTGCACAGTACGGCCAAGTCATCCAGGAGAAAAACGGAGACTTGTGCAGAGGTTGAGCTGGCCGATTGGTGGCAACCTCTTGGTGGACGCTGAGATAATAGTCAAGGTGGGTGTACACCGAGCATTGAAGACCCCCTGAAGAACAAGTACGCCGCTGACTGTGAGCAGGAGTTCTTCCACAACCTCTTCTTGCATAACCCGGGGCTAACCGTGAAGACCCCCTAGCTCGGCCAAGATATCACGACCGACATGTTTGGGGACGAGTTGAGGGAGGAGGAAGATAAGGTTATGCAGCTTAGTTCCCAGCCAGAGGCAGACCCAAGAAGTCCTCCCAAAGAGTCGGAACCACAAGTGGAGGTAGCACCACAGGCCGAGGAGCAGCAGATGGAAGAGCTAGTTTAGGACAGGTCTCCGTGCCTTGTAATTTTTTTTGTTGGTAGTAGTTGGTAGGACAACTGAGATGTTGTATTTTTGTAATGCTTTTGTAGACCAAGCATAATAGGTCTGCACATTAAATGAAATCAGATTTGCCCCAACGAACAAAATTTTTAGACCAAGTAAGCCTAACTTTGATTTTCCTCTTTGTCTGAGTATCAGTGTAGGCCGAGTAAGGCTGTACACCGACTCCAATGTTTGAGTCTAAAACAGAAGTGTTGGGGTGTAGGCCGAGTAAGACCGAACCCCGACTCGTTTGTTTGAGTCTAAAGGTTGGTGTAAGCCGAGTAAGGCTGTACATCGACTCCAATGTTTGAGTCTAAAATAACAAGTGTCGGGGTGTAGGCCGAGTATGCCCGAACTCCGACTCGTATTTTTGAGTCAGTGTTGGTGTAAGCCGAGTAAGGCTATACACCGACTCGAAGGTTTGAGTCAAAATAGCAAGTGTTGGGGTGTAGGCCGAGTAAGACCGAACCCCGACTCGTATGTTTGAGTTAGTGTTGGTGTAAGCCGAGTAAGCCTGTACACTAACTCGAAGGTTTGAGTCAAATAGCAAGTGTTGGGGTGTTGGCCGAGTAAGACCGGACCCCGACTCGTATGTTTGAGATAGTGTTGGTGCAAGCCGAGTAAGGCTGTACATCGACTAGAAGGTTTGAGTCAAATAGCAAGTGTTGGGGTGTAGGCCGAGTAAGACCGAACCCCGACTCATATGTTTGAGTCAATATTGGTGTAAACCGAGTACGGCTGTACACCGACTCGAAGGTTTGAGTCAAATAGCAAGTGTTGGGGTGTAGGTTGAGTAAGACCGAACCCCGACTCGTATGTTTGAGTCAGTGTTGGTGTAAACCGAGTAAGGCTGTACGCCGATTTGAAGGTTTGAGTCAAAATAGTAAGTGTTGGGGTGTAGGCCGAGCAAGACCAAACCCTGACTCGTTTGGTTGAGTCTAAGTGTTGGTGTACGCCAAGTAAGGCTGTACACTGACTCCAATGTTTGAGTCTAAAATAACAAGTGTTAGGGTGTAGGCTGAGTAAGCCCGAATCCCGACTCGTATGTTTGAGTCAATGTTAGCGTTAGGTGACAAGTATGGTATAAATGGAAGAGTTAATAAATAAGTGGCGCCAAGGTCGGCAAATTACAGCAAGTTATAAGATGAAGAAAAATACAAAGTTTAAATGAAGTATTTCTTTAAGTGGTCGGCATTCCATGGGTGGCTGAGGTGTCGCCCACTTGAGTCTTCCAATTCGTAGGTGCTGGGACAGCAGATCCTTGTCACCCGGTAGGGGCCTTCCCAGTTTAGGCCAAGAGTTCTAGCTGAGCTATCCTTAGTGGCGAGGCTGACCTTCCGAAGGACCCAGTCTCCCTCTTGAAAACCCCGGTGTTTGACTCTAGCGTTGTGATAATTGCAGAGCCGCTGCTTGCAGGCAATGTTTTTGAGGTTAGCACGTTCCTTGTATTCTTCAATGAGGTTCAAACTGAGTGCAAGCTGATGGTGATTTTGTTCGGGCTCATAGGTCGAAACTCAGTAAGAAGTTTCATTCAGTTCAGCAGGGATGACCGCTTCTGTTCCGAAGGTCAGTGAAAATGGGGTTTCATTTGACGATGTCCTGTAGGAAGTCCGATATTACCAAAGTGCATACGACGAGCGAGTCGATTCTGGATGGCTCTAGGGCCCCTTGGTCTTTGCGTGCGACCCTCTCGGTATCCTTGGGTGCTTGCGCTTGATCCTTCATGGCAGCTCAGTGTCCCTCCTGTTGGGTAGATCCTGGAGCCATTGCCCTTGTGACCGACCTTCCCTGATCGCTCGGTGTCCCTCTGGCGGGGTGGTTCTTGAGATTCACCGCTCCGTTGGCCGACCTGTCCTGACCGCTTGGTGCTCCTTCTATAGAGTAGGTTCTGGGAGCCATTTCCCCGGTGGCCGACTTAGCTAGACCGCTCGGTTTCCAGCCGGTGGGATGGTTCTTGGGGGAATTTATGCCCGAAACCTAGATGGGTTGACCGCTCGGTGTCTCCGCGGGAGGACCTTGATGGCTGCCTGCCTCGTTGCGAGTGGTTGGCTGAGCGTTGTACCTGCCGAGCTGACTTGGCGGTATTCTCGGTCTCCTGAGATGAGTCGGTGACAGGGATGGGATCTTCCGATGAAAAGGTTCCGTGACTGTTACCTGGGCGGGACCACCGATCAGTGATGTTTGCTCGATGGTGATGGCTTTTTCCCTCCTCAGGACGAGGGCCGGGTCGGCAAGATTGGTGTTCATTGACCGACTAATTTCTTCATGCTCCCTCGCTGAGGGCGTCGAGGGAGTCTTGGTAGATCCTGGTGTCGCCGGGTTGGTTGCTAGGGATGATCAGCATCCGAGCGTGTTTTTTGCTCGGTTCGGCATCTACTTGCCGCTTTTTATTTGGCTCGGCGACTGTGTGTACCTTCTGTTTCCCCACTACTCGGCGATTTCTTTCAGCACGCTCGGCGTACTCGACCATTACCTTATTGGCCTCCTCTTTACAGACGCGGGCTCGGTGGGCAGCGAGTTATGCCTGCGCGACCCTTAGCTACTCGGCCACCTTAGTGTACCGATCGTCGAGTGCCTGACTTCTCGACTCGGCTTGGGTACCCTTAGTTTTGACCTTTGCCATGTCGCTCTGTAGTCTCTCATTTATCTGTAAAAAGTTTGGAGATGGGTCTCTCATTGTTCTGGGGCCTTGCCCAGGTTTGATCTCATCGAGATCGTGTTCGTCCTGCAGGTTCAGTATTGGCGAGTTCGTTCTCGGCGTAATAGGTGGACGAGTGTTAACTAGGTCTGGTTAAGCGTGGGTAAACTTAGTCAGTTTCCCACAGACGGCGCCAAACTGTTGAAACGTTAAATGTTCCAACTGTCGATTACTCGTCATCCAATCACCAAATGACGCGTGACCTTTCTGGTAACTTGTCAACTTAAGCGAATAGCGGTTTCCCGTTAGTACGGGCACCGGTGTGGTGCCAGCCTAAGGTTCTCCGACGGTCTAGTCAGTAACTTTAATCGTAAAAGGAAATAGTAAATGGTAAATTGGGCAGAGTTGTAGTAATAGTAGTTATTAGTTACCTTTATTGGGAAATGTGTACCCCTTATGTATGGGTAGGTAGGATGTTTAATTCGCATAGTTTCAATGTGGGTCAAATACTCATCGATTTGCATGCTGACACGTGTTACGTAGATCGAGGGTGGATAGACTTCCACGTGGCATCCCTCACTGGGCCCGGTGTTGGGGCTGTGTAAGTACTGTGGTTTTAGGCCTTGAACGAAGTCTGGGCTTTAAGTACACGGCACAGTGCGTTTGATCAGATATGGTGTCAACAGGGTGGATGCCCAATCAAGTGGCACATGCCCTAGCCTTGAACGGTCTTTAGTCCGATGTTTTGTTCAGTGGATTGCCCCTGCTCCACCACGGTTAGAAGTTCTTATTGATTTTGATGTTGTTGTTTAATGTTTTGTTGGGGTGGAGCACTCTTTTCCCTCATTCGATTTATTCTCGACTAGCTAGGTCTCAAAGTAAGGTTTTAATGAAGCTCCCTACAGTTGTTACCCTTGAGTTTTTGTACTCTTATCGTTATCAGTGAAATTTAGCTTTCAATTAAAAAAAGTATTCTCATTGCTTTTATATAAGCCAAATTAGAGAAATCCTACTAAATAAGTAAGTAGTAATAAGATTCCTAATAAATCATTAATATTAATAACTAAAATGAATACTCATTAGCTTTAGTAAATATGAAAAAAAAATATCATTAACATAAGTTTTGGGGGGTAGGGCTATTTCGAAATCATTTATTATTGTTACCTTTGTAAATATCATATGCGAAATAAATACTACATAATAAATCGGGTAATACTTAAGTTTGATATAACAACTCTGACAAATAATATATCCACTTGTCATTCAATACATTTTTTCTAATATGTTTTGTTGTAGCTGTTGAAGCAAAAATCGAACTCGCTTACAATAGCCTCCTTGATCCCTGCAAACAGTAAACAAAAAAATTATTGTGAATAAGATCGAAGCCCCTAGGGGTTATTCGACTAAGAACACTTTCGATATTTAAGTTATCTTTGAAAGAGAGATTGCAAAGAACTTTAGAGGCGAAGATCAAATTACCTTGAAAGTGAAATGAGTTTCACTATTTATAGAAAAATCTTGTAAGCCTTGGAGCATTCTGATTGGTCGATGAAATTTGTAATTAAAAAATAATAAAAGATATTATTTAATAATTGTTTATTAATAACAATTCATTCTCAAGGAGAATATATTATTGAGGTTTTAACCCGACTAAATGATAGTTGGTAAATACATTATTTAGTGTGCGAGTGTTTGTGAGCTGTTAATATAATTACCAAGGGCAATTTGGACATTGTATGAATTATGGGCCATGTAGCAGTTCCCCAATTTTCCGGTGATTTTCGGTTCCACAAAGGCCCCCACATTGCTTTGGAATTCAGGGAATTATATGGGATGTAGGTTTTTTGCAGTCCCAATAAATCATTTTAGAGTAGGACTCCATTTTATCTTGTATTGTTCTTATGTCGAAAAAAAAAATCCTCTTGGCCTGAAATCAAGTAAGGGTAAACAATGTTTTTGAGCCTTGGGTTTTGCTCCATGAGTTGACCTTAACTTATGGCCCAACAAAAATAAATTTTCCAAAGAACTCTTGGCTTTTCATTTTATTTAATAGAAATTTGTTACCTTGATTAAAAAGAATAAAACTCTTCACTTTCTTAATCAATGAAGTGGAATATAAGTGACTGTGCAAATTTCATAATCAATTTACCTTTTATTATTATTCTTTTTGTGAAAACAATTATTTAAAGGAAATGCACCAGTCACAATTTTTTTGAAGTCGTAAACCTCTTGCCTTCACCTTTCAAAAATTCATCTTCATCTTTCAAAGTTTCATCTTCATCTTTTAAAAATTCAAGAGCGAATTCATTTTATTCTGTTTGAAAAGAAAATCCATTTGCATTTGTCTTGGTAATATGGCAAGAAATCTCTTTGTTTTTATTTTAGCTTTGATTTTTTTTTTCTTGAACATGTCTTTGATTGAGAGAATGAGTAAAAGAATTAAATGACTAAGATAACCATATATAGGATCACATTGGAGAATCAATGACTAAGATGATGATGTGTGGGTTGCAAATGCACATCTCATGAAAGTGGGGCAATTTCGGCTAGTCCCATTTGGCAAAAATGGCAAGAACTTGTGTCAAAGTTGTTTGCTGACATCATCTGACGCCATCTTCTCCTTTAACCTACTGCTACGTGTGCACTAAGAAAGGTGGGCATGTAAGACCTGTGAGCTTTGTGGAGTAAGATCGGCGACCTACTGGAAAGTTGCATGTGAGCTCCCAAGAACAAAACCGTGAGGGCGAGACCCAAAGCAGACAATATAGTGCTAGATAGGACACGTCCTGACAGAATGGTATTAAAGTCGGACCCCAACCGAGAAGTGTGCCAATGAGGATGTTGGGCCCCAAGGGGGTGGATTGTAAAACCCGTGAGGTTTGTGGAGTAAGATCGGTGAACAATCCTATATTCCTGCAAGGGGTGGGTGATGTGCCTTATATGTGTAGGCACGGACCTATCTAGCACTAGGCTTTTTGGGAGCTCACTGGCTTTGAGTTCAGTTAGAACTCCAAAGTTAAGCGAGTTGAGGCTGGTGCAATCCCATGATGGGTGACCCACTGGGAAGTTGCACGTGAGCTCCCAAGAACAAAATCGTGAGGGCGAGGCCCAAAGCGAACAATAGGGTGCTAGATGGGACGGGTCCTAACAAGGCATCTAGCGCATGCACTCCACTTTCCAACATTTAAAAGCAGAGCTCTGCGGCGTCTATAGGAAGGCCTCTTGGGGTAGCATTTGTTAGAAGTTGTCCCTTCCAAGTAGCTTGCGGCTCCACTCTCTATGTAGTTCGCTACTTGGCTTGGTCTTTCGGTTTGGCTGCTACGATTGGTTGGAGTAGCTTTTGTTGTTTGTCATATACTATATAATATGCCCTATATATATAAGAAACTGATAAAATTGTTTCTTTGTTTCAACTTTCTTTTCTGAAGATTCTGGGAGTTCAAATTTTCCATTGACAACGATTTAAGTGGTGAAGAATCTTTTTTTCTTTTCTAAGCGATCATTTTGAGATGCATAAAGACACACTTGTAGAGAAGTTTTAAAGAAATCACTTTGTTAGAGTGTATAAGCTTGAAAGTCCCTCTTGTGGCGTGCATTTTTTCAACATGGGGCGTGCATTGCTCCATCTTAAGGCATATATTGCTCCATCATGGGGAATGCATTTCTTCATTTTTTAGCATGCATAGAGTCACCAATTTCAAGAGGCAGATAGATAACATGAAGATGAATGGTTGAATGTTGGCAAGAACTGTGAGGTGGGTCTTGTTCTTGTCCTTATTAGAAAAATAGCTATCGGCTGACATCTCTTATTACAATGCTAACGTCAGCTTAGCTTAAATATCCAAGTCATGTGCGAAGCTGGAAATTTGGGATATGGTGTGTGCAATGTATGTGCTCATCTATGCGAGTGGCTATTATGGTGGGTCCTATATGGCAGAGGTGTTGTCGATCGGTATCTGAAGAGTGGCTTTTGGTTGACATCTCCCAGTATAAGGCTGACATGACATGAACAACCCTAAACTCACCTCGTAAACCACACCCAGGCCCTACTCCCGTTTGACAAGTAAGCCAAATTCTGAAATTACCCTCAACTTGTTAGACAATGAATATTCAAACATCCTTATTATTCATGATTCCGCATCTTGTTTAGCCCCGAACTTCATGCAACGAGCCTGAAGGGTTACAAAAACTTCAAAAATTGTTTTAGTGGACAAAAATAAATATTTCAAAAACATAATTTGAAAACATTCAACATTTACCCTCCATTTTCTAAAACTATGCATGCATAAGAAAAACTAACAAACCTTGAGTAAAAACAGATAATAAACCAAAATTTGGAAATACGCATAAAAATATAATTTGAAAACATTCAGCATTTACCCTCTCTTGCAAGCCTATCCACTTCAAACTCAAGGCCCTTCCTCGAGTCAAGGAACCTCATGAGAGTCATGGAAGGATGCCATAGATAACTTAGCCCACCAAAGTGCCCAACTCACCCAAAATGTCAATATACTAACCCAGGAGCTAAGAGGGAACCATGCTAAGCATGACAATGCCATAGCCAATTTGGAAAGGTAGGCAGGATAAATTGCCAACTAGCTAAGCCACCGTGAGTAAGGGAAGTTCCCTAGCCAATCTTTGATTAATCCCAAGGCCCCTCATGGATCACTTGGTCCTACGACCAATGCCATTACATTGAAGAGTGAGACACAACTTCGAGGACCTTCCCATGTCCCTCATGATGAAGTGCTACCTGCTGATCACTTAGAGCCTCCATCCGTGCCAAGTTTCATGGAATTACCCTATGGACAAGGGCCAAGCACTCAGGAAATTCCAGCCCCCTTGAGGCCCCAAGTTAGCCCTCAAGTGCTTAACCCTAGTTTGGCCAAATCTGTTCCACAAGAGCAAGTTCAAGTCCCTTCTCATGGACAAGCTCAAGCTGTCCCAAGTTCACCATAATTTCCAAGCAATGTGTTCCCGCAAGTCCCAAGCCATTCAACCCTAAAGTCCATGGCCAATTCCAGTAAGCAACCTAAGCAAGTCTCCTTTGACTTACCTAACAAGGTACCCCTTCCTTTCCCTCATCAGTTTCAGACCAAGGACAAGCATAAGGAAGAATTTGAAGAAGAAATCCTCATCATGTTGAAGAAGCTGCAAATCACTCTACCCTTCTCTCAAATCCTCCAGCATATGCCTATCTTTGCCAAGCTCATCAAGGACCTTTTGCAGGGAGGTGTGGCTTTGGTTCTACTCATGTAGTGGACCTCCCCAAGGCATGTGCTGCTGCCCTACTCAAGAGGCCATTAAAGGTCAAAGATCTTGGCCCTCCTTCCTTGCCTTGTGTCATGCAAACCAAGAGGTTTGAACATCGCTTGTGTGACACGGAAGCCTCCATAAACATCATGCCTTTCCACATCTATAAGTCCTTGGACGTAGGAGAGTTGAAGCCCACACACTTGTGTGTTAGGTTGGCCTATGCTTCTATCACCAATCTTGTTGAGGTACTAGAGGATGTCCTAGTAAAAATAAGAGACACATGTATCCCTACTAACTTCTACATTTTGAGGATGGATAATGTAGACAAGAATAGGGAACCTCCTCTCATTTTTGGCAGGCCTTTTCTTGCCATAGCTGAATGCTTGATTGATGTCAAGCATGGGAAAATTTCCATTAGGGCGATGGACCAAGTGTTTACCGACTCAATTCACGATGATGTCCAATATCCCTCTAAGCCCATTGTTGACTTTCCTCTCAACACATTGGACATTTTGCTTCAAGAGACCCAAGTTGAGTCATGCATTAAGGATGAGATGGAGAGTGCACTAACCACAACTACTATTCTTGAAGGCCTTTTAGGACTTGGGCACTTAAAAGGGTTCAACTACTTCAACACTTTTATTCCTATACTTTAGCTAAGAGCCCCCTTTGAGCCCTTGGCGCTTCCTACCACCAAGATCCATCCCTCCACAGTAGATCTTCCCGTCGTGGAGGTTAAGCCTCTCCCTGAGCACCTTAATTATGCATTTTTAGGTTCCAACCAAGCATTTCCTATCATCATCTCTTCCCACTTAAGTGACAAAGAGGAGGAGCAATTGGTTCAAGTCCTCCACTCTCACCACACAGCCATTGGATGGTCCATAGCTGACATCAAGGGAATTAGCCCGGCCAAGTGTATGCATAGGATCCTCTTAAAACCTAATGCCAAACCATCAAGGGAGAGCCAAAGAAGGCTGCATCCTTCTATGAAGGAGGTAGAGAAGTGGTGCCTAGGAGGAATGGCATCACTGTGGTTTAGAATAAGCATGATGAGTTGGTCCCTCGAAGGACTCAAACTGGGTGGAGAGTGTGCATTGATTATAGGAGACTCAATACCACAACCAAGAAAGTCCACTCTCCCCTTCCCTTCATTGACCGGATGTTGGAACGTTTGGTAGGCCACTCTTACTACTACTTTTTGGATGGATACTCAAGATATAATCAGATTTCCATTTCACTTGAGGACCAAGAGAAGATAGCATTCACTTGCCTCTACGAAACTTTTACCTATAAGAAGATGCCCTTTGGTCTTTGCAATGCATCTGCCACCTTCCAAAGGTGTATGATGAGTATCTTCTCAGATATGGTGGAGAACATCATTGGAGTCTTCATGGATGACTTCTTTATCCTTGGGCACTCATTTGAATTTTCCCTGGCCAACTTGGCCCGTGTTCTCACTAGATGCCAAGAGAGTAACTTGGTATTGAATTGGGAGAAGTTCCACTTCATGGTCCAGCAAGGGATTTTCCTAGGCCATGTCATATCCAAAGAAGGTATTAAAGTATACAAGGCTAAACTTAACATTTTGGAAAGGCTCCCTTACCCTACCACAATCCAAGCGTTCTGTTCTTTCCTAGGGCATGCTGGTTTCTATAGGAGGTTCATCAAGGACTGCTCCAAGATTGCACAACCTATGTGTGATCTACTTACCAAAGAGGCAAGCTTTAACTTCACTAAGGAATGCCGTGAGGAATTTGATAGCCTTAAGGCCAAGCTCACGACCTCCCTAATAATCATGCTTCCTAGATGGGACATGCCTTTTGAGCTTACGTGTGTTGCATCTGACTTTGCAGTTGGGGTAGTGTTGGCACAAAGAGTAAATAAGCTTCATGTGATCTACTATGCAAGCCGCACCTTGAATGATGCACAATTAAACTACTCTACTGCTATAAATGAGCTGCTTGCTGTGATATTCGCCTTAGAGAAGTTTAGGTCCTACTTGATTCAAACCAAGGTCATTGTGTACATAGATCATGCTGCCTTGAAATACTTGCTTAGCAAGAAAGATGCCAAACCTAGGTTACTATGGTGGATACTACTCTTACAAGAGTTTGACTTGGAGATGAGATAAGAAGGGCAGTGATAATGTAGTGGTTGATCATATGAGTCGTCTCATTGATGGCTCCAATGAAGAAGTAGACCAACTTCCTCTTTCTAAGAGTTTACCTAATGAGTAACTCTTCTTGGTCCAGGACTATGATCCTTAGTATACTGATCTGATCAACTATCTAATGGCTAGGTAGTTCCCCTCCCACTTGAGTAGGTATCGAAGGGACAAGCTTGCAAAACAAGCAAAAAACTATGTATGGGATGATCCCTACCCGTGGAAGCATTGTTTTGATCAAATCATCCGTAGGTGCATCCCTGAGCATGAGGTACATCCTATTCATGATGTATGTCAAAACCAAGCTTGTGGTCGACACTTTAGGGTAAGAAGATAGCCTTAAAGGTCTTACAATGTGGGTTTTTCTGGCCAACTTTCTTTGAAGACTCTTATGAGTTTGTGCTCACTTGTGAGAGGTGCCAACGTCAAGGACACTTGGGACCTAGAAACCAAATGCCCATCAACCCTATTCTAATTGTTGAGATCTTTGATGTGTGGGGGCATTGATTTCATGGGACCCTTCCCAAACGCCTTTGGACATTTCTTCGTGTTAGTAGTTGTTGACTAGGTTTCCAAGTGGGTTGAGGTCGTGGCCACCAAGACTAATGATACTAAGGTTGTCTCGAGCTTCTTGCAAACCAAAATCTTCACAAGGTTTGGAGCCCCTTTATGGAGTAGCCCTTTCTCCCTACCTTATCCCAAAAGTTTTAATGAGGAACGACTAATAGAAAGGAACCATGGTTGAGAAAAGGAGCACGCCCAAAATACCAACTCTCAGCACGTGGAAGGGGGTAGCAAAGTCAACTGCTATAAAGTCGAAATCATGACTTGAACCCAGTCGAGAAATAGTAACATGGACCAACGACCCATCATCGACTAACTAGGGCCACAGTCTACAATCCAAAAAATGGACGACGTAATTCAAGATCTCCATTCAAAGTCTCCTGTAGTGCTTCTATGAGTTAGAGAGCGAGAAAGATAGAAACCAGCCACATATGAAGGTAAAAACAAACTCTAGACCCTTCACCCCTTGCATTCTCCAGTACTACGATGACTCGGAAATTAAACCACTCAAGATTGATGGTTACTCAGGCAAGGATGACCGGACTACACATATGAATAACTACCAGTTGGTCGTCTCCATCCGCAACCTCTCCGACGAGGTATAATGCTTGATCTTCAACTCTACCCTAATAGAGGCCACCCTTATCTGGTTCTATCGACTTTGATCATGCACGATCGTTTCATTCGATGAGTTACATATGGTCTTCTTGAACTAGTTCTTGATCCATACTGATTAGCTATTGACTTGGGAAAACATCGGGTCATTTTGACAAGCGGAGACTGAAACCCTTCAGAAGTATGCTACCCGCTTCAACCACGTGTTCTCCAAATGTCAAGAGACTGACGATATGGTGGGTTTTTGTGCATTTCGTAATGACCTCAAGGAGTCACCATTCAAGGACCAAGCCTTCACCATGGGCTAGAAAGATAAAAACTTGCTGATGAAGCAGGCTGCTGTCCACATTAAAGCCAAATTTTTCAATGCTCCGCTAGTAGAGAAGAAGCAACATGCTTGTTCTACCTGCCTTGCTTCTCTATTAGCTCAACCGAGAAAGTCCCATTGTAAGGCTGATAAGCACAAGCAGGTCCATGTGAACAACTCCCATTCAGGCAAAATGAAAGTTCTTATGACAAAAATCACAAGGCCAAGATGGACAGACGGTACAACGACAATCATGGTTAGAAGACACATAACACGACTCTCTAGAGAGACCACCAACGAGGCCTAGTGCCCAAGTACGAAACTTAAAGCATTATTAATACCTTTCTAGAGAATGTATTGTTAAATGTGGAGAGCATGATCAAAAAGCCCAAGGGATGACCCACCAACTCCTAACCACCTCTTCATCCTAACCTCTACTTCCAATGCCATAAGTTCAATGGCCACTCCATTTACGAATGTGTGGTCTTCCGAGACATTGTGGAAGAACTCATCTATGACGGGAAGATCAACCAATCTTGACAAAGCACCCCGTGACCAAATCAGACTCGCATATCAACACCATCAATGGTGGACCTACAATTTCTTTCTCTTACATTTCCAATCAGAAAAAGAAAGACTTCCTTCAAATTGCCTACTCTAATCACCAGCTCTTCAACATTGAATCTGGAAGAGCACAAAAGATCAACAGGGCAAGCTGGGAAGTAACACCTTCTTTAAAGAGGAAGAGCAAGGCATCGTCTTCCCTCATAATGACCTTTTGATCATACAGGTCCATATTTCCAATTTTGATGTCTAATGAATTCTCGTTAACACTAGAAGCTTAGTTAATGTGCAAGGGTTTCACCAATCTTAATTGTACATACCTGAAGGATAGTTTTCCTTTTCCCAAAATTGATCTTATGGTTGGCACCACAATCACCACAAACTGTTCAAGTAAGTGGATGCCTACTTTAGGTATAATTTGGTCCTCATGCATTGAGATTATCAAATCCAGACAAGCTTTCACACCAACTTTGGTATCTACTGCTATAATGTTATGTCGTTCAGCCTAAAGAACGCATGGACGACCTACTAGTGCTTGGTAAACTTCATGCTTGCAGACCAAATTAGGAAGACCAAGGAAGTTTACATTAACGGCATGTTGGTTAAAAGCAAGATTGCAATTGACCTTATGCACAAACTCTCCAAAATGTTCAAAGTTCTCAAATAGCACAAGATGCAGCTCAATCCAGCCAAGTGCATTTGTTGACGTCATCTTCAAAAAATTCCTCGGCTACATGATCAGTCATTGGGAATGAAAGCCAACTTGGAGAAGATCAAGGCTATCCTTGATATCCCATGAACCATCAAGGAGGTCCAATGCCTTATGGGAAGCATAGCCACGCTCACCCGATTCATCTCTAGAGCCACAAAAAAATGCTTACCATTCATTAAGTCCCTCAAGAAGAAGGGAAGAACAATCAAGTGAATTACCGAATACGAGTAGGCTTTCATTGATCTTAAAGAGTATATGTCCAAGGCACCTCTGCTTGCCCAGTTGATAAGGGAGAGCAACTCGTTATCTACCTTTCGGTCTCCATTTTGGTGGTCACTTCCATCCTATTCAAGAGGACCAACGGAGCCGAACATCCGATCTAATATGTCAACAAGGAATTCCAAGATGCAGAAATGTGGTACGCTGATGTGGAAAACCTCGTCATTTTTCTTACTATCACAGAAGGACGGCTTCTCCCATATTTCCAGGCCCATCTAATTGTGGTCTTAACCAACAAGCCTCTCCAGCAAATGCTACAAAAGCCCGACATTTCGGGAAGACTCACCATACAAGCCATCGAACTCAGCAAGTTTGACATCTCTTTTGCCCCTCGACCATCTAATAAAGGCCAAGCCATTGCTGATCTAATCTTCGAATTCACTTGTAAAACCACTTAGTATATTCTGGAATGTCAAACCCTACCCACTCTGCAGTTAGCTGCCAAATTTGAAGCTGAAATCACCTTTAACCTTATCAATTGGTCTGGAATGCCACTCTGGCTCTAGTGTAGGCATTGTACTCACCATTCTAGACCATATCAAGCCCAAACATGCTCTCCACTTCGCATTCAAAGAATCCAACAATGAGGCCGAATATGAAGCCCCTCTTAATGGACTTCGCCTCGCAAAAAACTTAGGAGCTAACTAGATTCAAATATTCAGCGACTCCTAATTACTGGTAAGTCGGGTTAATAAGAACATTTATGCCAAGGATGTTAGTATGACCCTCTACCTCGACAAGGCCAGATCATTGCTCTGCTACTTCCAGACATACGAATTAGTCAAGGTGCCCAGATTAGAAAACAACCATGCTAATGCTCAAGCCAAGACTGGCCTCCTCTGTTGTTAATAAGATCAGTCATAAAATCTCAATCATCCTCAACCAATAGTGTGACCGATACCAAATGCATGCTCGCATACCAAATCTCTCAGTTGAGAAGCTCACCCCAATGCTCAATATGTGGCCATTCGACTAATGAGGGCTAGATTTGATCGGACCCACGTCCAAAGGCAAATGCGAAGTATAACATTCAGTGGTTGCAGTGGATTACATGAAAACATGGGCTGAAGCAAAGGCTCTGGCTACCATCATGGCTACCCAGATTACGACATTTGTCTACCATAACATCATCTGCGAATTCGGCATTCTACACACCATCGTCACCAACATTGGAAAATAGTTCAAATGTTCTCAATTCTGATCCTCTGCTTTGCTTCCATGGTTGATCCCCCAAGCTAATAGTCAAGTGGAGACCATCAACAAGATCATCAAATACAACCTTAAAACTTGTTTGGACAAGGGGGCCAAATGGGCATGGTCAAACTACCCTACTTGATATTCATTGGTCCTACTGTACCTCTCACAAAACTTCATTGAACGATGCACCATTTTCCATAGCCTTCGACATCTAAGATGTGGTACCAATAGAGATTGGGGAAACTTCCTATCGAGTAATATCCTATGACTCTGATGAAAACAATGAGCTCCTCACCTTGACCACCAAGATGGGCATTACGAGAATGGTAGCATTCGTAATACTGCATACCAATAAAAGATGGCGAGATACTATGACTCTAGAGGCTGCCAATAGGTTTCAAGGTTAGGGTTGAGTTTTTTGCAAGGTCACCCTTGCTACCAAAGAATGAGTCGACGACACACGACTCGGAGTGGAGGGTCCATATATGGTCATCCAAATCTACCGACCAGGCACCTGTGAGCTTCAATCTGCCAATGAAAAATCACTACCCATCCGTGGAATCCCGACCATCTAAAGTACTATTACGAGTAATGCCAATTTCCTTTGTACCAGCTTAGGCCCAAAACCTCTTTCATTAATGAGAATGCATTTTTTATAATCAATTCATTTTAAGTTCTATTTCACTTGCACAATTTCTTAATTCAATGTGCTCAGGCACCACTATCGGCACCAATGTTGTATTGGCACTGACTGATTAAGTCAATGTGCTCAAGCACTACCATCGACACTAGTATCGTATCGACACTGATTCGTAAAGTCAATGTGCTCAGATACTTCCATCGAAATCTGTTGGTAAAGTTAATGAATTCAAGCACCACCATCGACACCAGTATTCGTGCTCAAGCACTAACATCGACACCAATACTGGATCTACAATGACTAATTAACTCTATGTGTTCAGGCACTGCCATTGGAAACAGTGCTGGATTAACACCGACTGCTTACCTCAAAGTACTAAGGCCTACTTTCATCGGTGTTAGTAATGAATTGGCACCAACTGGTTACATCAATAACTGACAACATTACCATCAGCACCATTGGCGCCATTGCATTTAATGCCGCAAGACCTCATCGGCACTAGCGCCTCTCAACAGTAATATTCAACCATGATCGGCCTCTCATTTCATCAATTTAAGCTGATGCAATCACAATACCTAAGGACATCCTAGTCAGACCGGTATCGAACACTCATTTGATATCGAGCGCCACTCGGCCCGCCTTAGCTTATACGTGCCTATGCATCCTAACTTAAGCTTCAACTTTTTGAGGCTACCCTAGTCGGACAAGAGTGCAATGATCTGCTAATCGTGCGAATGGGATTCATCTATTAATGACAAATAACCATCTACACCTATTCTGCTAGCCTACACTAAATCAGACATGTTGAGCTGCAATAGGTCCATCAAACATAATATTATGAAAAAAAAATATCAACAACAATAGAGTTGGCAAGAATAGTGGAAAATTAATATACACTACAACAAAAAAATATGTGTTCGGTACATGCATGATATAGGGCATATCCGAGGGAAAAGTGACAGGACTCGCCCCCTCTGATAACGGTGCCTGATCCTGCTCCTCTCTGATAAGTCAACTGAAGTTCTGAAAACACCCTCAGCGCCTATCAGACAAAGGATGACTATACTAATTTCCGCTCATGCCTCCGCCTCTCGGTCAGCCCCGAACTTTGTGCCACGACCGTTCAAGCTGCTCGATTCTGAGCTGCGCGCTTTTTTGTAAATTCCAAGAATCACGAATCCTCGAAAATTGGGCTCACGCGCCGCCACAAGCGGCCTGCTACAGTACCCCCGGGTACTGTTCATCGTTCTTGTTCATTTTCCTGAAAAACGGTTCGTTGACCTGTGACTCGACCCAGTTAGATTTCATCCAATTCTTGAAGTGTTCGATTCCAATCCAACTTCGAAATGAGTGGCGACATGGTTTTGGGTTCAATTCCCTTTGAATTCAACTGTTGTATGCATTCTAGTTAACCAAAATCCATCTGAGGATTCTTTTAAACTTGAATTCAAACTCAATTACATGTTTTCTCACCTTCAATTACTCCATTTGGAATTCAAAAATTCGAAGATATCACCTCAACAATTCCTTCCAATGATCACTCAATCCTACTCATCAGGGACCCAAGATCATAGTTATATGCTCAATTTTACGAATTCAATGTCCAAAAATCAAAACTCGATTTCTCAATTACTCCAAGTTTTTCTGGGCTCTTTCTCTTGTTTCCTTCCCTTTTTCCTTCTCGCTTTTCTTTCATTGTTTATCTCAATTCTCATGGTTTCAATTTCCTCAATTATCTTACAATGATAAAGTGATCAAGTAGAATTATGGGTTTTGAAGTTTTTATTCAATCTTTTTTTTCCCTCTACGAATTAGCACACACATAGCTTACAAAGTCTTCCATGAGGTCCCAGAAATCCACATCCCATTGGGACACCTGTCACCAATGTAACGACCTGTCTCGGAAATTGGGATTAGATTAGTGGTTAATGGCAGATTAGTGAAGTTAATCGGTGATTAGTTGGGTGATCTCGGACGGACGGTGTGAAATGACAATTTTGCCCTTGGAATGGGCAAAAAGGTTGACTTTTGATTTGGACGGTCAAATGGACTTGGACCGATAACTGTGACGTAGTTTGGGACGTCACGAGTTCATAGATAGGTGGCACGTCTGATTCCGACTTTTGAGGAAGAAGTTATGATGTTCGGAAGTTTGAGGGTACTTTGGTAATTTGGTTAAAAAAAAGTCGATTTGTTGACGTTTCACACGACATGGATTTGTCACGTATTTCTAGGACCGTTAGGTAGGTCCTCGAGCCCTTGAATACAATGACAAGTGGCATGCGTCATTTGGACTTCAGATGAATCGAGTATGGATCTAAAAACGCTAGGGGCAAAATGGTTAATTGTGTGGCAGCATGGATAAAATGGTCATTGTGCTACCTAGAGATCTGTGCCTGTTATCTGTGGACATATGGATTACCTTGGGATTAGTGCCCAATAAGATTTGGACACCTGGCCCCCTCTAGATGGTTGTGGAAACTCCTCACCGTCTCTCATCACACTTATCTCACACGTTTTAAACTAGTTGCAGTTCTTGAGAGGGAAACAGAGTACTGAGAATGCCGTGAGACACCCACCCTACTACGCCCTTCAATCTTCATCATTTGGCACACCCTGGGAACAAAAAAGAAGGAGAGAGGAATGTGAGGATTATGGTGGTGCCGTCACGATGAGCCGTCGTGGACGGTGGCCACGACGCCCTGGAAAACAAAGTAGTCATGAAACCGTGAAGAAACCACCCACCCCCTGCCCTCGACCCTCAGTAATTGCTTATGGCTGGTGAAGGAAAGGAAGAAAAGGAATTGACCTGATGATGAGGAGGCCAGAACGGAGCTCACGGCGGCGGGGTAAGGTAGGCTTCCCGCGACTGTCCTATTTTGAATTGAAAATGGGATTTCAAGTATAGGCTCCTATTAACCTTTCTACTCAATTGGATGATGTTCTGGAGGTTTGTACAAGCTCATTGGAACCATTTTCTAGGCTCGCCGTGTACGGTAGCCGAGGAACCCAAGAATGAGTAAGTCGAATTTTAAAAATGGTGAATTTTGTTTTGATGCTTGATGATTGGTTTGATTAATTGGTTAAGCTCCTGAAGGTGTCCAGGAGGTGATTGGGATGAGAACCAGGGCTTGTGGTGGCCGGAATCACCAGAACCCAGCAGTGGAAGGTTGCTCGATCTGTTTTCGTCTTGGAAGGTAAATGATAAGACTTAAGTTATTGTTTTCATTAGATGAATTAAGTGGGACTGAAAGGACAAAATTAATGGATAAATTAGGACTAGAAATGGATCAAAATTAGACTGAAAACCGCCCACGCCGGTTCGGGTCTGAACCGGGTCAATCTGGACCGGTTCGAACCCGGTTTGACCAAGGTTGAAGACAACCTCTACTAGCGCGTGAGGCGCACGCGCAGCCCCTTTGGGAGGCACGTGGAGGCGCATGGCGTGTCTTTTGAGGAAAGTTCCAACACGACCTTTAAAGTATTCGATGTAACGAACATTTTGGGCTTGGTTTCGAGTCAATCGGACATCGTCTCGATATGTTTCGGGATGTCCGAAGGTTTTAGGGCTCGTTTAAAAATAGTTAAAAATTCGGGAAAATTACGGGGCTTTAGTAGAAGCATTATAAAGTAGTTAGTGACTTTATTTTGGGATTTGGACAGGTTCGGGAAAACCGGTGATAGTGGATTATTCGGGAAAGAGAAATTGTACGCGTATAGAGGCGGCGATGCTAATGGTCTATGAGTGGACTTTGATTTCTAACTTATGATGCATGCATAAATGTTTTTATATGTTTTCTATACGTGATTTCTATGTTTATGATTATGCTGTTGATGATTTACGGTTTTGCACGTATTTCGAGATTATTACGTATTTACACGTTTTACGAGTTTCCGATTTATATTGTGATTTGATCATGGTTTTGATGATTTTGAGTTTGGGATTTGAAATGTGATTTGATTCCAATTATTTACGATGGATTTTGGAAAAGTGATTTCGGGCTTGAAGCCCTGTTCATGTGAATTCGGTAAACGTGATTTCGGTTTTGGAATCGAATTTCGGAAAGATGATTCCTGATTTGATTTTGAAACTGGAAAGAGAATGTCTGGATTTAGGTTCGGGATGATGGTTCCGGATGCTAGCTTACAGAATCATGATTGCGAATTCGAATGTGGATTTTCTATGGTTTTCTCTTGGTTTTGGGTTTAAAGACCCCGTTGGAAACTGGTTTTTAGGTTTAAAGACCCGGAAAACGGCTGGATCTGGTTTTGAGTTTAAAGACTCAGGTGATTGACAGGGGAGGGCCCTGGATTGATATGTTTTGAGTTTAAAGACTCGGTTATTGTGATATCCCCCGAGGCATGCTGATTGTGTTTTGAGTTTAAAGACTCGTTGATATTCCGAGAAAGCCTGATTATGCACATGTGTTTTGAGTTTAAAGACTCGGGTTGCACTTGAGATCCATCAACTTGATTGATTGATGTTTTTCACTGATTTTCAGATGTTTTGGGCAGTGGCCCGGATGATTTGGATTTTGGGCTGAGTCCTCATATTTTGATAAGGATTTATTATTTTGGGCTGAGGGCTTGGATTTGAATTACGGATTTGAGAAAAGGAAATTATTCTGGTTTTCAATAATGGTTTTCTTATCTTGAATATGAATGGTTTATGACATAGGTTTTGATATGCATGCATTGGTTTTTAAATAGAGGGTATAAATGTACTTTTCTATAACTTGTTTTTAGAACATATTATTTATTTTTGTCCACTGATAGTCTTTTATGTTTTTGATACCCTCCAGGTTGTTGCGGTGCGGGCTGTTGGTAGAGAGAGACAGAGACATCACACATACGATCCACGGCAGATTCTTCTCGCTCTGGAAGTCCGGAACTTTGTGGACGGTTCGTTTGGAAATCCCTTGTCCGGCTTACGTGTTACATGGAGGTTGGACGTTGGTTTAGTCTTCGTGTCACGCGTAAGTTAGACGGGAGCATGGCTTAGCCCTTAATCCCGGGGGATTGGGGGTGGGTCGTGTCACCAATTTATGAAAATTATGACTCACCAAAATCTAGCAAAAGACCATTTTTCCTTTCTTGACATAATTACCAAAATGCCCCTAGCCTTCTCAGACCCATAACTTCCACATCTGGACTCTGATTCTGACATGCCACCTGTCTATGAACTCAATGTCTCGAGACCTACACAGCAGTCCTTGTAAGATGTGCAAAAAGTATTCTAAATGAAAAGTCACCTTTTGAACACCAGAAATCAAGGGTAAAAACGTCATTTTACATTCTAACTTTCAGTTTTACATCCCTCAAATTTCTGGGGCATCACAACCTACCCCCTTAAGGAATTTCGTCCCCGAAATTCAAACATGCCTCTCTAACAACCATGGAGACTAAATACGCATCGGTACCCTCGGGTTCCCACGTGAACCCTCATTCTCTATGCGTAACCATTATTTTCAATTTCCTGACTTGTCCTTAGCCCAAATACCATACGTTGACTCATCCTGAGTCCTAACCAATAACCTGACTCCTTCTGCGTCCCATTTTGATGTCGTGACTCCTCTCGAGTCCAAATCTAATATCTCGACTCTTTCTGAGTCCTATTTCAATTTCATCATCCATGCCATTATCTGCATGCCTAACTACTTAGCCCAATACTTCTAATGTACCAGATCCTATCAAGGGTCTCACCTTACTCATTAAAACCTCAAATACTCTTTCCAACCGAGTTATTCATTCAATCATCTCATCCGGGTCCAACTAGCCCATCTATGCTATATCTCTAGCCCCTGGGCTCGTTCATCAAACTGGACCCATTATTCCACATCCGACCCCCAATCTAGGGTTAATTCCATCCTGACATCTCAAATAGCCTTGTATACTCATCTCACTACTGGGTCGTGCACGAGGCTTGTGTTTTGGAGGCATGACGTGGCAGCACGAATCAGTCACGACCCAGACCTTCTCCAACAGGATATTATCCGCTTTGGGCCTAGCCCTCACGATTTTTTTCTCTGGAGCTCACGTTCATCATTCCAGTGGGTCACCCATCCTGGGATTGCACTAGCCCCTACTCGCTTGACGTTGGAGTTCCAACCAAACTCAAAGCCAGTGAGCTCCCAAAAAGGTCTCTTGTTGGATAGATACGCACCCACACATATAAGGCGCATCCCCCAGATCTCCCCGGGCGATGTGGGATTGTTAACCAAGCCACCAAGGCACGGGTCCTCACAATCCACCCCCTTGGGGTCCAGCGTCCTCCCTAGCTCACTCAATTCCGGCGGGGGTTGGGCTATGCTACCAATATAACAGGACCCGTCCTAACTAGACTTTGAATAGCTGTGCTTGGTCCTGCTTCCGTCTGACAAGTCAACTGAAGTTCCAAAACACCCCCAAGTACCTGTCAGATTAGGGATGACTATACTGATTTCCACTTATGCCTCCTCCTCTCGGTCAGCCCCGAACTTCGTACCATGACCATCCAAGCTGCTCGATTCCGAGCTGCGCCTTTTTTCGTAAATGTCAGGAATCACAAATCCTCTGAAATGGGGCTCAACGCGCCTCCATGAACCTCCACAAGCAGTTGCGCGTGAGAACCACGAGCCTGCTACAGTACCCCCGAGTACTGCTCATCGTTCTCGCCTGTTTTCCTACAAAATGGGGTCCGTTGACTCGCGACCTGAACCTGGTTAGATTTCGTCTAATTCTTGAAGTATTCAATTCCAATCCAACTTCAAAATGAGTCACGACTTGGTTCTGGGTTTAATTCCCTTCGAATTCAACTGTTGTATGCATTCTAATTAACCAAAAACCATCTGAGGATGCTTCTAAACTTGAATTCGAACTCAATTACATGTTTTCTCACCTTCAATTACTTGAATTGGAATTCAAAAATCTGAAGATATCACCATCTCTGTTCTGGGCTAAAACCTCAACCAATTCCCTCCAATGATCACTCAATCCTACTTGTCAGAGACCCAAGATCGTAGTTATATGCACAATTTTACGAATTCAATGTCCAAAAATCAAAACACGATTTCTCAATTGCTCCAAGTTTTGAATTCGGGTTTTTTTTGGGGCTCTTTATCTTGTTTCCTTCCCTTTTTCCTTCTCGCTTTTCTTTCTTCGCTGATCGCAATTCTCATGGTTTCCGTTTCCTCAATTCTCTTACAATGATAAAGTGATCAAGCAGAATTATGGGTTTTTGAGTTTTTATTCAATTTTCTTTGTTTTCCCTCTACGAATTAGCACACATATAGCTTACAAAGTCTTCCACGTGGTGCTAGAAATCCACATCTCACGGGGACACCTGTCACCAATTTATGAAAATCACAACTCACCAAAATCCAGTAAAAGATAATTTTTCCCTTGTTGGCATAATTACCAAAATGCCCCTAGCCTTCTCAGACCCGTTAACTTCCACATCCGGACTCCGATTTCGACATGCCACCTGTCTACGGACTCAGTGTCTTGAGACCAACACAACGGTCCTCGTAAGATGTGCAAAACGTATTTGAAATGAAAAGTCAACTTTTGACCACCAGAAACCAAGGGTAAGAACGTCATTTTACATTCCAACTTTTAACTTTACATTCCTCGAATTTCTGGGGCTTCACGAAAAGAACAACAACAGAAAAGTAGTAAGCAGAACTAATAGTTAACCAAGCTTAGATTGACTGATGCCGTCCACAAGGAGCCGATTAGTCTATAAGAACCTCCTTGACCACTTACCCATCATTCAACATTGGGTGATTCGGTATAGGAATTTGGTTAGTTGACGACGTCTCTAGGATAGCATTCTGTTCACCCTCTTGCTCAAACTCATCCTCTTCTTCCAAGAGAGTGAAGTTTTGGTCAACATCGACTCAACTTTCAGCCAAGGCAACTATATCGGTAGGCCATGGTCAAAGAAGACACATTCTGCATAAACTCTTTCTCCATAGTGTCGAGCTGGATTTCTTCTTCATCCTCAAACTCTTTCGACTGCTGATACTCCTGAAAAGCATTTGTAAGGGCCTGCTGAAATTCTTTCGACTGCTTATAGTTGTCAATTACCTACTCCCGAGCCTGCTTGGCATTGAGTGTTGCATCCTTCAGCGTAAAGTCCAACTCAACCACCCAATCGACCTCCCAAATATAAGCTTACTCGGACAACTTCAATTGGACCTGAAGAATCTTCACTTACCCACCTAGACTCTTATTCTTCCTGAAGTAGCTCGACACGTTTCTTCAGAGCATATTCAGTCGATTGCTCATTTTTCATCTTTTCATTCTTCTCCTTCAACTTTTCCTAGTCGGACTCAAACTGCTCAGATTACTTCGACACCTTCTTCAGGGTAACCATAAACTCCCAAAAGCACTACTGATCAAAATCACACTTGGTCAGAATACACAAAATATAACGAATAAAAAAAAAAGGTACTGATTAAGTTACATGTGCTAATTGTGCAGTTAGCTTAGTGCACTGCATTGCAGACAGATGAATAACCCATCTCTACCACGACCCGACCCATCTAACACAATATTGTCTGCTTTGGGCCCAGCCCTCACGGTTTTGTTCTCGGGAGCTCACGTGCAACTTCCCAGTAGGTCACCCATCTTGGGATTGCACTAGCCAAAACTCGCTTAACTTTGGAGTTCCCAAGGAATCCAAAGACAGTGAGCCTCAAAAGGCCTTGTGTTAGATAGATACGAGCCCACACATATAAGGCACTTCACCTTTCCCTCCCCGAGCGATGTGAGATTGTTCACCAATCTTGCCTTTCCAAGCTCATGGTTCTTGCTCACCGTTCATGTTTATGAGATCAGGTCTTACAATCCATCCCCATTGGAGCCCATCGTCCTCGTTGGCACACTTCCGGTCGGGGTCCAACTCTGATACCATTCTGCCATAACCCGGCTCATCTAGCACAATATTGTCCGCTTTGGGCCTAGCCCTCACGATTTTGTTCTCGAGAACTCACGTGTAACTTCCCAGTAGGTCACCCATCCTGGGATTGCACCAACCTCAACTCGCTTAACTTTGGAGTTCCCAAGAAATCCAAAGCCAGTGATCTCCCAAAGGCCTTGTGTTGGATAGATACGTGCCCACACATATAAGGCACTTCACCTTTCCCTCTCCGAGCGATGTGGGATTGTTCATTGATCTTGCCTTTCCAAGCTCACGGGTCTTGCTCATCATTCTTGCTTCTCAAGCTCACAGGTCTTGCCCACCATTCTTACATCCAAGATCGAGTCTTACAACATTGCTTGGGAGGGGCTGCTTCGAGGAGAGGCTCAGGACCAGGAGTGTGAGCATTGCCTGAGAGGAGCCGCTCCGTCGAGGAGAGACTCATGATAAGGATTGCTAGATGTTGATATCACCCCGGACAGGGTCCGAGGGGAGGGCTCGTACTTGAGACCCCGAGCGGCACGCGTAGCCTTAGAATCGTGAAATTATTGATAAGACATCAGGGATGTTAGACATCTGGGATGTCAGGGATTGGTTATACTGTATTTTACGGATTTGGGCAGATACCCCACGTGTTTTGGTTTTGGGGCTATGGAAAATGTTTTCACTGCGTAATGATTTGAAAGCCATATGATGGATTTAAAGAAAATGGTTGTGATAACTTGTTTTCTGATGCATGCTTGCTTTTTAATGAAGGGTATAAATTTCTTTCATGAAATATAAGACTGTTTATTTTCATCCACTCACATTTTTTACTATTTTACTACCCTTCAGGTTGATTGCGGATGTGAGCTGTAGCAAAGGCTGAGGCATCACATGCCGCCACAGATCCTAGCATACTCTAGAAGTCCTGTGAGGATTTAGTTGTATCCCTAGTCTGGCACGGGGTGTCAGACGGTAGCATGGCACATCCCACGTTAATCTAGGGAGGATTGGGATGGGTCGTGTCAAGATACCACTCTGGAATCTCCGACGTCCGAAGGGAACAATCACCATAGAAGATGGTAGTGTGGAAAACAGTTCACAAACATTTGTATCTCAAATCATCTCGAAGTATCTCAATAAGGAGTTCATCAAATTACATTCCACAAACCCATCGTAAAAACAGTGTCAAGACTTTCCTCCAAAACATATCAAATCGATAGACAAACCTTTTCAAAATCATAATCTTTCTTTTAAGTTCACAAGGACTCACAATTTGAGTTAAATCATTTCCAATGGGGTCACAAGTCCAAAATATTATTTCGTAACTCAAATCATCATTCGAAAACACATTTGACTGTAATCTAAGTCAAAATCCATATCCAACTCGAACTTAAGCCCAAAATGCCATTTCACACAAATCCGTAAAATCATTCCAAAATTGACAATCAAATCATCATTCAACTCATGTCAACTTAAATCATACGATAAAGCATTTAAAACATTTATGCATGCATCACAGTTATAAAACAAAAGTCCACCCACTAACTGTCCTTACTACACGCTCAAAACCCGCGACGTAAGCCACAGCTAATCCAAAGTCTCCAGGACGTCTGCGCTTGTCCAAATCATATCCAAAGATCACTATCAACCTATATAAGTCCATAAGTAAAACCCCAAAAAATCCTGGAACCGAGAACACATTCCGAACATGCTTCCCGAGGGGAAAAACGTCCAAATGACCTATCAAACGATCTCAGATTGACTTGAAACAACCACCATTGGATTCAGAATGTTGAAACCTTTCGTACAAAATTAGTCAAAGTTCAGTCAATGAAACTCAATGATGACATCGTGCTGATGTCAGTTTGAGATTTGACAGCTCTGATAACATGCCACGTGGCACTCCCTGATTGGTTCCACGTGTCAACCTCTGACACATGCAACAACACATGATGACGTGACCTACTGACGTCATCACTGCCACATGTACTACCACGTGTCACTGACAATCCTAACAACCCTCTAAAACACTCCCACGTGGAACCACCTCATTAGTCCACGTGGTTTGACATGTCTGACGTGGACTGCCACGTCAGCTCACATGTCACCTGACAATTCCTGACACAATGCGACGTGGCACCACCTCACTGGTCCTCGTGGTATGACAAGGATAACATGGCACTACCACATCAGATGCTGACTAGACTGACACCTAGCTTGAAAATGATGATGTGGATTGCCACATCATTACCTTGAATCTCCAATTGGGTCGACCATTACCTTTGTAACGGGTCGTTTGACCCGCGACCTTGATCTGGTCCATTCTTCACTATTCCTCCACCAAATCTCACCACTTTTCCACTAGAACTTCCTAATCGAACCCAGAAACTAGAAAATGAAGCTAAAATCGTACAAGCTCACCTCAAAACCCCTAGCCAAGCTCGATGCTTCACGGGTTAACTTTGAACGTCATCCCAGGGCTGTTCCAGCGTCTTTCCTTTCTGTTTCTAGGCCAAGTACACTTGCAAAAACCCACAGAAGACAACCCTGGCCTTATATTTGATCCAAAACATCCAAAAACCAAAGTTTGAAATTTCAAACATAATGGGCTCTCGGGTTTATCTATTTTTCAAGTTTTCCATCCACCGCCCTGGCTCCTCCATCCCTCCCCCATCTCTGTCTCTCCCTCTCGACTCACCCTGTCACTCTGTCTCTCTCTCTCTAAAGAAGCAACAAATCGATGAGGATGATGCTAATGGTTTGGGGTGGGTTTTGGGTATAATGGACAAAAAAGAAGCGAGAATGGTGTATGAATGTGGGGGAAAAGGTTCAATGGATGAGTGGCACTTGTCACTCATCTACCACTCATCCATTGGTCCAGAACTAATATTTTGGGCCCACTAAAAACAAACCAAAGTTCAACCGTCTTGATATTGTGTGGAATTTTAATAGTTCAAAAAACCTTCCTTGACCCATAACTTTCTCGTACGATGTCCAAATTTGACGTGCCGCCTGTCTACGTAATCGTAATCCCTCGATCTACGTAATGGACCTCGTTTCACGTGTAATTAACTTTTCGAGTCAAAAGTTAACATTTTACCTTCCTAGGGGCAAAATCGTCATTTCACCTTGATCATCCCTGTAATCCTCGATTAATTCACAATTAATCCTTAATTAAAACTCGTTAATTGCAAAATTCGGGATAGGTCATTACAATTCACCTTTCTTAAGGAATTTCGTCCTCAAAATTAACATCGACTCAAATCCACATCAAAACTGGGTAAATCCAATCCTGCTTCCAACTCGAGGCTCCCACGTATGTACGTAGATGTCGGGCATCTATCCACAACGTTGATCAGAAACAACGTCACTTGATGCCAACCACAATCCCACGGTAAATGCTGAATTTCGGCTCATCCTCCACAACCGTATCCAACGGGGGCGGTGACACACTGCCACTGAAATTTTAAAACTTAACTCTCAAGTTGCTCGAGACATCGACATTTTTCAATCTCACCTGTCACCTACGCGGGTGTACTCAGAATCTAATATGACAATCCTGCCCCTACCAAGCAATGCCAAGTCCTCTACCGCACTAGATGGTTTCCCAACTTCAATCACAATCACGACGCACCGTCGTGACCAGCTGGTAACTCACGACTCCACTATTTCCCTTCATGTTCTTTATCCAATCCGACTTGCACCAGAGTCCTCATACAGAAGCTCGTCTCACTTAGCGATTAACGCTGTGATCCCGACTTCTCTCGAGTCTCAAACTGGTATCTCACTCATCTTGAGTTTATCTTGACCCCATCGAATACTTGCTCTAGCCGAGATAATCACAATAAAAAACATTAGGGTTCCTCTAGCCCACAACCCTGGCCATAAGCTCCAAGCTTGTACAATAACTGAACCCTATAAAAGTCCCTCGCCTCTAAAGCACAGTACTCGGCTTCTAGTCCAAGTATCTCGAAGAAATGTCAACATCGGGTCTAATTCGATTACCATATCATGTCCATCTCAGACTTAATGATCGTACCACATCAATCAGAGTGATCAACACTCAACAATCACGCTGCCAAACGTGCAATACTTGCCCGTGCACACATATCGCACATTCACATCGGCACTACTCATAGGCCTGCTCAAGGACTGCACTCATACAACATTGGAGCTACTTCCGGGGACTGGACATGCACCATCCAGACACACACCAGTATTCACAGTCAAATCCACTGTAATCTCGGATCTAAAAAATCTATCGGACCACGTCAATCGTGGATCCAATCTGATCATCATCTTGCTGCCATGCCAGTCGTGGCTTGACACTAGACCATGTCTGTCGGATCCCAGACCTGGAAAAATCGCATACTAACTCAAATTTTCTCAGAGTTCTCCTGGTCACGCTACCATACTTGAGACATGTCCAACACGTACTCTTTGAGAACTCTCAAGAGAAATCGTCCAATTCACTAACCAATCCCATTTCTTGGTTAACTCCAAAAGTTAACCGACTTAAGCCTACCAAGACGTAGCAATCCAAACCTCGAACCCCCATCTTGATGATGCGAAGGGTCGGCTGTGCTTTAAATCTCTAATCTAGCAATATGGGTCTCATGGGAACACTTCCCAACAACGCTTCACAATCATGTACTTCCAAAAATCCTCTCAATAGTAAGAATGTGACCCATAACACCAACACGGGTCCACCAACCTGATACTCACTCTCCTTGGTATATCGATGCACTCTTTAAGGGTAATCAAAACTAGGCTTCGACATCCCTCATGTGCCTTCACACTTCTCTTGAACGCCAAGAAATAGCAGAAGAAAATTAAATTGTAAGCTATAGAACTTGTCACCACTTAACATACGAATTACGAATTTCCTCTGCATAGCCCATGATAATGTTCCGTATGAAGAAAGTAAAAAAGGATGACATCAAAGTTCATCCGGAGCAAGAGTGAATACAAATCCAAACTACACTCATCAACGTCAGGTGACACCAAGCACCTTCCGCTCCTCAACTCATTCAAATTTGTCCCACCGCCTAGGTGTCAAGTTCTTAAACAACCTTTGAAAAAGAGAAATTGCAACCATGTTGCAAGTATACCTAGAAGTCTTTATTATAGAAGCAGAAAATGAGAAGCCTCCTTCACCAACTGTTGATAGCTACTGTAACAATCCTCCCACAATCGTATAACTTCTCAAATCAGCTAAACTTTTACAATCTTATACATCCATGAATTCTAAAGGTGTTGTAGATAGTTAACTAAGAACTTCGATGATAAGGAGTACTAGTTCTGTACGATTTCCTCGTTCAGGTGTCTATGATCAATCCAACTCTTATGTACATGTGTCACGGCGACAAACTCCCACTAAGATCCAGAAGTGTTAAGCTAGAGCAGTAGTCAACATTCTGCTCACTCAAACATCATCTTACACCGGGTTGACTCCCTTCCCGAGTCAATCCCGTCAACAAGTTACAATCTCAGCGGAAAACCTCCACCCGCAAGTCGATAGCACTCATCGTAGGCCAGGTTACACAATTCGGATCACATCACACAATAGTAGGATCCACACTAATCTAGCAATAATAAAATCATGACCAAGAAACCAACACTGGTCCATATTTCCTGAAATCCATTTTCATCTCAACCAGTATGAATCCTTAGTGTACCATAACAAAATCACCATTAAAACTCCATTTCCAACTCACAATTGCCAACTGTCACCACAACATTAATCGTAAGCCATCCTGGTGAATTTCACTTCTGAAGTCAATTCGGGAATCACGTATCTGAGCGTACAATACATGCATCCAAAACATGTCTTTCAACAAAATTCTTGACTTCGACTCAACTCAAAACCAATTCCAATAGGGTATCCGTGTGACATCCTCAAGTCTATTGATGGCTACAAAATAGTTTGAGTACCTGGAAGAAACTCAATCGTAACTCAACGGTCCTCCGAGGTAGCAACCCCGGTAAATCCTACTAGGAACACCACCAGAAAGGTCGACACAACCGACATCAACCTTAAGCTTACAAAGCCATATGGGGACTTCACAACACGTGTCCCATATCCCGAATAATCATTCTACAGTACTTCTCTGGCCTCCAAGCCGTAACTCCCGAAATGAGTATCCTCTGGCTAGTCATTAGTAAGACTCTTGTAAAAGCTGAATACTCTTCCTTAGTGATCTCCTATGGTCCCATCAAACGAATAATCATGACAACTTAGGACTACCAAATACCATTGTTTCGTCAGTGCTCAACAGTGGAGTAACGGGTAGCCCACCAATCCATCCCTAGGATCACATCCAAATCACAAATATCTAGGGAACTCTAATCTGTCTCCTTGTCAAAACCTTCTACTCGAACTGAGTAGGTTATACAATCATAGAACTAGTCGGAGTATTGATACCACTGTCCGAACTCGGTGGGATCAACTTTAGTACAAAATTCAGGAGATAAGGTGTGTGGGTCCGTATTCCACCAACACCCGTGCATACTCACCAAGGTAAGACCAAACACCTATCTCTGCTCCAGGTGTAGGACGTGTCTCCAATAGTCCAACCGGACTCGAAAGGTAATCGTAATCTCAATCGGCTCCCTCGGGATCCTCTCTGTCCCGCTCATCGATCACTGTAACTAGCACGAATCGGAGCTTGAAGCGTTCCTCTTCTAAGCTCCTGAGAAATACAACCTCTAGACACACTTGATGTCAACTGGAACCGTTTGACCTATTGTGAGGTTTCCGACAGGCTCATCTCCACCTGAGATGCCACACAATCACTCGAGTCTTATTCCCAAGACCCGGCACGAACCGACGAAGCCCCACTTTCTAATTCTTCACTGCACTCAGTACAAACCGAACCAAAACCAGAAATCTCTGCTCGTATCGAGTAACCGTCAAATCTCTTGCTCATGTCGGTGGAACCCCACCTTCCTCGTATCCCAATGAAGCTGGGGCAAAAATAGCGTAAGAACGTTCTTTGAACGTCGCCTAACTCTCGATAGTTTCATCCACGTTCGTCGATAGCAATGTCTGCCATGAACCTCGTGCAAACTAATCCAAAAAGCTCATTGCTATCAAGATCAAGCACACATGCGGACAACAAATCGTCCATACAATCCGCTCAAAGCGTGAGATACACTGATCAGTCCACCTCGCGATCCGATCCATAAGTACCACTCTTCGGGTAACTTGTTCAACTGTCCTCAAATAAAGGTCATCAACGAACTTGGTTACTAGAAGTAGCACATCCAACCTGACCAATCATCAGTGACAACTCCGAAAAGTCACCATACTGGGATCTAATCCACCAGTAACCGTTGGGCCCACAAGAAAATCGGCCTTTCTTCGGGGTCCAAACCCCTACAACTCGGCATCTAATGTCTAATCAAACAAATGAGTTTCCTATTCTTATCCTCACTCTCAAATTGATGACGGGGCTGTTGTTGTAGAGACATCACATCTGAAGCAAAACTATTGTGTACCCTTAATGCACGACACCACAAGAGCAACCCAGTGCTCTGTTACCAAACTGATAGGACCTATCCCTAATCCCCCTAGATTATCGTGGGATGCACTGCTCCCGTCTAACACCACATGTCAGACCAGGGATAAGACAATAACTCACTCGAGGTTTCCATAGTACATAGTTGTTTCTAGAGTACGCAGCTTCATGTGATGTGTCGATTCCTACTATAGCCCACAGTCGCGATCAACCTAAAGGGTATCAAAAACATTAAAGCTGTGAGTGGAAAAAAGAAACAGTTGAAAAAAAAATTCCGAAATAACATTTATAACCTTTAATTAAAAGCATGCATGCATCAGAAATCGAATCATAGCTCAAATACTTTCTTAAAACCAAATCATATTGCTTTTTCAAATCAATAAAAAGTGAAAACATTCATCAAATCAAATCAAGTATCACACGTAGGGTCTCAGCGCAAAACCAAATCACGTAGGGTCTCTGTCCAAATCCAAATAATGTAAATAATCTCAATAGGGCCTTTGCCCGAAATATAGATTTTAAGTAGACATGGACTCACACTCGGAGTCATGAAAATAAACCAAACCATAATTGTCACGACTCGACCTTCTCCAACAGGATATTATCCGCTTTGGGCCTAGCTCTCACAGTTTTGTTCTCGGGAGCTAACGTGCAACATCCCAATGTTCACCTATCTTGGGATTTCACTAGCCCCTACTCGCTTAACTTTGGAGTTTCCTAGGAATCCAAAGCTAGTGAGCTCCCAAAAGGCCTTTTGTTAGATAGATGCGCTCCCACACATATAAGGTGCATCTCCTAGATTTCCGTAGAGATGTGGGATTGCTAACCATGCCGCCAAGGAATGGGTCCTCACAATCCACCCCCTTGGGGCCCAGCATCCTCGTTAGCACACTCAATTCCGACCGAGGTTGGGCTTGATACCAAATTGTCACGACCCGACCTTCTCCAACATGATATTGTTCGCTTTGGGCCCAACCCTCACGGTTTTGGTTCTCGGGAGCTCACGTGCAACTTCCCAGTGGGTTACCCATCCTGGGATTGCACCATCCCCTACTCGGTTAACTTTGGAGTTCCTTAGGAATCCAAAGTCAATGAGCTCCCAAAAAGCCTCATGCTGGATAGATGCACGCCCATACATATAAGGCGCAACCCCCAGATCCCCCGGGTGATGTCGGATTGCTAACCATGCCTCCAAGGCACAGGTCCTCACAATCAACTCGACCTAAGCGAAAAGTATCACATAAAATAAAAATCTCAAAATACGTGCAATATAACATTTTCCACGAAAATGATCAACATCAAACACAAATCATATTCAAATCATTTGCAATCAGTGCATCTCAAACCATGTTCGTAAAACTTATTAAAAATTTATGCATGCATCTTAGTTATAAAATAAAAGTCCACTCACTGACTGTCCATGCTGCGCTCTCAAAACCCGCGTCGTAACCTAATCTGAAGCTAATCCAAAGTTTGAAGGACGTCCGGGCCCATCCAAATCATACCCAAAAATCACTATTAACCTATATAAGTCCATAAGAAAAATCCCCAAAAATCTGAGAACCGAGAACGTGTCCCGAACACGCTTCCATTGGATTCAGAACGTCGAAACATTTCGAACAAGACTAGTTTGACCCCAAAATTCATGCCCTTGTGCCCATACGCGCAGGTCGAAGTTCGGTCAATGAAAGTCAACGCTGACATCATCTGATGATGTCATCTATAAACATCATCCTTAGCTGACGTCGCTGCTGACGTGTGCTTGACATCTGATAGCTCTGACAATAAGCCATGTCAGTTTTTAGTCTTGGAAAGCGTGTTCGGGACACATTGACCTTTCCAAGAATCCCTGATTGGTACCACGTCACATCTTGACTTCACCTGCTGACGTCATCACTGTCCCATGTCACTGACAATCCTGAAAACCCATTGACACACTGCCATGTGGCACCAACTCACTGGTCCACGTGGTCTGACATGTCTAACGTGGACTGCCACATCATCTAACACATCACTTGACAATTCCTAACACAATGCCACGTGGCACCACTTCACTAGTCCATGTGTCTATAGCTGGGTCGACCCGGACCTCTGTAACAGGTTGTTCAACTCGCGACCTTGACTCGGTTTGTTCTTTGCCATTCCTGCTGTAACGACCCATCCCAGAAATCGGGATGAGATTAGTTGTTAATGACAGATTAGTGAAGTTAATTGGTGATTAGTGGGATGTGTTCGGATGGACGGTACGAAATGACGATTTTGCCCCTAGAATGGGCAAAATTGTTGACTTTTCTTTCGGATGGTCAAATGGACATTGACCGATGACCGTGAAGTAGTTTGAGAGGTCACGAGTTTATAGACAGGTGGCACATCCGATTCTGACATCCAAGGAGGAAGTTCTGACGTTCAGAAGGTTGAGGGTACTTTGGTAATTTCGTTGAAAATAGGGCACTTTGTTGACTTTTCCAATAACATGGAATTTTCACGCATTCCGAGGACCATTAAGTAGGTCTCGATGCCCTGAGTACAATGACAGGGGGCACATGTCGATTGGAGTTCAGACGATGAAGTTTTGGGTCTAGGAATCGGAGGGGCAAAATGGTAAATTGCGAAATAAATGGCACTTTGGTCATTTCTGTGCCTAGGGATTTGTGCCCAGTGGTCAGAGGACACTTGGTTGCATCAGGAAGTGTGGCCACAAGATTTAGGACACCTGGCCCCTTCTAGATGGTGGTAGAAGTCCTCACCGTCTCTCACACCCGTTTTAAACACAGAATTGAGTTTTGCACTATTTTAACATAGAAAAACAGAGACTTGGGTGATTGTTGAACGTTAACCCTCTCAAAACTTGATCGGTTGAGGATGGAGTATGAAGGAAAGTTAGAGGAGAAGTTGTGCTGCGTTGACTGGTGGCCACGGTGAGGCACGACGGCGGAGTACGGTGGTGGAAACTGAGAAAAAGCTTATGAAGCCCTCTGTTTTCATTTGAACTTGGGAAGTGGATTGAGGCCTTAGGATCGATTGTCGTGGTCGAGAGGGGTTACTGGAGGACTGGGGAAGTGAATAAGTTCATTTTCGAGGTCTGAGGGGCCTTGTAAGTATCCTTCGATTAATTGGTTTTGTTAAGATCGAAAATGGTAACTTGGTCTCTAAGCCTCACTAATCGAATTGGTTATTTTGATGAGGATTTGGATGCCTAAAGAAAACGTTTGGATGAGGAATAAAGGACAATACTGGCTGGAACCATGGAAACAGAGAGGAGTATTTTTTAAAGAAGGAAACTCAATCGGGAAGGTACGGTTCAGGACCTAAATTCACGATTTTATTATCTAGATCATTTGTAGATTGTAGGACGAAGCTGTTGGGATTAAAACGAGTTAAAAACCTGGAAAAATGGACGAGAACAGCCTGCGCCGGTTCGGTCGAACCGGGTCGGTTCAGACCGGTCCAGACCGGGTCTGTTCCAAGGTTGAAGATGAACAGTAACCGCGCGTGAGGCTCACACGCATCCCCTTTGGCCAGCACATGTGGGCACGTGGTACGTCTTTTGAGGATGGTTCCAACACGACTTTTAAATTATTCGATGTAACGAACATTTTGGCGCTGGTTGTGAGTCAATCAGACATCATCTCGATATGTTTCGGGATGTCCGAAGGTTTTAGGCCACGGTTAAAAATAGTTAAAAATACTGGAAAATTATGGGGCTTTAGTATGACTATCCTGAAGTAGTTAGTGACTTTAGTATGGGATTTGGACAGGTTTGGGAAAGCCAGTGATAGTGGATTGTCCAGGAACGGTATAGGTGCACGCGTATCGAGGCGACGACTAAATGGTCTGTGAGTGGACTTTGCTTTCTAGATCTTGATGCATGCTACGTTTTTATATGTTTTCTATACGTGATTCTATGAATTGATTTATGGTCTTGATGGTTTACGGTTTTCCATGATTTTCGAGATATTTATGTATTTGCACGTTTTACGAGGTTTCAATTTCTATTGTGAGTTGAGTATGATTTTGATGATTTGATTTCAATGATTTGTAATGGATTTCGAAAAAGTGATTTCGGGCTTAGAGCCCTGTTCATGAGCTTTCGGTTTTGAAATTGGATTTCGGAAATGTGATGTCGGATTTGGTTTTGAAACTTGTAAAGGAAGTCTGGATTTGGGTTCGAGATGGTGGTTACGGATGCTAGCTTACGGAATCATTGTTGTGAATTCGGAGAAGGATTTCTATGGTTTTCACTGATTGAATGAAAAATAGTTTTGGATTTAAAGACCCGGAAAAAGAGAAAAACCCGCTGGACCTGGTTTTGAGTTTAAAGACTCGGATGATTGACGGGGGAAAGACTCGGTATATGTTTTCAGTTTAAAGACTAGGTGATTTTGATACCCCCCGAGGCCTGTGATTGTGTTTTGAGTTTAAAGACTCGTTGATATCCTGGGAAGGTCTGGTTATTGTGCATGGTTTTGAGTTTAAAGACTCGGGGGACTTGAGATCCAGCAACTCGCATGATTGATGTTTTTCACTGGTTTTCCGATGTTTTGGGCAGTGGCCCAGATGAATTGGATTTGATGAATTTTGGGATTGAGTTCCCGTATTTGAGATTGATTTGTGATTTGAGGCTGAGGCCTGGATTTGAATGACGAATTTGATTTAGGTTTTTGATAATAGTTTTCATTGATGGTTTGGATATGAATGGTTTCATAACTTGAGATTGATATGCATGCATTGGTTTTTAAATGGAGGGTATAAATGTAATTATGTTTGAAACCTGTTTTGAACTTATACTTTATTTTTGTCCACTCACAATCTTTTGTGTTTTTGATACCCTCCAGGTTGTTGCGGTACTAGCTGTTGGTCGAGAGAGACGGAGACATCACACCCGCAACTCCACAGTAGTTCGGTGAACTCTGGGAAGTCCAGTTACTTTTAGGATGGTTGGATCGAGAATCTCTTGTCCGACTTACGTGTCACATGGAGATTGGACGTCAGTTTAGCCTTCGTGTCATGCGTAAGTTAGACGGGAGCAGGATTTAGCCCTTAATCCCGGGGGATTAGGGGTGCGTCCTGAGAGTTGGTATCTGAGCGAGGTTTCGAGTGTTCTCCGCGAGATTTGGTTCCCAGAGACGTAGGTTCGTCGACTTGGGTGGTGTGATGCACTGTGGATGTGATGTCTCGACGTAGAATAGCCCGTCAGCAACCTGGATGCCATAATTGATAGTACGTTTGTTGTGGTTAGTTAGCAGCGATTTCTAGTGCCAGAATGTTAGTCACTCGATACGCAGTGCGAGGTATGACGTACGTCGGCTTAGGGCCAGAACGATTAGTACGTTGGAACTAGTTTTGCTTGATGGATGGACCATAGGGTCGGAGATACGCCAGTAGGAGTAAACTGATTGGTAGCCGGTGAGATACGGGTGAGTAGGTTGGTCGGCATATGGGGCCCGAGAGTAGCCCATTGAGTTAGTAAGATACGTGGGCCGAGGAGGCCGATTGATGGTGGCCGGTTGGGCTGGATGGTGTTTGGATGTTGACAGTATGGATTGGTGAACTTTTTGGTCAGTTTGGTTGAAATTGGACTTGTACGGCTACGAGTAGCCGGATGTCTCGAGTGGCAGGGTTTAGAAACTACTTTGAGACCTGAGAGATTTCCCCCTAGCGAGGGTTACTGGTTGACGTTTGCAACAACCTGAGTGGTGAGGTTGTTGGGAGCTATTGGAGGCCGGGGGTTTGGATAACCCGAGTAAGAATAAGGATTTAAGGAATTCTATTGAGATGACTGGTTTGGGATGACTCGTTGGGACTGTACGTATCTTTGTGAGAAACCCCGGAGTAAATGGGTTGGGACTGGAAACTGTGAGTTGGGATTTGTGGTTAGATAGTCGTTGTGGCTTGGGCCGACTTACGGCCAGACTGAAGACTGTGCAGTTAGGTGCAGTCGAGGTAGTAGATGGTTGGTGGATGACTCTAGACGAGTCTAGTAAGATTGCGGTGTTGGTTGAGCATTTGGTCGCTCTTAGTTGTGGTTGACGAGGGATGTTAGTTTCCCCGACCCGAGCGTAGATTGATGGTTTTGGCTCGGTGTAAGCAGAGGTTCGAGTTTAGAGTATTGTGAACCCTGGAGTAGAGATGATGTGTCACGAGTTAGAATGTTTGTAATTGAACAGATGGGCACATTGAGTTGAGATCGTGGCCGGTTGTGAGGACCACTATGGGATTGATTTCGTGGACACATCCTGATGTGTTAGAAATGCCGAGGAAGGCCGAGGCCCGTGCTTAGAAATTGTCTGAGGTTGGTGATCGATGACTTCGAGGGTAGTGATTGAGGAGTCTGAGGTTCATAAGCATTGATTGTGAGTCCGAGAGTCGGGTACGTGAGTGTTAGTGGTACTTGGAATTAACCTTTGGGGAGATGGAATGCGATCATCAGAAAGAGTGATGATTGACGTTCTGTTGGATTTGTATAACGGTGTCAATTGACAGGCGAGTTGGTCGGTGAGTTGGTTAGTTACAGACACATGGGTGTGATACGTGGGAGTTGTGGACTGCCTCAGTATAGTAAAGTAAAGTTGACGTGTGGACAAGTAGGCCGGAGGTGGTATACTTGAGGATGTAGTACCGTAATTGGAATCTCGGAATCAGGAGATATGGTGGTGTAGACTTTGAGCTGTTGGGTTGATTTCGAGATTGGAGCTACCTGATGAGTAAAGTATATTCTGGAGTCGATTCGATGACTCATTAAAGGAACTCCAGGACTAGGGAGAGGACCATTGTGTTTTCCGTCGAAGGATGACGAAAGGAAGCGGAGAATGAGTGACGATAACTGATCGATATGGGATTATTGAAAAGAACCCACAATCTAGACGTGTGGTCTTGTTGGATCGATGTGTTGTGTTGATGATAAGAGTTGTATGGACGAGTATTGGGATCCACTGAGGAGTGAGTGGATCAGGATTTGATCGTTTTGACTCAGGTTTGAGTTGTTATGGAGTACAAGGATCGTATGTGAGACATACGATGGATATCTTGACCGTCTTGGAGTCGTGTAAGACGTGTGTGATCCGTCTCGCCTACATTTGGTTTTGGTTTTGGAATTAGTGCTGGGTCTGCCCTGTGAACGTAGTTGAGATGTACATGGAGCTCTTATTGATCGGGAGACCCAATAGACCGATAGATTTGGAAGGGATTTGATTTGGACTATCCCGGAAGATGAGTAGTTCAATCTAGAGGTAGGATCGACCGATGGGCTTCAAAGGTGAAGCGTGTTTGACACGTGGTCAGGTGGTAATCAATAGAGTTCGAGATGGATTGGAAATTAGTTACGTGGGTATCTTTGACAAAGATGTGGTGATAGTTGGGAACTGAAAGGATAAGTTGATGTGGCAGGTGCTGGACACCGGGTAGGAGACCCCGGTGTGATATTAGTTGGATTTCCCCTAGTTATTACGGAAGTACGAGATTCGGAATTTCGGGGATGAAATTCTTTAAGGGGGGTAACTTGTAACGACCCATCCTGGAAATCAGGATGAGATTAGTTGTTAATGACGGATTAGTGAAGTTAATTGGTGATTAGTTGGATGTGTTCGGACGGACAGTGCGAAATGACGATTTTGCCCCTAGAATGGGCAAAATTGTTGACTTTTCTTTCGGACTATCAAATGGACATTGACCAATGACCGTGACGTAGTTTGGGACGTCATGAGTTCATAGACAGGTGGCACGTCCGATTCCGACATCCGAGGAGGAAGTTATGACGTTCAGAAGGTTGATGGTACTTTGGTAATTTGGTTGAAAAGGGGCACTTTGCTGACTTTTCCACTGACATGGAATTTTCATGCATTTCAAGGACCGTTAAGTAGGTATCGATGCCCTGAGTACAATGACAGGCGACACCTATCGATTGGAGTTCTGACCGATGAAGTTATGGGTTTAGGAATCGGAGGGGCAAAATGGTAAATTGCGAAATAAAGGGCACTTTGGTCATTTCTGTGCCTAGGGATATGTGCCCAGTGGTCAGAGGACACTTGGCTGCATCAGGAAGTCTGGCCACAGGATTTAGGACACCTGGCCCCTTCTCGATGGTGGTAGAAGTCCTCACCGTCTCTCCCACCCGTTGTAAACACATAATTGGGTTTTGCACGATTTTAACATAGAAAAACAGAGACTTGGGTGATTGTTGAACCTTAATCCTCTCAAAAATTGATCGGTTGAGGATGGAGTATGAAGGAAAGTTGGAGGAGAAGTTGTGCTGCGTTGACTAGTGGCCACGGTGAGGCACGACTGCGAAGTACGTGGTGGAAATTGAGAAAAAGCCGGCGAAGCACTCAGTTTTCATTTGAACTTAGGAAGTGCATTGAGGCCTAAGGATCGATTTTCGTGGACGAGAGTGGTTGTTGGAGGACTGGGGAAATGAATAAGTTTATTTTCGAGGTCTGAGGAGCCTTGTAAGTATTCTTCGATTAACTGGTTTTGTTAAGATCGAAAATGACAACTTGGTCTCTAAGGCTCACTTATCGAATTGGTTATTTTGATGAGGATTTGGACGCCTAAAGGAAACATTTGGATGAGGAATGAAGGACAATACTGGCTGGAACCATGGAAACAGAGAGGAGTATTTTTAAAGGAAGGAAACTCAATCGGGAAGGTACGGTTCAAGACCTAAATTCACGATTTTATTATCTAGATCACTTGTAGATTGTAGGACGAAGCTATTGGGATTATAACGAGTTAAAAACCTGGAAAAATGGACGAGAACCGTCTGCTCCTGTTCGGTCGAACCGGGCAGGTTCAGACCGGTCGAGACCGGGTCTGTTCCAAGGTTGAAGATGAACAGTAGCTCCACGTGAGACCTACGTGCAACTCCGTTGGGTGGCAGGTGTGGGCGCATGGCACGTATTTTGAGGATGGTTTCAACTCGACTTTTAAAGTATTCGATGTAACGAACATTTTGACGCTTGTTGCGACTCAATCGGACATCATATCGATATGTTTCGGGATGTCCGAAGATTTTATGCCTTAGTTAAAAATAGTTAAAAATACGGAAAAACTATGGGGCTTTAGTATGACTATCGGGAAGTAGTTAGTGACCTTAGTATGGGATTTGGACAGATTTGGGATAGACGGTGATAGTGGATTGGCCGGGAAAGACATAGGTTCACGAGTATCGAGGCGACGACGAAATGGTCTGTGAGTGGACTTTACTTTCTAACTCTTGATGCATGCATATATATTTTTATATGTTTCTTATATGTGATTCTATGAATTGATTTATGATCTTGATGGTTTACGGTTTTGTACGATTTTGGAGAGATATTTATATATTTGCACGTTTTACGAGGTTTTGGTTTTGAGACTTGGAAAAGAAGCCTGGATTTGGGTTCAGGATGATGGTTCCGGATGCTAGCTTACATAATCATTGTTGCGAATTCGAAGAAGGATTTCTATGGTTTTCATTGATTGAATGAAAAATGGTTTTGGGTTTAAAGACCCGAAAAAAGAGAAAAACCCGCTGGATCTGGTTTTGAGTTTAAAGACTCCGATGATTGACCGGGGGGGGGGGGGGGGGGAGGGCCCTGGATTGAGATGTTTTGAGTTTAAAGACTCGGTATATGTTTTGAGTATAAAGACTCGGTGATTGTGATACCCCCAGAGGCTTGTGATTTTGTTTTGAGTTTAAAGACTCATTGATATCCTAGGAAGGCCTGGTTATTGCGCATGGTTTTGAGTTTAAAGACTCGGGCGCATTTGAGATCCAGCAACTCGCATGATTGATGTTTTTCACTGTTTTTCCGATGTTTTGGGCAATGGATCGGATGAATTGGATTTGATGAGTTTTGGGATTGAGTTCCCGTATTTGAGATTGATTTGTGATTTGAGGCTGAGGCCTGGATTTGAATGACGAATTTATTTGGGTTTTCGATAATAGTTTTCATTGAAGGTTTTGATATGAATGGTTTCATAACTTGAGATTGATATGCATTAATTGGTTTTTAAATGGAGGGTATAAATGTAATTATGTTTGAAACCTGTTTTGAACTTATACTTTATTTTTGTCCACTCAGAGTCTTTTGTGTTTTTGATACCTTCTAGGTTGTTGCGGTACAGGCTGTTGGTCGAGAGAGACGGAGACATCACACCCACGACTCCACAGTAGTTCGGTGCACTCTGGGAAGTTCGGTTACTTTTACGATGGTTGGATCGAGAATCCTTTGTCGACTTACGTGTCACATGGAGGTTGGTCGTCAGTTTAGCCTTCGTGTCATGCGTAAGTTAGACGGGAGCAGGATTTAGCCCTTAATCCCAGGGGATTAGGGGTGGGTCCTAACAATTGGTATCAGAGCGAGGTTTCGTGTGTTCTGCGCGAGATTTGGTTCCCAGAGTCGTAGGTTCGTCGACTTGGGTGGTGTGATGCTACTGTGGATGTGATGTCACGACGCGGAATAGCCCGTCAGCAACCTGGATGCAATAAGTGATAGTACATTTGTTGTGGTTGGTTAGCAGCAATGGTTAGTGTCAGAATGTTAGTCGCTCGATACGCGGTACGAGGTATGACATACGTCGGCTTAGGGTTGGAATGATTAGTGGGTTGGCACTGGTTTTTCTTGATGGATGGACCATAGGGTTCGAGATACGCTAGCAGGAGTAACCTGAATGGTAGCTGGTGAGATACCGGTGAGTAGGTTGGTCGGCCTGTGGGGCCCGAGAGTAGCCCGTTGAGTTAGTAAGATATGTGGGTCGAGGAGGCCGATTGATGGTGGCCGGTTGGGCCGGTTGGTGTTTAGATGTTGACAGTATGGATTGGTGACCTTTTTGGTCAGTTTGGTTGAAATTGGACTTGTACGGCTACGAGTAGCCGGATGCCTTGAGTGGCAGGGTTTAGAAACTACTTTGAGACCTGAGAGATTTCCCCCTAGCGAAAGTTACTGGTTGATGGTTGTGACAACCAGAGTGGTGAGGTTGTTGGGAGCTATTGAAGGCCTAGGATTTGGCTAACCCGAGTAAGAATAAGGATTTAAGGAACTCTGTTGAGAGGACTGGTTTGGGATGACTCGTTGGGACTGTACGTATCTTTGTGAGAAACCCCAGAGTAAATGCTTACCCTGGAAACTGTGAGTTGGGATTTGTGGTTAGATAGTCGTTGTGGCTTGGGCCGACTTACGGCCAGACTGGAGACTGTGTTGCTAGGTGCAGCCGAGGTAGTAGATGGTTGGTGGATGACTCTGGATGAGTCCAGTAAGATTGCGGTGTTGGTTGAGCATTTGGTCGCACATAGTTGTGGTTGACGAGGGATGTTAGTTTCCCCGACCCGAGCTTAGATTGAGGGTTTTGGCTCCGTGTAAGCAGAGGTTCGGGTTTACAGTATTGTGAACCCTGGAGGAGAGATGATGTACCACGAGTTAGAATGCTTGTAATTGAACAGATGGGCACATTGAGTTGAGATCGTGGCCGGTTGTGAGGATCATTGGTAGATCATGATCCGGACGAACGGTCAGGATACCGTGAGTCTGATCAGAGTAACACAGCGGAAACGCGGTGGACCTATGCCTTATGTTGGATCGGGCTACGGTTGTATGGACGGTTGTGACCATCCGTGGGATTGATTTCGTGGACTCATCCTGATGTGTTAGAAATGTCGAGGAAGGCCGAGTCCCGTGCTTAGAAATGTCGAGGAAGGCCGAGGCCCGTTCTTAGAAATCGTCTGAGATTTGTGATCGACGACTTCGAGGGTATTGACTGAGGAGTCTGATGTTCGTAAGCATTGATTTTGAGTCCGAGAGTCAGGTTCGAGGGTGTTAGTGGTACTTGGAATTGACATTCGGGAAGGATGGAATGCGATCATCAGAAAGAGTGATGATTGACGTTCTGTTGGATTTGTATAACGGTGTCAACCGACATGCGAGTTGGTTGGTTACAGACACATGGGTGTGATCCGTGGGAGTTGTGGACTGCCTCAGTATAGTAAAGTAAAGTTGACGTGTGGACAAGTAGTCCGGAGGTGGTATACTTGAGGATGTAGTACCGTAATTGGAATCTCAGAATAAGGAGATATGGTGGTGTAGACTTTGAGTTGTTGTGTTGATTCCGAGATTGGTGCTACCTGATGAGTAAAGTATATTCTGGAGTCCAGTAAGGTGGTTGGTGGATGACTCTGGAGATAGGTGCAGCCAAGGTAGTAGATGGTTGGTGGATGGCTTTGGACGAGTCCAGTAAGATTGCGGTGTTGGTTGAGCATTTGGTCGCTCAGAGTTGTGGTTGACGAGGGATGGTAGTTTCCCCGACCCGAGCGTAGATTGAGGGTTTTGGCTCGGTGTAAGCAGAGTTTCGGGTTTAGAGTATTGTGAACCCTGGAGCAGAGATGATGTGCCACGAGTTAGAATGTTTGTAATTGAACAGATGGGCACATTGAGTTGAGATTGTGGCCGGTTGTGAGGACTACTGTTAGGTCATGATTGGGACGAACGGTCAGGATACCGTGAGTCTGATCAGAGTAACACATCAGAAACGCAGTGGACCTACGCCTTATGTTGGATCGTGCTAGGTTGGTATGGAAGGTTTTGACCATCCGTGGGATTGATTTCGTAGACTCATCCTGATGTGTTAGAAATGCTGAGGAAGGCCGAGGCCCGTGCTTAGAAATTGTCTGAGATTAGTGATCGACGACTTCGAGGGTAGTGATTGAGGAGTCTGAGGTTCGTAAGCATTGATTGTAAGTCTGAGAGTCCGGTACGAGGGTGTTAGTGGTACTTGGAATTGACCTTCGGGAAGGATGGAATGCGATCATCAGAAAGAGTGATGATTGACGTTCTGTTGGATTTGTATAATGGTGTCAACCGACATGCGAGTTGGTCGGTGAGTTGGTTGGTTACAGACACATGGGTGTGATCCGTGGGAGTTATGGACTGCCTCAGTATAGTAAAGTAAAGTTGATGTGTAGACTTGTAGTCCGGAGGTGCTATACTTGAGGATGTAGTACCAAAATTGGAATCTCAGAATCAGGAGATATGGTGGTGTATACTTTGATCTATTGTGTTGATTTCGAGATTGGTGCTACCTGATGAGTAAAGTATATTATGGAGTCGATTCGGATGACTCATTAAAGGAACTTCAGGAGTAGAGCGAGGACCATTGTGTTTTCCGTCGAAGGATGACGAAAGGAAACAGAGAATGAGTGACGATAACTGATCGATATGGGATTATTGAAGAGAACCCACAATCTAGACGTGTGGTCTTGTTGGATCGATGTGTTGTGTTGATGATAAGAGTTAAATGGATGAGTAGTGGGATCCACTTAGGAGTGAGTCGATCAAGATTTGATCGTTCTGACTCATGCTCGAGTTGTTATGGACCACGAGGATCATATGTGAGACATAGGATGGATATCTTGACCGTCTTGGAGTCGTGTAGGAAGTATGTGATCCGTCTCGCCTACGTTTGGTTTTGGTTTTGGAATTAGTGCTGGGTCTGCCCTGTGAACGTAGTTGAGATGTACGTGGAGCTTTTATTTATCGGGAGACCCAAGAGACCGGGAGATTTGGAAGGGATTTGAGTTGGACTTTCCGGGAAGATGAGTAGTTCAATCTAGAGGTAGGATCGACCGATGGGCTTCAAAGGTGAAGCGTGTTGGACCCGTGGTCAGGTGGTAATAAATAGAGTTCGAGATGGAATGGAAATTAGTTTCGTGGGTTTCTTTGACAAAGATGTGGCGACAGTTGGGAACTGAAAGGATAAGTTGATGTGGCAGGTGCTGGACACCGGGTAGTAGACCCCCGGTGTGATATTAGTTGGATTTCCCCTAGTTAGTATGGAAGTACGAGATTCAGAATTTCGGGGACGAAATTCTTTAAGGGTGGTAGATTGTAACAACCCGTCCCGGAAATCGGGATGAGATAAGTTGTTAATGGCGGATTAGTGAAGTTAATTGGTGATTAGTTGGATGTGTTCGGACGGACGGTCCGAAATGACGATTTTGCCCTTGGAATGTATTAGTGAAGTTAACCGATGACCTTGACGTAGTTTGGGACGTTACGAGTTCATAGACAGGTGGCACGTCTGATTCCGACATCCGAGGAGGAAGTTATGATGTTCAGAAGGTTGAGGGTAGTTTGGTAATTTGGTTTAAAATGGGGCACTTTGTTGACTTTTCCAATGACATGAAATTTTCATGCATTCTAAGGACCATTAAGTAGGTCTCGATGCCGTGAGTACAATGACCGGTGGCACCTGTCGATTGGAGTTCGGATGATGAAGTTATGAGTCTAGGAATCGGAGGGGCAAAATGCTAAATTGTGAAATAAAGGGCACTTTGGTCATTTCTGTGCCTAGGGATTTGTGCCCAGTGGTCAGAGGACACTTGGCTGCATCAGGAAGTGTGGCCACAGGATTTAGGACACTTGGCCCCTTCTCGATGGTGGTAGAAGTCCTCACCGTCTCTCACACCCGTTCTAAACACAAAATTGGGTTTTGCACGATTTTAACATAGAAAAACAGAGACTTGGGTGATTGTTGAATCTTAACCATCTCAAAGGATCGATTTTCGTGGACGAGAGGGGTTGCTGGAGGACTGGGAAGTGAATAAGTTCATTTTCGAGGTCTGAGGAGCCTGGTATGTATCCTTCGATTAACTGGTTTTGTTAAGATTGAAAATGGCGACTTGTTCTCTAAGGCTCACTAATCGAATTGGTTATTTTCATGAGGATTTGGACGCCTAATGGAAACGTTTGGCTGAGGAATGAAGGACATTACTGGCTGGAACCATGGAAACAGAGAGGAGTATTTTTGAAGGAAGGAAACTCAATCGGGAAGGTACGGTTCAGGACCTAAATTCACGATTTTATTATCTAGATCACTTGTAGATTGTAGGATGAAGTCGTTGGGATTAAACCGAGTTAAAAACCTGGAAAAATGGATGAGAACCGCCTGCACCGGATCTATCAAACCGAGCCGGTTCAGACCGGTCCAGACCGGGTCTGTTCCATGGTTGAAGAAGAACAATAGTCGCACGTGTGGCCCACTTGCAGCCCCTTTGGACCGCGCATATGGGCTCATGGCACGTCTTTTGAGGATGGTTCCAACATGACTTTAAAAGTATTCGATGTAACAAACATTTTGGCGCTGGTTGCGAGTCAATCAGACATCATCTCGATATGTTTCTGGATGTCCGAATGGTTAGGCCTCGGTTAAAAATAGTTAAAAATATGGGAAAATTATGGGGTTTAGTATGACTGTCGTGAAGTAGTTAGTGACCTTAGTATGGGATTTAGACAGGTTCGGAAAGCTATTGATAGTGGATTGGCCGGAAACGGCATAGGTGCACGCATATCGAGGCGACGACGAAATGGTCTGTGAGTGGACTTTGCTTTCTAACTCTTGATGCATGCATATATGTTTTTATATGTTTTCTATACGTGATTCTATTAATTGATTTATGATCTTGATGGTTTACGGTTTTTCACGATTGTTGAGATATTTATGTATTTGCACGTTTTACGAGGTTCGATTTCTATTGTGAGTTGAGCATGATTTTGATGATTTGATTTCGGGGAAATGATTTGATTTCAATGATTTGAAATGGGTTTTGGAAAATTGGTTTCGGGCTTGGAGCTCTGTTCATGAGCTTTTGGTTTTGAAATTGGATTTCGGAAATGAGATGTTGGATTTGGTTTTGAGACTTGGAAAAGAAGTCTGGATTTGGGTTCAGGATGATGAATTCAGATGCTAGCTTACGGAATCATTGTTGCGAATTCAGAGAAGGATTTCTATGGTTTTCACTGATTGAATGAAAAATGGTTTTGGGTTTAAAGACCCGAAAAAAGAGAAAAACCCGCTGGATCTGGTTTTGAGTTTAAAGACTCGGATGATTGACGGGGGGGGGGGGGGGGGGGGGGGGGGGGGGGGGGGGGGGGGGAAGGGCCCTGGATTGAGATTTTTTGAGTTTAAAGACTCGGTATATGTTTTGAGTTTAAAGACTCGGTGATTGTGATACCCCCCGAGGCATGTGATTGTGTTTTGAGTTTAAAGACTCGTTGATATCCCGGGAAGGCCTAGTTATTGCGCATGGTTTTGAATTTAAAGACTCGGGCGCACTTGAGATCCAGCAACTCGCATGATTAATGGTTTTCACTGGTTTTCCGATGTTTTGGCCAGTGGCCCGGATGAATTGGATTTGATGAGTTTTGGGACTGAGTTCCCGTATTTGAGATTGTGATTTGAGGCTGAGGCCTGAATTTGAATGACGAATTTGATTTGGGTTTTCGATAATAGTTTTCATTGATGGTTTTGATATGAATGGTTTCATAACTTGAGATTGATATGCATGCATTGGTTTTTAAATGAAGGGTATAAATGTAATTATGTTTGAAACCTGTTTTGAACTTATACTTTATTTTTGTCCACTCACAGTTTTTTGTGTTTTGTATGCCCTCCAGGTTGTTGCGGTACAGGCTGTTGGTCGAGAGAGACGGAGACATCACACCCGCGACTCCACAGTAGTTCGGTGCACTCTGGGAAGTTCGGTTACTTTTTGGATGGTTGGATCGAGAATCCCTTGTCCGACTTATGTGTCACACGGAGGTTGGACGTCAGTTTAGCCTTCTTGTCATGCGTAGGTTAGACGGGAGCAGGATTTAGCCCTTAATCCCTGGTATTAGGGGTCGGTCCTGACACCTGCACCAAATCTCACCATTTTTCCACCAGAACTTCCTAATCGAACCTAGAAACTAGAAATTGAAGTTAAAACCATACAAACTGACCTCAAAACCCCTAACCAAGCTCGATGCTTCGCGGGTCAATTTTGAACATTATCCCAGGGATGTTCTTGTGTCTTTCCTTTCTGTTTCATGGCCAAGTACAGTCGCAAAAACCCACAGAAGAAAGCCCTGGCCTTAGTTTCGATCCAAAACATCCAAAAACCAAAGTTTGAAATTTCAAACATAATGGTTGTAACGACTCGTCCTGAATTAGCTGGATTAATTAAGGATTAATGATGGATTAGCGAGACTAATCGGGGATTAGACGACAATTAACGGACGTTCAGGGTGAAATGACAGTTTTGCCCCTAGAATGGGCAAAACGTTAACTTTTCATTCAAACAATCAAATGGACTTTGACCGATGACTGTGACATAGTTCGGAACGTCAAGAGTTAATAGATAGGTAGTACGTTCAATTCCGACATTCGTGGAAGAAGTTATGACGATCGCAAGTTCGTGGGCATTTTGGTAATTTGGGTGAATTGGGGCCAATAGTTGACTTTTGACCCGGGAGGTCAGATGGCTGAGGACCAAGGAGCATTACATAGATCGGGACGATACGAATCTACAAAAATGAGGCACGTTGAATTCGGACGTTCGACGAAGAAGTTACGATTCACGGAAGTTCGATCGTACTATTGCACGTTTTACGAGACGGAGACTATTTAGCAGCAAGTGGGGCCCAGATATTATTGGACATGCCCAATGGATGAGTGACAAGTGTCACCCATCCATTACCCATCCAAACCAACTCATGCATATCCCATTCCCCTTTCATCGATCATTTTCTTCATTACCAAACCCAAAACCCGATTAACCTTCACCCCAAATCCAAACCCCTCAAACCTATGACCATGATTGAGAGGCCAGAGAGTGAACTGAGGACTAAGCAAGGTGGTGGCCGTCCAGGAACAGCGCCGCTGTGGACATCGGAGGAGGAACCTAACCAAGGTATCAGTTTTAACCGATTTTCCCATTTTTCAATTCTAATCATTATGGAAGTTTTTAATTGATTGTTTTGAGTTAAATGGGTTAGTAGGAGTGTGTTAAAATGATTTTGAGGGAGGTCAGACATTGAGGAACCCTGGGGAAGGTTTTGGAAAAATTGGACTGTGAATAAAAGTTAGACCGGTCGGGTTTTGAGGGTTTTAGGTGGTTTCAATTGTATAGTTAGGTTTCTAGGATTAAATTACAAGGATTGGAATTGATTAGGTAAAAAATGGAAGAAGATTGGATTGGGTATGAAGCTGGACCGGTCACGCCGGTCCAAGTTGCAGTCCTGAACCGAACCGGCCTATCTGGACCGGCTAGAGGTTGAAGATGAAGTATTGTAGCTGACACGTGGGACCCATGCGCAGGCCAATCCCAGGGGCGCGTGCGAGCACGTGAGGAAGAATTTGAGGGTGTTTCCAACATGTGAAATCATCTATTCGATGTAACGAACATTTTGGGACTGGTTTCGTGTCGATTGGACATCGTCTCGATATAGTTCGGGCTGTCCGAAGGTTTCGGAGTGCATTTTAAAAATAGTTAAAAATCCCGGAAAATTAGGGGGCTTTAGTGAGGGGTTAATTAAGTAGTTAGTAACCCTCTAATGTGATTTGGACAGGTTTTGAAGTCCTGGTGATCACGACTGTCCCGAGAGAGCCGTATTGCATGCGTATCGAGGCGACAACGCAGACGGTCTGCGAGTGGACTTTCTTTCTGAAATTGATGCATGCTTAAATGTTATATATATGTTTTAATATGTGTTTTGGGATGCCTTGAGTGCATTTTGGTGTGTGTTTACGTATGGGCATGTACTTCGTGGGTTTCAGGGTTTATACGTGCTTATACTCGTTTACGCTTTCAGTTTTAATGAAATGATTTTGAAAAGGTAAAACTGGGCATGCGACCCATTTGGATTTCGTTTTGACTTGGGCATGAGACCTTATTGACGACCCATAGGTCTGAGTCATGGTCGTGACGGGTGCTATGTGCACGGCTACGGACGATGTAACGCTCGCCTCCCGATTGGGATGCTTTCCTTCCTGCGAGGTCACGATGCACGCCCCGTTGTTGAGCAGCCACTGGAGGCTCGACTTCGGAGTGCTGACGGTTTAGAGGATCGATCGGCGACTTGTACACCATGGTCTCGAGATGCTCGCGATAGTGATGTGTTCACGGCAACATACTGGGATTGAGAGCGGTCCTGGATTGATGGTTGCATACATCGCTATGATCGGAATCATGACTGACCCTAAGATATCGGGCTCGATGCCCTGTTGAGTTTGATGTTCGGGCTAGAGGCCCATTTGGTTTGTGTTATCGGGCATGAGTCCCGTTTTATGGTTTTGTATACTGGTATGTATATACCCTCCTTCCGAGATTATTGATTGGTCTCCTCCAGTCGTCGACCTGTTTCAAGCAATTAATCATACGGGAATCATCCTATGTCCATTCTAAACATAAATTTGAAATCAATTTCAAGGTTCCTTACCTCCAAGTAATCGAACTCAAGCTCCAAATTTCAAAGAGATCGTAGGGTCTGTTCTTCACCAATTCACCACCATTTCCTTCCCAATCGATTTGGTTCGAGTCGTCTAGCTCCCAGAAAGCTAAATATTAAGTCAATTTCATTCCAAACCGTCGAAACAATCGAATTCGATATTTGTTTTCTTGGATGGTTTTTCGGGTTTGCTCAATCCAGTTCTATCGGGGTTTTCTTTGTTTCCCTTTCGGTTTTTCTCTACAATTTACACTTAATTGCTCAATCAAGTAGCACTTGTTTCCTTGTTCTGCTGAGAATAGATCAAAGGGATGGGTTTGGGTGTTCTCTGTTTTTGGTCGAATACTAACACCATATGATAATTACCATCATATGATAATGCAACCGTTTTAATTAATCAGTTAATTATACAAAAGGCAACTAAGTGCCACTAATTGACCTTAACAAGTGACACATGTCACTAAAAGCCTGAGTCATCCATACGGCTGATTCAGCCAATTAAACCCTTTAATATCAGTTAATTGCACCGTTTAATTAAGTCCATTGCCTAAAATTACCCTTTTACCCTTTAAGCCATAAATGACCATTTTGCCCCTGAACTTCCCAGACCCGTAACTTTTTCATCTGAGCTCCGTTTTCGACGTGCCACCTGTCTACGGATTCAGCGTTCCGAGACCTACACAATGGTCCTCGGTAAATATACAAAATGTATTCCAAAAAAAAGACAACTTTTAGCCATATCCCACCAAGGGTAAAAACGTCATTTTTCATATTATTTTAATATTTTACATTCTGTGAATTTTCGGGGCGTTACAACCTTCCCCCCTTAGGAAATTTCGTCCCCTTAAATTTCAAGGAAACAAATACGGATACTGTTCTCTCATCTGAAGTTCGGGTTCCCAAGTAGCCTCTTCTACGTTCTGATTTCTCCAAAGAACCTTCACTAGAGGAATTGTCTTTTGGCGAAGCACCTTATCCTTTCAATCCAAGATCTGTACAGGTTGTTCCTCGAAGCTTAGGTCTTCTTTGAGCTCAATAGGCTGCTCTTCTAATACATGGGACTCATCGTACACATATTTCCGCAGCATTGACACATGAAATACATTATGAACTCTGGAAAGCTCTGAAGGTATGCGAGTCTATAAGCAACTCAGCCAATCCGCTCAACAATCTCATAAGGACCAATGAAACGGGGGCTCAATTTGCCGCTTCTGCCAAATCGTACTATGCCTTTCCAAGGGGATAACTTCAGGAAGACCCAATCTCCTACTGAAAATTCAAGATCCCTGATCCGCTGGTCCGCGTAGCTCTTTTGCCTGTCCTGGGCTGCCTTAAGTCTATCCCGGATGAGTTTAACTTTCTCGGTCGTCAGGTCTATCAATTCAGACTTAGACAATTTTCTTTTGCCCACTTCCGTCCAACACAATAGGGTTCTGTACTGTCGTCCATATAATGCTTCATACGGTGCCATCCCAATACTTGCTTGGTAACTATTGTTGTAGGCGAATTCCATCAGTGGTAAATGTGACTCCCAAGTACCCTGGAATTGCAGAACACATGCTCTCATCATATCTTCTAAGGTCTGGATGGTCCGTTCCGACTGTCCATCTGTCTGAGGGTGGAATGCCGTACTAAAATGTAATCTCGTCCCAAAAGCTTCCTGTAAACTTTGCCAAAATCTAGATGTAAATCGTGGATCTCGATCCGAGACAATGGAGGCAGGTGTGCCATGTAACCGGATGATCTCATTAATGAATAAGTTAGCGTACTGGGTCATCTGAAAGTCTTCCTTCACAAGTAAGAAGTGCGCTGATTTGGTAAGTCTGTCCACAATTACCCAAACTCCGTCGTGGCCTCTGGGCGTCCTCGGAAGTTTAAACACAAAGTCCATGGTTATGTGGTCCCATTTCCATTCTGGGATAGGAAGTGGTTGCAGTGCTCCATAAGGTCTTTGTTTTTCAGCTTTTACCTGTTGACATATCAAACACTTGCTCACATACTCAGCAATTTCTCTTTTCATACCCGGCCACCAATAGTGTTCTCGAAGTGTACGGTACATTTTGGTCCCACCTGGATGCATAACGTACGCAGAACTATGGGCTTCGTCGAGAATCTCCTTCTTCAATACTATATCTGTATGTACACATAATCTTCCTTCCTTTGTTAAAGCACCATCCTCGCTAACTGCATAATCCTGCCGTTTCCCTGTTTCAAGCAATTAATCATACGAGAATCATCCTATGTCCGTTCTAAACATAAATTTGAAATAAATTTCAAGGTTCCTTACCTCCAAGTAATCGAACTCAAGCTCCAAATTTCAAAGAGATCGCAGGGTCTGTTCTTCACCAATTCACCACCAACTTCCTTCCCAATCGATTTGGTTCGAGTCGTCTAGCTCCCAAAAAGCTAAATATCAAGTCAATTTCATTCCAAACCGTCGAAACAATCGAATTCGATATTTTTTTTCTTGGATGGTTTTTCGGGTTTGCTCAATCCAGTTCTATCGGGGTTTTCTTTGTTTCCCTTTCCGTTTTTCTCTCCAATTTACACTTAATTGCTCAATCAATTAGCACTTGTTTCCTTGTTCTGCTGAGAATCGATCAAAGGGATGGGTTTGGGTGTTCTCTGTTTTTGGTCGTATACTAACACCATATGATAATTACCATCATATGATAATGCAACCGTTTGAATTAATCAGTTAATTATACAAAAGGCAACTACGTGCCACTAATTGACCTTAACAAGTGACACATGTCACTAAAAGCAACTCCTGAGTCATCCATACGGTTGATTCAGCCAATTAAACCCTTTAATATCAGTTAATTGCACCATTTAATTAAGTCCATTGCCTAAAATTACCCTTTTTCCCTTTAAGCCATAAATGACCATTTTGCCCCTGAACTTCCTAGACCCGTAACTTTTTCATCTGAGCTCCGTTTTCGACGTGCCACTTGTCTACGGATTCAGCGTCTCGAGACCTACACAATGGTCCTCGGCAAATATACAAAAATTATTCCAAACAAAAATTCAACTTTTAGCCATATCCCACCAAGGGTAAAAACATCATTTTTCATATTATTTTAATATTTTACATTTTGTGAATTTTCGGGGCGTTACACTCCCAGATGGAGAATTCCTGGGAGAAGACTCAGAGTGAGACCTCGAGTAGTATGCATACTTATATATATAGAGACATCGTGACTATATCGGGGATGTGTTCCCTAGGGGCTGTGTGCCCCGAGTTGGCATCTTCTCCGGAAGTGCCTAGGATGGGTTATATATGTATATATGTATATGTGTACGAGATTTCACTGAGATAGCGTTGGGCTGAGACCCACGCGTATTGATTTTGGGCTGAGACCCTTTTGAGATGGTTTTGGGATGAGTTCCCACATGTTTTGGTTTGGGCGGAGGTCCCATGTATGGATTTAAAGATTTCAGGCCAAGGCCCAAATGGTTTGATGGTTCATGACAGTTTATGGGGACCGGGCATAAACCCTAGAAATGGTTTTCGAATGCATGCATATGTTTTTAATGAAGGGTATAAAGGTCTTTTATGAAAATGTTTTGTAAAATATTTTCTTTGTCCACTCATAGCTTTTGTGTTTTGAATGCCCTTCAGGTTGATCGCGGATGCGGCTGTAATAGAGGCAAGACATTACATTCCTCCTCCAGATCCTGGCGCACTTTGATAGCCTCAGTTGGGTAAGGGACGGAAATATCCCTGGTCTGACACTTCGTGTCAGACGGGAGCAGGCACATCCGACGCTAATCCCGAGGGATTTGGGACGGGTCCTGTCAATAGGTTGTTGGGTTTACCTATTTTTCAAGTTTTCCAGCCATCGCCATGGCTCCTCTGTCCCTCCGCCGTCTCTGTCTCTCCCTCTCGACTCACCCTCTCACTATATATATCTCTCTCTCTCTCAAGTAGAAGCAAATCGATGAGGATGATGATAATAGTTTAGGGAGGGTTTCGGGTATAATGAACAAAAGAAAAGTGAGGATGGTGTATGAATGTGAGGGAAATGATCAATGGATGAGTGACACTTGTCACTCATCTATTGGCCCATAACTGATATTTTTGGCCCACTAAAAGCAAACCAAAAATCAACCGTCTCAATATTCGCGCAACCGTAATAGTTCAAAAAACCTTCCTTGACCTGTAACTTTCTCTTACAACGTCCAAATTTGACGTGCCACTTATCTACGTACTCGTAATCCCTCGATCTACATAATAAACCTCGATCCACGTGCAATTAAATTCCCATGTCAAAAGTTGACATTTCACCCTTCTAGGGGTAAAATCGTCATTTCACATCAATCATCCCGATAATCCCCGATTAATCCTTAATTAAAACTCGTTAATTACGAAATTTGGGATGGGTCGTTACAGTACAGATCCACCAAAGTCCCTGAGAAACATGGAATTCAACAGGTGAGATCAACCCCGTGAAGGTGGGCCAATCCGTGAAAACTTTGGTTTGATTTTATAAAAGGAAGGTTGGTCACGTGTCGCTTTGAGTAGATGTTGGCTATCAGGTGAATGCGTGCAATGCTCGAGGGTTGCATTTATGGCACGTGGAAAGGAAACTACCGAGCACGCAACTAGCGAGCATTCAAGAAGAGCTGTTTGTAGGCCGATCAATTTGGGAAGAGCGGTCTTCCATCCGAGCCAACTTGGAAAGGAAAAAATTGTCTGATAAAGTTTCTACCGATGGGAAAAATTACTTTGTTTCTTGGTTTCCTATTATTCCTTTTCATGGTTGGTAAGTTCGTAGATAGTCTATACTTTCAATTTGTAGATTTCTGAGTTAGAGTCAGGTTCCGATAAAAGATCCCCTCAGACACTTATAAATGGGTAGTCCCTGTCCTATTCGGCAGATGAAACCAATAGAAAGTCAAGTGGCTCAATGTCCACCAGTGGATCTTCATCGGTCAATGGTGGTTCTATGTTGGGTGCTGATTCAATATAGAATTCCCTAATATTCCAGTTAATGAGGCCGATGAGGTCAATCAGAGGCAGGGTGCTAACCAAGAGATTGGGCAAGACATGGTTGATATAGTGTCTAATGAGGAATCAGTAAAGGAGGTGGCCGATGAGCAGATTACCGAACAAACCCCCCGAACAAGTTGAAGCCGAAGAAGAAGCTGAAGAATAAGAAGACGAGGAGGAACTCGTTATCAACCTTGTTCCGATGGACATTCCCCTAAACCGTTCTCCACATATTGTGGATAATGTTCAAACTATTGAAGCAGAAGCATATTAACAAGTTATGGGAGTTGTACAACATTCCGAATAAGATTGTAGTGAAGATATTAGTGATAACTAAGCTACCGAGTCATCCACCCAATGGCTCAAGCTTGTTCTACATAGATGCATTTGAGCATGGTGTTCGACTACCACTTCATTCTTGGCTACAGAGCATTGTTGCTAGGTCACCGATAGCGCTAAACTAGTTGAATGTGAACCACTAGCTCACCTTAGTCAGTCTATACACCACCGTTGACATATGCGGGATGGGGGAGCTGACTTGGGGCCACTTTAGCTACCTCCACAAGTTTTGTAAGTAGATGTATCGGTTGGGCTAGTTCCATGTAGAGTGCAGAGAGAAGGGGAAGAATGGGACATTTATCACTGATATCCCCATGCCCAAAAGAACTGGAAGCATTGATATATGTGGATATCGGGCCCATAAGAGAGGGAGACTAGGTCGAGGATGAGAATTCAACACTTTTTCTAGTCGGCACGTTGTAGTTGGCCATTCGTAAGAAAATACCATGTTTTTTGTTTTGTTGCATTCTTTTGGTGCTCAGTCGTTGTATTTAATCTGACCTGATTTATGTGTTTGTTAGCTACGTCCAAGGGAGATTTATAGAGAAGGAATGGAGGGAGTGTACGCCCTGGAAATTCTAAGGATGTAAATTAGTAAAACAATAAATGAAATGACGTTTTTACCCTTGTGAATAGTATGGTCAAATTGTTGACTTTTTGCGTAGCAGGTCGAACAGACATTGACCGATGAATGTGATGTAGTTTTGGACGGCACGAGTACATAGACAGGTGGCACGTCCAATTTCGACGATTAGGGAAGAAGTTATGACGTTCGGAAGTTCAAGGGAATTTTCGTAATTAAGTCGAGAAGGGGAAATTTGTTGACTTTTCAAACGACATGGGATTTTCACGTGATTCGAAGACCGTTAGGAAGTTCTCGATGCCCTGAGTCTGTAGATAGGCAGAACGCTGAAAACGGACCTCGGACGGTTGAGTTACGATTCTAGAACGAGAAAGGCATTTTGGTAATTTTGTGGAGGAAGGGCAAAATGGTCATTTCAAGGCTGCAGTCTGAAACAGTCGTGGTGAGTGCTGTGTAATTGTTTAAATCTGTTATCTGTTCAGTGAATTGTTTAACCATGTTAGTGACATTGGGGGGAGTTGTTTAACATTGAGGGAGGCTGAGTGGAAACAGGCATGCTACGGACTGTGGTGAAGACAGAGCAGGGGCACCATTTTTCTTTGAGTTTGGGCTGGTTGCGGGAAACACAGCCACGGAGAGCCTGAGAGATTCCCACGAGCTGTTGGGTTGGACGGTGTGAATACAGTGAGTTAGAGTGAGTCGAGAGGGTCATTCTGGAGAGGAGAGGACTGAGAGCTTGAGAGAAAACAGAGTCGGGAACAAAACTGGAAAATGGAGGGAAATTTCAAAAATTAATTTGTGAGTCTAGAGGAGCTAAACAGAGGTTAGAAACAGTATTCCGGGTTCATTTCGACTGCAACCATACAAAAATTGAAGGAAATCGATCACGGTTTGGCCTAGAACCGAAGTCCCAGTTTCTGGAAAATTTCAAGGTTGAGGACAACTACTTCCAGGTAAGGATTTATGAAATTGGTTACGGTTTAATGTTTGTTTAGGTCTTACGAAGCTTTTGTGTCAATTAATTAGAAAACCAAGTTGATTTGAGTGAGTTTCAAAAGTTGACACATTTGTTTGATCATGTGTGAAATGATCGATTTAGGGCTTGATGTAGGAAATTAATAAGGGAGAACCTAAATTAACACTTAATGGAAGGATTTCAGTGGAAAAAGGGAAGGAATTAAGCTGGAATTGTTAGAGATTTAACCGGGTCGAGTCGCGGGTCTATAACCCGTTTAGCAGGGTTTCGGGTGAAGAAGACGACACTGTAGCTCACTGTGCAGGGCGCGTGGCTTTCACGCGCATCCACTTTGGGCGGCGCATGAGGGCGCGTGAGGCCAGATCTCCGGTCACGGTCAACATGTGATTTTATCCTTTCAGTGTAACAGACATTTTGAGTTAAATTTCGAGTCGATCGGACGTCGTATGGGATAGTTTGGAGAGTTCGAAATTTTAGGGTTTTAATTAAATTACATTGAAAAAATCCCGGAAAATTAGGGGAATTAATGTAAGCTTAATGGAAGTGTTTGTGACCCAAATTGTGATCTTTGGCAGGCCAGAACATTCCCGAGGCAACCGAGAAGCGTACGGGACGCGATTGACGCGTTCGAATTCGTGAGTGGACTTTTGATTTCTAACTGATCATGCATAGCTGTTTTTACTCCCTTGATTTATGGATCTATATCTGATTTTATGATTATATTTATGATATTTCTATTTTACGTGAATGCACACTTTTTGATGTGATTTATCGTATTTTTACGTATTTCGAGACTATGGGTTCTTCTATACTTTGATGATGGTTTGATGAGTGATTTTATACGATTTGTGCATATGACATTATAATGATGATTTGATTATGATTTGTGAGTAAGATTCGGAATTTGAACGTGAAATTCGGACATAAGTCCTATTTTGATAAAATGTGATTTCAAATTGGTTTTGGAAATTGGATCATGATGGATCCTGAATTTGTTATGATTTACATTTGATTTTTTGTTTAAAGACTCGGTATGATGCTGGATCTGGTTTTGGGTTTAAAGACCTGGATGAGATATGACGGGGGCGGGCCCAAATTGGGTTTAAAGACCCGGATTGAGTTTAAAGACTCGTGAGTTTAAAGAGTCGGTTAATGTGATGTCCCCCGAGGCCTTGATTGTGTTTTGAGTTTAAAGACTCGTTGATGTCCCGGGAAGGCCTGATATATGAGTTTAAAGACTCGGATGGATCCAGCAGTTTGATTTGTTGATGTTACATTCGGTTTTACATGTTTTTATAGTTATCTACTGTAACGGTTTTCATACGGTTTATATAAGTGATTTCGAATACTTAGTTATGCATGGGTGTTTTGAAACTGGAGGGTGAACCCTGGTTTCATTAAACTATTTCCCATAACCGTTTATTTTAGTCCGCTCACACTTTTCTGTTTTAATACCCTCCAGTTAGTGGTACAAGTTTTGGGGGCTAACGTCGAGGCAGAGGCATAACGTTTTCCCGTTGCGGTGTAGTTAGTTCGCAGAGTAGGATTTTATCCTTATCTTGTTTGTAATTATGCTCTGTGAAACTGTGGACTTGTTGTTCAGTTGGTTGTATCATTTAACCTCCCTGGTCTAATAGTACTTGTAGTGTATTGTTGTGTGGTTATTTCGGTTAGTTGTGTGCAATTGTCAGACGGGAGCAGAATTCTCCCCGGTTATCGAGGTGATAATCAGGGTGGGTCCTGTTAGGGAGTGTGAAGAGATCCGTTATCGGTTGTCGATATTATAGCAAAGTCAGTGTCTGCTTTTGCACCACTATGCCAAAAATGGCCTATTACAGGCCAAAAACATTGTAGTAGCGTATTACAGCGTTAAAGAAAACGCCGCCATTGTCCATCTTGTAGTAGGGGTGGAACCTATTGCAGCGTTTTCAAAGTGTTGTAGTATATTCATCTTTTATAGCTTTTCTAAAGTGTTGTTGTTAGTATTTGTACAACACTTTGAAAATGCTATGACTTCCAGCCCATACAATTGCTATATGATTCCATAACATTTCTAAAGTATTGTTGTTAATGTTTTTACAGCACTTCGAAAATGCTGTGACTTCTAGATCTTCCTAGCATAATTTCTTACCATCAAACACAAAATACATTCATAAATTTATTGCATAATATTAAAGAAAACAACACATTCAATACATAAATCAAATATAAATAACTTCATATCCATTGTATTATAGAGCTTCAAATCCAAAATCGTAAACTTCATATTCAGAAACATGAACAGGGCGGGTCCTGTTAGGGAGTGTGAAGAGATCCGTTATCGGTTGTCGATCTTATAGCAAAGTCAGTGTCTGCTTTTACACCACTATGCCAAAAATGGCCTATTACAGGCCAAAAACATTGTAGCAGCGTATTACAGTGTTAAAGAAAACGCCGCCATTGTCCATCTTATAGTAGGGGTGGCACCTATTGCAGCGTTTCCAAAGTGTTGTAGTATATTCATCTTTTATAGCTTTTCTAAAGTGTTGTTGTTAGTATTTTTACAGCACTTTGAAAATGCTATGACTTCCAGCCCATACAATTGCTATATGATTCCATAACATTTCTAAAGTGTTGTTGTTAATGTTTTTACATCACTTTGAAAATGCTGTGACTTCTAGATCTTCCTACCATATTTTCTTACCATCAAACACAAAATACATTCATAAATTTATTGCATAATATTAAAGAAAACAACACATTCAATACATAAATCAAATATAATAACTTCATATCCATTGTATTATAGAGCTTCAAATCCAAAATCGTAAACTTCATATTCAGAAACATGAACTTCATATTCATTGTATTCAACCCTAAAGTTCCATATCCATTCTACTCAACATAAGGTTTTATATCCAAAAATCAAAAACCTCATAACCATAAAAGTATGTCATCAACCTTATATGCATAGACTATCATATATAGCTTAATTTTTTGCTAGTGTCCTTCCATTTCCATCATCCAAAATCCATGATTACATTACCGAAGCTGCATAACAATTTAACAATATCAACTTCAGAAAATGCATAAGATGAAACTGCACAAAACAGCATAAAAGGAGGATCCTGAAAAGCTTTCAAGAATGTCCTCAATAGTCATTACTGAAAACTAGAAACCTCAACGTATAACTACAAAAGTTTCAACCAGTTAAAAGTGTAAATTCCAACAGGTTTAGAGATTTTAGCGCAAATTTATGTAATCATTTGTGCATGTTTGTAATTTTCTAAAAAACGCATTGATTAACATATTTTTATCTATGGGAGGCTTCAATGTATTTTACAACATAAACTATTACCATTTGAGTTGAGAGAGAGTTAAGTTGAAACTTAACTATATTGAGAGAACTCACCTCAGTAGTATGAATTTCCAATTTCCTTGCATCAACAACAACATGACTTGCTTTGAAGGATACACATGGAACGATTCCAAGTGAAGAAGCTTCCTTCAAGCATAAAACATCATGATAGTCTCATGGTTATTGAACTCAGATGTTGCGTGATTTGGTTGAAATTTTGGTTCGGGTATGTGTTGATAATGATTTGGGCATAGGCCCGGTTTAATGATAATATATGCCTTGGGATTGGAGTCGAACATGTGTGGTACTTGATGTAATGATATGTGTTTGTGGTATGGATGGTGTTTGTGATTGTGGATATTGATACGTGTCCAGATGATGTGATTACAGTTCCTAGACATGCCTCTGATGTTGCAGTGGTGCATTCCCCGAGTGTGTGTACATCTAGATGGTGCGTGTACAGTTCCCGAACATGCTCGGATGTTGCGAGTGCAGTCCCTGAATGTGACTCGGATGTTGCGTGAGTGGAGTCCCCGAGTATATGGTACGTCTAGATGGTGCAAGTGCAGTTCCCGAGCTGGCCTACGTGTAGTGCCGACGTGATTGTGTGATTGATTAGGCACTTGTGAGTAGTGCTGTTGTGATGATATGATTGATTAATTGCACTTTGTTTAATGGTTGTGTCTTGATGGTTTTCGTATGATTTGGCTTGAGAGCTGGTTGTTCTATGCATGCATGGTTTTATAACTGGAGGGGAAAGTAATTCGTTTTTGAAATGTGTTTTCAAATGATAATATTTTTATCCACTGACACGTTTTATGTTTTTTATGATCCTCCAGGCCATGGCACGAGAATCGGGACTGATCGAGAGGCGGAGGCATGAGCAGAAATCAATACAGTCATCCCTGGTCTGATAGGTGCTGAGTGGTAGTTTCGGAACTTTAGCTGACTTGTCAGACGGGAGCAGAACCGGGCACGGTTATCAAAGTCCAGTTGGAACGGGTTCTGTCACTCAGTATAGTAAGCACTATGCATAAATCAATGCAACATAGTATTTGACTACAATGCATGAACTTATTCTTCATAATACGTGGCATTCCAAAAGACTACAATAACAGCTCATGAAAAGTGAAGAGATAAAGCATCCCTTTGACATTTTCTGGATAAATCACGAATCAATACAAGTGCTTGGTTAATCAAAACCATTATATATATGTTGGTACCAAGCTAAGAAGTCTAGATATTTTAAGAGATTTGACATACCACATCTTTGTCCTCCCTCAATAAAATGTAGTCATATAAGCATCAACTACCAGAAAACTAAAACGCATTCAAATTGAATTTATACTGAAGCACATACACAAATTCCCTTAATGAATACAACTAATTAACTTCAAATTGAGGTCTGATATCTAAAAATCATACCAACAATAGTACATATAATGGATAGACACAATTTATCCAATTACAAACATACTACCTACACTGGGGGTTAAATCAAAGGAAGGACAAGCATCACTCTCTCTTCTCTGTGCACACACATGAAAGACTTCGGCCAAGCCATGCTACTAATCATGCCGCAACCTCGCGTGTAGTAAATAAGCTATACAATGATTAAGAATAGAAGGCCTAATTAACTCACACTACATAGTTAGGTTGGTTCAAGGAAAAAAAAGGCCTAATTAAGTATGGAGTAAAAGTACAATATAAAAAATAGCTAACAAAGGCGAAATCATTATAAACTTCATACTCTTAATCATAATTGGGTTGAAAAATTCATATAAAATTATCGTTACAAATTAACTAAAAAACTTACAAAAACAATGAAACCTGAAATTGCAGGAAATACTAAAAAATATCTATGCATATGCCTCTACATGTGGATATTCTTCAATCGTGCATACACAATCCTTTCTTCATACAGAATTTAGTGTTAAACAGTAAAATTAAATCAAAACATGTTCAACGAGACGGTGAAAGAAGCAGCCATTCGAGGTGAGATCTGAAGTCTCCTTGTAAGAGTTTCTAAAGGGCCAGATAAGATCGTAGGTGAACTTGGTGGGCGTGTCCTACACGTAAACACCTGAGCGGGTTGCTGATCGAAAAGTATGGATCCCCGTACACTCATACAATCTATAGATCTTGCTCTCAAAGATCAGATGGTCCAATTACGTAGATTTTTGTTGGGTGAGCGTTGAGCGGATGGTGTCATCACGAAGCACCACTTAGTTCTGCTACAAGTTTCGAGCGTAGCTTCCCTCCTTTATGTACACAATACATTAACTCTAGAAATACACAAAAGAACCACCTAAGATTAGAATTATAATCAACATACCTAAAAATTTCTTGATGAAATTAGTAATTAAATTCGCAGCTAAATAAATACCCAATTCAATTGAGTGAACCCAAAACCCTAATATTCTAAGATGAAATATATCAATGTCATATCCAAGAAATAAAGAGGAAAATAAGGAAAGCAGATTAATATATATTCAATTGCATAGAACCGTAAACTAAAATTGAATACCCATTTCATCTATCATAAATGAGAGGCAGCTAGTCATTAAGGAAAAGAGAGCGAGAAAGATTACCTATCACCAAATAGAGCTGGTCATTAGGGAAGGAAGAAGAAGTAGCCAGAGACAACCTTGTAGGGGATGGGCAGATCGCTGTGAATGGATTTTTCTTCGACACATTGAAAGACGTGAGAGACAAGAGTGAGAGACCAGGCAAACTGAGCGAGAACCTAGGGGCACTGAGAGGGAAGCACACTTTGTTTTAGAAAGAACATAAGCTAAGCGCGAGGCTTGAAAGGTAAATATAAAATGATACTTCCCAAGCAACGAAGGAAGAGGGTGACACATGTGGCACACAAGCCCAATGAGACATCTACTCGGAAGAAGCCAAGGTAGGCCGAGTCTAATCAATAGGAAAAATAAGAACAATGATAGCGTGGGCTTGAGTTAGTTCCTATCACCGGTGGTAGTGTGTCAAAGCCTGTCAAGCTGAAGGCTCCAATAGATCCCAATGAATGTTTTCAAAGAAACTAGAGGCCTTGAGCAAGGGTGAAGGGTGGTGGGTCGGTAGTACAGAAGTCAGTAAATGAGATATGCCTAAGAAGAAAGATGCACACACTGCATCCGGGGGTGCTAATCTGATACAGGATGCACACGATGTTATTAAGGAGGAGAAGGTGAGGAAGAGGGAGGCCGAGCTAGAGGCCCTGGGGAATATGCAGTGGATGTTCAACAACTGTGATCGAGAGATGCCTATACCACAGGTAAGGAAAAGCCTAAAGAGTCCCAGCATTATTCATGGGCTAAAGAACTTTTATGCCAATTCCTCGGATGCTCTCGAGGTGATAAGGACCTCAGAGGATAATGAGACATGCAGGTAGGTGACCGAGTGTATGCACATATTTGTCATTCTAGATGTTAACAATCTGATCTCTAGTAACCAGATCTGTGGGAGATTACAGAGATTGTCAGTACTCAACCCTCCTCGGTCAGGACCATACTCTAGCACGATATTATCCGCGTTGGGCCTCCTATCCCTCACAGTTTTGTTTTTCGGAGCTCACGGTGTAACTTCCCAAGGGGTCACCCATCATGGAATTACACCAGCCTTAACTTGTTTAACTTTGGAATTCCCAAGGAATCCAAAGCCAATGAACTCCCAAAAGGCCTTGTGTTAGATAGATACGAGCCCACACATATAAGGTACTTCCCTTTTCCCTCGCTGAGCAATGTGGGATTGTTCACTGATCATGCCTTTCCAAGCTCACGGGTCTTGCACACCATTCTTGCTTCTGAAGCTCACAGGTCTTGTTCACCGTTCTTGCTTCTAAGACCGGGTCTTACAATCCACCCCCATTAGGCCCCAGCGTCCTCACTAGCACACTTCCTGATCGGTGTCTAGCTCTGATACCATTCTGTCAGGACCCGACCCTCCTCGGTCACAACCCGACTCTAGCACGATATTGTCTGCTTTGGGCCTCCTCACCCTCACGTTTTGTTTTTGGGAGCTCATGTTGCAACTTCCCAAGGGGTCACCCATCATGGAATTGCACCAGCCTTAACTCGTTTAACTTTGAATTTCACAAGAAATCCAAAGCTAGTGAGCTCCTAAAAGGCCTTGTGTTAGATAGATACAAGCCCACACATATAAGACACTTCACCTTTCCCTCCCCGAGCGATGTGGGATCGTTCATCGATCTTGCCTTTTCCAAGCTCATGTGACTACTCTAGGATACTACAAGACATCTGGAGGAGACAATCCACTCATAAGGATGGTATAGGTAAAATCGTAATCAAAACCAATAGAAAACCATTGCAAAACCATTTATAACTCAAATCATGTTTTAAACATTTCAACAGGGTCTCTGCCCGAGGTAGAGCTTTCACAAGCCGTTTCCACAAAATCAGGATTCCTCGAATCCAATCCAATCTAAATCTCATAGGGACTCCACCCAAAATAATCTCAATAGAGTCTCAAACCCGAAATCTCCTTTCATAAACCACAATTGGGACTCAAGCCCGATACCAAAACCAACTAGGCCTCAAGCCTGATATCATAAACCAACTGGGCCTCAACCCCAAGATCATATTTCCAAATATGAATTCATTTCATTGTTCAAATCCTTTGAAAACACAAGCACGTATAAAAACCTAGCCTAAGCCCAAGGTAAAACATAAAGCATAAATCTTGAAATACGTGCAACACCACATTTGTACGAAAATGCCAAAACACCATAATCATATGCACTCAAGGAATCTCAAATCACATATATAAAACATATAAAATAGTCATGCATGCATCATATTTAGAAATCAAATGTCCACTCATAGACCATCCAAGCTGCGCGCTTGCAAGCTACGCCATAAGCCATTTCTGGGCTAAATTGAACTCTCTGGGTCTTCCGGACCTGTCCAAAACACGCTCAAATGTCACTAACAACCTATACAAGTCCTAATAAAAAACACTCAAAACTCCCGGAAAAGTCAACGTGTCCCAGACACGCACCCCTAGGCTAAAAACCTCAACTTGACTTACCAAATGATCTCCGATCAACTTGAAACCACCACCATTGGATTCAGATCGTCGAAACCTCAAAAGTTAATGATGACGCCATCAAAAGTCAACAATGACATCACAATCAATAGTCAAAGTCTCTGACACCTATCAGGTCTGATAGTGCCACGTGTTAGCCCCTGATGGGTCCACGTGTCTGCCACGTGTCCACTAACACCTCTAACAGCCTGCTACATGGCACCACCGATTGGTCCATGTGTCCATTGAAACCTTTGACAGCCTGCCATGTGGAACCCTCCAATTAATCCACATAGGGTCTGACAGTTTAGTGCTGACAGTTCCTGATAACTACCACATGGTAGCACCGCATTGGTCACGTGGCCTGACACCTCCGACAGATGATGACGCCACCAGATGACGTCATCATCGTCTACAGCTCGCTGGGTCGACCCAGTTCTCTGCAGGTTTGACTCAACCCGCGACTCGACTTGGTACTAACTCGCTCAAAACTCATCCAAATTCGACCATTTTGTTCCTATCGACTCGTCTTGATCCCTAGAGGAGTTCTATGACCACAAAATAAGAAGAAGGAGGCTAAATGTTACATGTCCAAGCTAATTTTGAACCTCCACTTAGGGCCGTCCCGGGGTCCTTGCCTCTAGTTTTAGATCCTACAGCCTCGCACAGTCCCAAGGAACAAGGTTTGATCAACCAAACAGTCCAACAACCCAAAAATCTCAACTTCGATAATTCGAACGTCAAAACTTATCTTCACGATTTCCGACCATTGACCACAGTTGTCCACGCCGTTGCCTCTGTCTTGGTCGTCTTAGTACACTCTCCCACTCTCCCGTTCACACCAATAGTAGAGGATGAGGGAATAGGTGGGGTTGTGGTGTTTTTGTGGGTTTCAGGTGTGAGGAAACAAAAAGGAAAATGAAGAACAAAATAGGATCCCAAAGTACTTGGGGTAATGGGCTAATCAGATGGGTGACACTTGTCACTCATCAATTGGTCCACCCAGATTTTGACCCTATCCAAATACGCCATTTGTACACTTTCCTCGTAAAATATGAATAGTTCCCAATTCCTTTCGTGAACCATGACTTTTTCATCTGATGTCTGATTTCGACGTTTCGTCTGTCTACAGACTCGTAACATCTCGATCTACGTAACGGTTCTCCGTCCTCGTGCATTTGACTTCTCAGGTCAAAAATCAAGATTTTACCCATTCTAGGGGTAAAATCGTAATTTTACGCAGATCTTCCGAAAAATCCTCGACTAATACCCGATTAGTCTATATAATGCTCAATTTATCCATAATTAATCTGTAGATTCGGGATGTGTTGTTAAAATCTTTCCCCCTTAAAGAATTTCTTCCTCGAAATGCAAATTGACCTAAATCCACATTCAAACTGTGGACAACAACTAACCACAGTACTCGTCTATATCCAAACTTCACTCGACGGTAACGACAATCCAACGGTCACTGCTGAAACTCAGCTCAGTCCTCTGCGACCAACAAACTCGTGACCAACCGTCAGCGAAAGCTTCCAAAGCTCCAAAACTCAACCCTCACAAACCAAGTATCAAGAATCAAAACGTCAACTAAGACATTGACACACGTCGAACTCACCGTTCAACCGATTCCAAGTTGACAGACCAACTTACCGTCCGACTCAGTTGACAAATCAGGCCGACAATTCTGCTAAACCAAGCTGACACCTTTCAGCTTTTAGCTTGACGATCCTTCTCAGCTGACAACCCAAGCTGACATCTTGCTCTCGCCGAGAGATCTCAAATCTCAAATCATCTGCCTCACTAGACAGTTTACAGTTGGAGACCATTGTGTTAAGCCGGTACTCACGGCTCCACTACCACTCCTCGAGCCACTTAAAAAAACCTCGAATCACTCTAGAGTCCTACGTTGTGATCCTTACTCGAGAAAAGTCTCAAACTGCCGTTTGATACCAAACTAACATCTCACTCATCCTGTAGTTATACTAACCACCAGCTCACTCAACCTGAGTGTATCTGGGCCCCATCGAATACTTGCCCTAGCAGGGATAACACAACTCAAACCCTAGGGTTCCTCTCGCCAACCATGGCTCTGAGCTCCAGCTCATACAATCACTGAACCCTCATAAGATCACTCTACTCTAGTGCACAGTATTTGATGTCTAGTGCACATTCTCGACGAAACAACAATATCGAAACCAATCCGATTACCAACACGTCCACAACCACTATCCAACGTGCCCTACTTATAGGTGCACACAACAAACAACCACAAGCCACTACTCAGAATTCCTCAAGAACTGTACTCACGCACAACGCACACACATTAGCAAACTAGTCCACACACCACAATAACCTCAGATTTAGTTCATCCACTACATGGTTACTAGCTAATCACACTTCAATTCTGGAGTCTGTTTGTCTGATCTCTGTCCTAGACAGATCATACACATAAATTCAGTGTTTCTTTCGAGTTTCCTAGTCACCTGACCAACACCAGAGATAGCCCAACCAGTTCACTAACCAATCTCATCCCTTGGTTTATTCCAAGGTCAACCGACACATGTCACCAAAGCGTACCAATCCCAAACCTGTCGATGACCAACCTCCATTCAACAACACTCCATTCGGAGCGATAACGAACCTGCCAACATCTTACTTGAGGCATTGGCTATTCATCTTTTCCTGAATGATACTCACTCTATCGTCTCATTTACCACATGATAATCTCTACTCAATCATCACTGACATTTATCTTATCTAGATGACTCCAATCACAATCTTCCTAGTTGGCCATCGTCAATCCCAAGCTCTCTCTCGATCCTCAAACCCCTCAAGCTCCAACCAACTCGACCAACAATTCGCCCCCAAAATCTCGATCATCGTGATCGTCTCGAATACCACCTGATCCACCTAGGATCCACACTAACTTTCTCGGCCAATAAACCATAACCAACACGGGTCTACCAAACACTAGTGACACCAAGCACCAACCAATAATATATGTTAACAACTACTATCGTGATTCTTCCACGATCAGATTACTCCTCACTTCTGGCAATCAGTTGCGAAATGGGTTATGTACCCAGTAACAACTATGTTCAACATCAACTACACCACTCATGTCATACCCTCTCGGCCTGGAGGCCGTAACACTTGAAAGAAGTACTCTCTGCTCCTCTGGTCTCACCCAAGGACTAACGCAACACTCAATGACCGTCAACTACAACCGTTTACTTGAAGACTCGATTGAGGAGTAACAGGTAGTCCACTAATCCAACTTAAGGTCAAACCTCGCCTGTCTTTTATTATACCGTTCATGCACATCCAATTGGTAGTAATGGAACAACCTGATTCTGATGTCCCAACTCTTATGGGATTAACTCATGCCCCCGACATTCGTGCACACTTACCAAGGAAAGATAAAACACCAGTTTTGAATTTGGGCATAGGGGTACGGAGGTGTAATCCAATTCAACAAGGAGGATACTGTGATCACTGTCACGACCATACCTTCTCCAACATGATATTGTCCGCTTTGGGCCTAGCCCTCACGGTTTTGTTCACGGGAGCTCACATGGAACTTTCCATTGGGCCACCCAGCCCGAAAATGCACTAGTCTCAACTCACTTAACTTTGGAGTTCACAAGGAATCCAAAGCCAATGAGCTCCCAAAAGGCCTTCTGTTGTATAGATGCACACCCACACATATTAGAATCATTCCCCAGATCTCCCCAGGCAATGTGGGATTGCTAACCATCCCTCAAGGCACAGGTCCTCACAATCCACCCCCCTGGGGCTCAGCGTCCTCGCTGACATGCTTAATTCCAGCGGGGGTTAGGCTCTGATACCAAATTGTCACGACCTAACCTTCACCAATACGATATTATCCGCTTTGGGCCCAGCCCTCACGGTTTTGCTCTCGGGAGCTCACATGTAACTTCCTTGTGGCTAACCCATCTTGGGATTGCACTAGCCCTAACTCACTTAACTTTGGAGTTCCTAAGGAATCCAGAGCCTGTGAGCTCCCAAATGGCCTCATGTAGATAGATATGTGCACACACATATAAGCCACTTCACCTTTCCATCCCCCAGCGATGTGGGATTGTTCACTGTCCTTCCCATGACACGGGTCTTACAATCCACCCCCCTTGGGGCCAGCATCCTCGCTAGCACACTTCTGGTCAGGGTTCAGCTTTGATACCAAATTGTCACGACCTGACCTTCTCCAACAGAATATTGTCCGGTTTGGGCCTAGCCCTCAAGGTTTTGTTCTCAGGAGCTCGCATGCAATTTCCCAATGGGTCACCCATCCTGGGATTGCACCACCCTCAACTCGCTTAACTTTGGAGTTCATAAGGAATCCAAAGCCAATAAGCTCCCAAAAGGCCTCATGTTGGATAGATACGTGCCCACACATATAAGGCGCATCCCCAGATCTCCGCGGGCGATGCGAGATTACTAACTATGCCCTTAAGGCACGGGTCCTCATAATCACAATCACATTCTCTCGATGCACTCGGTGTCCCTCAGAACCATAACTATTGCCCTTAACCCACTATGTTCTTTTTTTTAACTCATCTCATTCATCCCAATCACACCAGTGGAGAAGATGGGGCATCTCAATACAATGCGCTGCTCCCAAATCTTCTATTAAACACCGAATAGAAGCACACCACGACGAAGTCACTACCCTCTGCTCGTACCGAGCTAACAACCAATCTCTTGATGATGTCGGAGGAACTCTACCTCACTCGTAACTCAACAACACTGGGCAAAAACTACGTAAGAAATGTTCCTTGAACGTCACCCAACTCACAACAATCTTAACCACAACCCTCGATACCAATGTCTACCACAACTCTTGTGCATACTAACCCAAGAAACACTCTGCTATCGAGACTCCGTACGTAGGGGGGCAACCTACCACCTACACCACCTACTCCGTAATAACCGGACCCTGTCTAACAGAGTGTAACTCAACATCTAAACCGCCTCTAACGTTTGTATGTTCTCTGCTCAAAGTGTAAAGTTCATTGATCGGGGATGGACTGACATATCATCTCGTGATTGTGCTCGTGGATTGGATCTCACTAGATGCCTTTAACTTCATACCAACCATCCGTCATTACCCAAAAACGTTGTCATCTACAGCCCTCTTTGGGGTCAAATTTCATTGAATCACCGCATACGATGCCAAACGTAACTTAACTCAGGTTCGTTTCCACTAGTTTTTCCTACTCTTACCCTAGCTATTAGGTTGATAATGTTCTGTTTTCCTCTTAGAGACATCATATCGGGCACATGCATAACACTTCAAGAGCAACCTAGTGCTCTAATACCAAACTGACACGACGCATCCCAATCCTCCCTAGATTCACGCGGGATCTGCCATGCTCTCGTATGACACCCCGTGCCAGATCGGGGATACATCTAAACTCTCTCGAGGCTTCTAGAGTATGATAGGGTCTATGGCGGCAAGTGATGTCGCAGCCTCTGCTACAGTCCGCATCCGCGATCAACCTGAAGGGTATTAAAATAATAAAAATTGTGAGTGGACGAAAAGAAATAGTTTATAAAACGCATTTCACGAAGGACATTTATAACCTTCATTAAAAGGCATGCATGCATCAGAAAACAAGTTATCATAACCATTTTCTTTAAATCCATCATATGGATTTCAAATCATTACGCAGTGAAAACATTTTCAATCAAAGCCATTTCCTTAGTAGGGTCTCAGCCCCAAAACCAAAACATGTGGGGTCTTTACCCAAATTCGGAAAATACAGTATAACCAATGCCCGACATACCAGATGTCTGACATCCCTGATGTCTAATCAATAATGTCACGGTTCTAAGGCTACGTGTGCCGCTCGGAGTCTCAAGTCCGAGCCCACCCCTCGAACCCTATCTGGGGTGATATCAATATCTAGCAATCCTCATTCTAAACCTCTTCTCGTCGGAGCGGCCCCTCTCAGGCAACGCTCACACTCCTGGTCCTGAGCCTCTCCTTAGAGCGGCCCCTCCTAGGTAATGCACGACTATCTCTAAGATACTACGAGATGTCTGGAGGGGAAAATCCACTCATAACGATGGTATAGGTAAAACTGTAATCAAAACCAGTGGAAAACCATTATAAACCATTTATACCTCAAATCAAGTTTTAAACATTTCAACAGGATCTCAACCCGAGGTATAGCTTTCAAAAACCGTTTCCACAAAATCAGGATTCTCTGAATCCGATCCAATACAAATCTCATAGGGACTCAGCCGAAAATCATCCCAATAGGGTCTCAAACCTGAAATCTCATTTCATAAACCACAATTGGGACTCAAGCCCGATACCACAAACCAACTAGGCCTCAAGCCCGATATCATAAACGAATTAGGCCTCAAGCCCGAGATCATATTTCCAAATTCCAAATCATTTCATTGTTCAAATCCTTTGAAAACACAAGCACGTATAAAAACCTGGCCTAGCCCAAGGTACAACATAAAGTATAAATATCGAAAAACGTGCAACACCACATTTGTACGAAAATACAAACACACCACAATCATATGAACTCAAGGAATCTCAAATAACATATAAAAAACATATAAAACAGTTATGCTGTCATCATATTTAGAAATCAAATGTCCACTCACAAACCATCCAAACTGCGCGCGTGCACGCTGCACCGTAAGCCACTCCGGGGTTAAACTAAACTCTCCGAGTCTTCTGAACCTATCCAAAACAAGATGAATGGTCACTAACAACCTAGAAAAGTCCTAATAAAAAACCCTCAACATTCCTGAAAAATTCAATGTGTCCCGAACACGCATCCTTAGGCTTAAAACCTCAATTTGTCCTCCCAAATGATCTCCGATCGACCTGAAATCACCACCATTGGATTTAGATCGTCGTAACCTTTCGAATGGGATCATTCTTACCTCAAAATTCATACCCACGTGCCCCCACATTCTAGTCAAACTTCCTGGTCAACTTTGGTTAAAAGTTAACGCTGACGTCACGGTCAATGATCAAAGTCAACGGCTGACGTCATAATGGCTTGATGCTGATGTCATCTTGATAGGTCTGACACCTATCAGGTCTGACAATGCCACTTGTTAGTCCTAGATTGGTCCACATGTCTACCACGTGTCATGACTAGATTGGTCCATGTGGTCTGACTTGTCAGTGCTGACTGTACCTGAAAACTGCCATGTGTCAACATCCTATTGGCCACATGGCCTGACACCTCTGACAGATGATAACCTCACCCGCTCACGTTATCATTGTGTACCTCTTGCAGGTTGACCCGGTTCTCTGCAACGGGTTGACTTAACTAGTGACTCGTGACACGACCCATTCCAATCCCCCCGGGATTACGTGGAATTTGTCATGCTCCCGTTTAACCCACGTGCCACACGAGGTAACACGAAGGTCAGACAAGGGATAATCCAAAATCCTGAGCCCAATTAGTTCCGAGAGTGAGCCAGGATCAGCCGAGGAATGTGAGGTTTTGGTCTCTACTACAACCTGTATCTGGTATCAACCTGAAGGGCATTAAAAACTAGAAAAAACTGTGAGTGGAAGAAAATAAATAATTTAATAAAAACTCATTTCACAAGAAGACATTTATGCCATTCACTTAAAACTATGCATGCATTCGTAAACTAGTTAATTCAAACATAATAAAAATAGTTTAGAAAACCAAAGTCATTTCCTTTTCGCAAATCATTAGGGCCTTAGCCTAAAACCATAAAATCACCCAAGTGTGGGAACTCAGCAAAAAAACATAAATCCAAATCCAAATCTAAGTGGGCCATTTCCCAAATCCATAAACAAAAATCCATAAACACATAAATACCATTTCATAAATTCTATAAGTCATGTTTATCATATACCTATCCTCGGCATCCCAGATGCCTAGCGACCCAAACGCTTGAAGTCCCACACGACATATCTTATGGTCTAAGCAACGCGTACTGCCCGGGGTCTCTCCGGGTCAATCTCTAACATCCCAGATGTCTAACGTCCCAGACGGCTAATCATAGCAATCCTGCCTAAAATTTCCAAAACATCTCAAAAGGGCCATGCCTAGAATTTTTATAAAATCATCATACTTCCATAAATCCAAATCCGTAAATGGGACATTGACCAGAAATCATGTTTATAAACCATAACTGGGCCTCATGCCCGAATTCGTAAACAACCTGGGTCTCAGCCTGATATCTTATTAAATCAACTGGACTCCAGGTCCTACAGTTTCCAAACCAAATGGGTCTCATGCCCGAGTTCATCTTTCCAAATCCATTTTATAAATCAAAATGAGACTCATGCTCGATTTTCAATCAACTGGACCCTTGGCCCGCATTCATTCAAATACCAGCATGTATAAACACGGTATAAAACCAGAAACCTCGAAATTTGTACAATTAAGGAAATCATAAATACCATAATCATAATCATCACAAAACACATATAAAAATCATATAAAACAGTTATGCATGCATCATCTTTATAAAACAAAAGTCCACTCACAGACCGTCCTAGATACCACCTCGATACGAGTGCCATAAGCCTTTCCAAGGCTAATCACCATCACTAGAACCTCCGATCCTGTCTAAATCATACCCGAAGGTCACTAATCATCCATATAAGTCTATAGGATAAAACCCTAAAACTCCCGGATAAGTCAACGCGTCCCAAACACGTTGCCCAAGGTAAAAAACCTCAATTTGACCAACTTAATGATCTCCGATCGACCCGAAACCACCACCATTAGATCCGAATCGTAGAAACCCTTAAAATAACATTCGGCTCACCTTGAAATTCAAGCCCACGTATCCCCATGCGCCTGGTCAACGTGGTGAACAAAACAGCTCACATCATCATTGACGTCAGCACTGACAGCTGTCAGATCTGACATTTGTCAGATTCTGAGAGTGCCACGTGTCAAGCCCCCATTGGCCCCCTATCTGACATGTTAGTCTGAAATTGTCAGACACGACATGATGATGTCATTGTGATGACATCATTACTGACGTCAGGTTACCACTGACCTCCAACCGGGTCAACTAGACTGTCTAAACCGGGTCGCACAGTACCCGCGACCCCACCCAACTCCAAAACCTTCAGTTTTGATCTATTTTCAATCCTGTTAGTCCTTGTGTGATCGTCCAATCCATCCTAAGCGATCTATGGATTCAAAGACATGAAATCAGGCCTAGATTTTATACCTTGATTCGAACAAATAGTAGCCTAAGTTCCTCCTCTGTTTCCGGCCACCACAGACCACCTCCAGCCTTGATTCCAAGCTCAATCATCTGGTATGGCTACCATAAACACATTCCAATAGTTAGAATCGATCAACCAATACCAAAAACTAGTGTTCAGATTTTTGAACCAAAGCTTACCGTCTCGGTTTTCCCCAGCCACCGTCCACGATGGTCCACCTCGATAGCCTCATTATCATCGAGTCAGTCTCCTTTCTCACTCTCATTCACGCACTAACCACATGTGAATAGGGATGGAAAGGGTTATATAGGGTGGGTTCATAGTTTCCGGACTTTTCGTAGGGGTTTGGGAGAAATGAAGAAATGATCGATCGAGGGGGAAGGAAAATATCCCACTGTGTGGGGATGTGGGACAATCAGATGGGCGACATTTTTCAATCATCTGGTGGGTCCCTCCAGAACTTTCCCCCCAATCTAAACCTATCAGATGTCCTTTCCTCGGTTTGCATGAAATAGTGTCGTAAAGCATTCTAGACTCGTAACTTCCTTGTCGAATGTCCAATTTCGATGTGCCGCCTATCTACGAACTCGTAATGACCCGATCTACGTCAACGTCTTCAGTCAAAGTCCATTTGACTACCCGAGTCAAAAGTCAACTTTTTGTCTAATTCCCAAAGGTAAAATCGTCATTTTACACCGTCCACCCGTGATTCTCCTACTAATCCCCGATTAGTCCCGGTAATCCTGATTAATCACTAATCTAACCCCAAAATTCGGGACTGGTGGTTACAGACTACCCCCCTTACAAAAATTTCAAACTCATCCAATTCCACACCCAACTATGGAAATCCCCATCCTACACAAGAGTCCACACTCGACCACACTTCCCAAGTTGATACCAGCTGACAGATACTACTCAACGACGTCTGTAACTCAGACTGACACATTAGAGACTCTTGATAATTCTGGGATTATACGAACACCTTCCAACTATCACCGCTTAACAATACTACCTTGGTATCAGAGCTCCAACCATTAACTCTAGCCGTCATTTAGTCATCGACACCACCTTGACAACTGATACTCAGTTTACGACTCTAACCTTGCCCTACTAGAGCCATAGTAAGGGTACCTCGTACCACAACTCCCTCAATGTAGCGTAAGATTGTGCCATCACAATTGCACGATTCTTGTGTTACTAAGCCAAGCTCAAAATGGTGGCATTTATCGATCTCGGTACTCACTTCAATCAACTTCCTCAACGATCCACGTGGACTCTACCTGAGTTACAGAGCAGTCACTTCATACGAAGTAACCCGACCTCTCGCCTCATCTGTGGTTACACGAACCACCAACTCGCTCAACGTGTGGGTAACTGGACCTCACCGACTACTTGGCTAGTAGTGATAACACACCTGCATTGCAGGGTTCCTTTAGTCATCCACAACTTTGAGCTCCTGCTCGCACCAATCACTAAAACCTACCTGATCACTCAGGCCTCGCGTGCAGTATTCAATGTCCAGTCCATACCTTGACAACTGACTACATCAGAAACTTTCCGATAGCTATCACTTCCATCACAATTACAATTGGTGCATCTCATGCACCCACATGTCTAAACCGTCCACTATTTGGCAGACGGCTACTCCAAGCGATAACTCACTTACGTCATCCAATGCGTATCTATCTGAACCACATCCACCATCAACACTGATGCAAACCCCTAGCACACGCAACATCCTTACACCTACACTGATTAAAACATGGCTCTTACTGACACTGATTACAACATGGCTACGAGCCAATCATGCTTCAATTCTAGAGCTCATCTGTCCAATCCCGTACCAGACATATCATAACTCCAGGCCTAAACACATCCTACTTAATTTTCAGCTATTCATCTTTTCCAAATTTACACCCTAGGTATCATTTCACTTATCAAATCAGTCATACTCACCATCACAACTAGTCGGCTTTGAAAGGAAGCCAATCCCACCTACGCATTTATCCAAGATAGAGCAGTTCTGACACCACATATCCATTACATGCTCAAGATAGAGCATGTACTCCAATTCACTCACATATCCAACCGGAGCTCCTCCACATGACCAAAACAGAGGTTGGATAATCATTTCATTCTACAATACGATTCTCCTATACTCCTAGCTTAGCATAATCAGCAAGGCCATTCTTCCCTGCGATTCTCCCCTGTCTTCACCTCACTCTTTCCTTGCCATTCTTCTCTGCAACACCATCGCCAATACAACCATCTAACTCGCATTCCCCGTACCAACAACACTAGTCGCTTCCAAATAGAGTTATCATCACTAAGGTTTGCCCACTAGGTCAACTCGATTCGCCTATCCAAGACATCTATCACGAATCAGGGTTCATCTAAATTTGACTGCCCTCTCCAGCAAGGTCTATAATCTGAACGATCCCATGGTCCTAGCAACCAAGAGTCGCCCAATCCAATCATCAACTCAACTAGGATTGCTCAAACCCAACTACTCCCAGCATCACAACAAATCTAACATCGCCTGATCATCCGACGGTCCCCCCACTGCCAATCTGTCACATACAACCCTACCCGGGTCGAATCACATTGACGCACAACGTATCGGTGAATCATCCCCTTCCCACGACTCATTTCTACTAACTATCTTATGCTATTGCCCTCACTTTCAAGTTGATGATGGGCTGTTCCTCGTAAAGACCTCAAATCCTAGGCAGATGTGCACACTGCTCTAGGTCCCACACTAACAATCTCGCTCGGACAACAACTTGATGTGAGAGTACCACATGTTAACCACACACTGATACCACCTGACATGACCCATCCCAAACCCCGTGGGATTACGTGGGATGTGCCATGCTCCTGTCTAACCCATGTGCCACAGGAGGTAACACGAAGGCCAGATAAGGGATAATTTGAAATCCTAAACCTAATTAGCTCCTAGAGTGCGCCAGGATCAGCCAAGGAATGTAAGGTTACAGTTTCGGCTACAGCTCGTATCCGCTGTCAAGCTGAAGGACATTAAAAACTAGAAAAGACTATGAGTGGACGATAATAAATAATTTAATTAAAAAACTCATTTCACAAGAAGACTTTTTTGCCTTTACATAAAACTATGCATGCATTGGTAAACTAGTTAATTCAAACATAATAAAAACCATTTAGAAAACCAAAGTCATTTCATTTTCTCAAATCATTAGGGCCTTAGCCCCAAACCATAAAATCAACCAAGTGTGGGAACTCAGCCCAAAACTGTAAATCCAAATCCAAATCTAAATAGGCTACTGTCCAAATCCATAAACATAGAAATACCATTTCATAAATCTAAAAGGTCATGTTTACCAAATACCCATCCTCGGCATCCCAGATGCGTAGCATCCCGGACGCTTGACGTACTAGACGTCATATCTCACAGTCTAAGAAACGTGTGCTGCCCGGATTCTCTCCGGGTTAATCTCTAGCATCCCAGATGTCTGACGTCCTACACGTCTAATCATAGCAATCTTGCTCCTGAGTCACTATACGGTTCGGTCGCTACGTGCAATGACCCTCGCAGACAATGCGTTGTGTCTTCCCCAATGTCCTAGACATCTGGAGGAGACCATCCACATATCCTCATCTAAGGATGGTATATGGGAAACATCTGCTTAAAATCATTTCCAAAACATCTCAAAGGGGCCACACCCGAAATTTCCTTAAAATCATCATAATTCCATAAATCCAAATCAATAAATAGGTCCTTGACCCGAAATCATGTTTATAAACCATAATTGGGCGTCATGCCCGAATTCGTAAACCAACAGGGTCTCAGCCCGATATCTCATTAAATGAACTAGACTCCAAGTCCGACAGTTTCCAAAAAAAAAATGGGTCTCATTCCCGAGTTCATCTTTCCAAATCGATTTTATAAATCACAAATAGGACTCACGCCCAATTTTCAATCAACTGGGCCTCCGATCCGAACTCATTCAAATACCAGCACGTATAAACACGGTATAAAACCACAAACCTCGAAATACGTGTAATTAAGGAAATCATAAATACCACAATCATATTCATCACAAAACACATATAAAAAGCATATAAAACAGTTATGCATGCATCATCTTTATAAAACAAAAGTCCACTCACAGACCGTCCTAGCTACCACCTCGATACGTGTGCCATAAACCTTCCCGAGGCTAATCACTATAACCGGAACCTCCGATCCTGTCCAAATCATACTCGAAGATCTCTAATCATCCATATAGGTCTATAGGATAATACCCTAAAGCTCCCGGATAAGTCAAAGCATCTCGGACACATTTTTCGAGGTGGAAACCCTCAATTTGACCAACTTAACGATCTCTGATCGACCCAAAACCACCACCATTGGATTCGGATCGTCGAAACCCTTAAATGACATTAGTCCCACCTCGAAATTCAAGCCCACATGCCCCCATGTGCCTGGTCAATGCTCGGTCAATGTTGTGAACAGTAATGCTGAAGTCATCGCTAACACTTATCAGATTCTGATAGTGCCACGTGTCAACCCCCCATTGGTCCCCTGTCTGATATCTCAGTCTGACATTATTAGACCTGACATGATGACATCATCATGATGACGTCATTATTGACATCAGGTTACCCCTGGCCTCTAGCTGGGACAACCCAACTATCTGAATCGGGTCGAACAGTACCTGCTTCCCGTCCCAACTCCAAAACCTTCAATTTCAATCCGTTTTCAATCCTGTTAGTCCCTGTGTGATCGTCCAGTCCATCCTAAGCAATCTATGGATTCAAAGACATGAAATCAGGCCTCGATTTTATACCTTGATTCGAACAATAGTAGCACAGGTTCTTCCTCTATTTCCAGCCACCACATACCACCTACAGCCTTGATTCCAAGCCCAATAATCTCGTATGGCTACCAAAAACACATTCCAATAGTTAGAATCGATAAACTAATACCAAAAACTAGCGTTCGGATTTTTGAAGCAAAGCATACCTTCTTAGTTTTCCCCGGCCACCATCCACGACTGTCCACCTTGACAACCTGATCATCATCTACTCAATCTCCTCTCTCACGCTCATTCATGCACTAACCATAAGAGAAGAGGGAAGGAAAGGGTTATATAAGGTGTGTTCATGGTTTCCAGACTTTTCGCGGGGGTTTGAGAGAAATGAAGAAATGATCGATCGAGGGGGAGGGAAAATATCCCACCATGTGTGGATGTGGGCTAATCAAATGGGTGACATTTGTCACTCATCTGGTGGGTCCCTCCATAACTTTCCGCCCAATCCAAACCTGCCAAATGTCCCTTCCTTGATTTGCATGCAATAGTGTCGTAAAGTGTTCAAGACTCGTAACTTCCCCGTCGAATGTCTAATTTTGACGTGCAGCCTGTCTACGGGCTCGTAATGATCCGATCTATGTCATAGTCATCGGTGAAAGTCCATTTGACTGCCCTATTCAAAAGTCAACTTTTTACCCAATTCATAGGGTAAAATCGTCACTTTATACCGTCCGTTCGTGATTCTCCGACTAATCCCCGATTAGTCCCGCTAACCCTGATTAATCACTAATCTAACCCCAAAATTTGGGACCGGTCGTTACAACTCGACTCGGTCTTAACTCGCTCAAAACTAAACCAAATTCGACCATTTTTGTCCCTATCGACTCATCTTGATCCCTAGAAGAGTTCTATGACATGAAAATAAGAACAAGAAGGCTAGAAGTTACTTGTCCAAGCTCAAACCTCATGACCTAGTTTTGAACCCCTGCCTAGGGTAGTTTTGTGGTCCTGTGCCTCTGGTTTTCGATCCTACAGCCTCGTACAGTCCCGAGGAAAAAGGTTTGATCTACCAAACAGTCAAACGACCCCTAAATCTCAACTTCAAAAATTCAAACTTAAAAACTTACCTTCAGGGTTTTCTAGCCACCATCCACAGTTGCCCACGCCATTGCCTCCGTCTTGGTCATCTCAATACACTCTCTCATTCTGCCGTTCACACCAGCAGTAGAGGATGAGGGAATGGGGTAGGGTTGTGGTGTTTGTGTGGGTTTCGGGTGCGAGGTTACAAAAAGGTAAATGACGGACAAAATAGGATCCCAAAATACTTGGGGTAATAGGCCAATCAGATGGGTGACACTTGTCACTCATCAATTGGTCCACCCAGATTTTTACCCTATCTAAATCGGCCAGTTGTACACTTTCCTCATAAAATGTGAATAGTTCCTGATTCCTTTCGTAAACCATAACTTTTCTGTTCGACGTTCGATTTAGATGTGCCGCCTTTGTACGGACTCTTAACGTCTCGATCTACATACGGTGCTCGGTCCTCATGCATTTGACTTTCTGGGTCAAAAGTCAACATTTTACCCATTTCAAGGGCAAAATTGTAATTTATGCCGACTGTCCCAAAAATCCTTGACTAATACCCAAGCAGTCTCGATAATCCTCAATTTGTCCTTAATTAATATATAGATTCGGGAAGGTTTGCTATATTTCCTCCAGACGTAGTAGGTTCTGGAGAGGTCACGATTACACTACTTGGAGATAAGTAGCTCCGAGGGGAGGCTCAAGCTCAGGAGTGTCATATATGGATATTACCTAGACGTCATAGATCCTAGGAATGTCATCACCCAGACGTCGTAGATCTTGGGTGTATACTCGGATGTGGTAATCCCGAGTCTCACGTATTGCATTTATATCGTGATTATTGTATGGATGTTGGATATTGGATATTGAGGATTGGTTTCTCATGTTTTGAGTACTGATAATATGTCCAGAATTATTTTTTTATGGTTTGGTTTATTTGTTTTATGGTTTGGACATTACCATGAGATGATTTATGTGATTTGGATTTGGGCCGAGACCCTATGTGATTTGATTTTTGGCTGAGACCCTACGTGAGATACTTGATTTTATTTGATGCATGTTTTCATTATTTATTTATTTGAAAAGCAATATGGTTTGGTTTTAAGAAAGTATTTGAACTACGATTGGATTTCTGATGCATGGATGCTTTTAATTTAAAGGTAAAAATGTTATTTCGGAAATTGTTTTCGAACTGTTTTTTTTGTCCACTCACTATTTTAATGTTTTTGATACCCTTCAGGTTGATCGCGAATGCGGGCTATAGTAGGGACCGAGATATCACATGAAGCTATGTACTATGGAAACCTCGAGAGGGATATGGTCTTATCCCTGGTCTGGCACGTGTTGTTAGATGGGAGCAGGACATCCCACGATAATCCAAGGGGATTATGAATGGGTCCTGTCATGTACACCCTAAAGGGGCTGATTATGACTTTCGAATTCCATATCTCGTAGGGGACTTTAGTGGATCGGTAGACCCTCAGAGGGACCATCTGAACTTTTGAATTCCATGTCTATCAAGAGACTTTGGTGAATCGATACACACTTAGGGGGCTGATCTGACCTTTTCAATTCCATATCTCTCAGGAGACTTTTGGGGATCAGTACACCCTTAGGATGCCTATCCGAAATTTTGAATTCCATATCTCAAAGGAGAAATTAGTGAATTGGTACACCCTCAGGGGGTCGATCTAACCCTTCCAATTCCATGTCTCTCATAGGACTTTGGTGAATCGGTACACCCTCAGGGGCCCTATCTAACCTTTCAAATTTCATATCCCTCAGAGGACTTTGGTGGATCAGTATAGCCTCAGCGGCTTATCTTACCTTTCGAATTCCATGTTTTTAGGGGACTTTTTGGCAGATCGATACACCCTCAGGTGGCTGATCTGTCCTTTCAAATTCCTTGATCTCAAGGGACTTTGGTGGATCGGTAGAACCTTAGAGGGTTGATCTAACCTTTCGAATGCCATGCATCTTAGGGGATTTTGGAGAATCCGTACAACCTCAGGGGGCAAATTTGCCCTTTCAAATTCCATGCCTCCCATGGGATTTTCAGGCTTGCACATACTCAAGGACCCGTCTATCTGACTTCAGTCTTCTAGGAGACTTCCAATCCATAAGCCTTGGTACCCTCACTCAAGCAAGTACTTGGGGGACTCTAGGGTATTGTCCACTAGGGAGAAGACCAAAATCATCTGCAACGGCCATTGCCAACTATTTCACTGCCTGTCGACTAGATTTAGTCGCCTCCCGGCCAAACGGTGATAAGTCGACCCTATTTGATGACCATACATGATTATACAACCAACAGACTAACTTAGGCCCCAGTCGTCGTCTTTCAAGAACTACCGTTTAGCACCCTCGAACATCATGGTTGGCACAATTGGTTAGTTACCGTTTCCAATGGTAACAATACAACTGTACACTTCGGCGAATAACCACCAACCATCCAACACCTTGGGACACATGGCACCATCTAAGAGGTTCCAGCCCATTTTTTGCCTCATAAAGGTACACAACATTCATTATTCACTAAGCCTTACGCTACCTATTCTGTGTCTGATCTCCATATGATTTACTGACTTAAGCAAAGGAGTCCACTAGGCCGACACCCTACTAGTTTCAAGTACTCTTCTTATCTTCTCATAGGTTCTCCTGATGAACATAAGAAAGCTTCTAGGGTCCATCAAGACCATCCCTCATTACGTCTATTTTTGGATCAAATATGGACAATTTTTAGTTTAGGTTTGGGGGTGCAGACTTGCATGTAAAAATAAAAAAACTTCCTTGGAAAGGAAAATTTTGGCCCAAAAAAATTCTTTTTCAATTCATTTTGTATTTAATTTTGGAAGAAAATTAAAAAATTAAAAAAATAAATGTAATTAAAAAAATTAAAAAAATTAAAAATTATGCTATGCCATGATTATTTGCGTATCATAATTATGCACTTAACGATGCTATTTTGTCAATCTTAGAAAATTAGTGGAGACTACCCTTGTGAGTTTTTGACCCTATTGCTATTTTTCGAGAGGAATTTATTTTATTTCTACTTTAAGTGATAACGCTAAAACCAGGCATCAAATTAAACACTTAACCGTTAATGAAAACGCATGCAACTTAAACTCTTTTTGTGTAGATGTAGCATTGGTAAATGTGGATCGTTCTAAATCGGGGATTGAGGGCACCTATGTATAATTAACAATTGAAGTTTTGAATGGGAATAAGAAGATAGTTTTTATTGTCCTACCTATTTAAGAACTAAACTAAACCTAATCTAACATAATTTATTATTTACACGTGATCCACGCATTCTTTATGCCTTACTCATCCATAAATTATATCAACTTCAAGACCATCCCTAATCCTATCGCTAAAATGTAGGAGTCCTATTCAAGCCCTTCTATTTTGACATTAAGGAAAATCTTCCTTGCTTAGTCTTCACAGCAATAAGTCCTAGCTCTATGTGGAAATCAGAAAGGAGGCGCATTCCTTGGCCGTGCACCTATGTAATGGCCGCTGTTCTTGCTTGGATAAGGACTTGAGTAAAACATGGAGATTTAAGGATATGATGGCACACAGGATGCGTTGGGCCGCCTTTGACTCTGTCCAGCTGGCACATGGACATGCTCCCAACTAGCTTCTAACTTGCTCCAAGACACGCTTCACACCTGCTCCTTGGGTAGGCTCTTTATACGCGCTAGAACTAGCACTTGGGAGGTCCTCCATAGGTACTTGACTGGCATAAGGGCTAGGAATAGCACTCTATAAGCTCCTGAGCAGGTCCTCGAGTGTCACCAAGTCAGCTCCTCGATAAGTCTTTGAGAGGCACTTGGGCTGGCACTCGGGCCAACACCTAGACAAGTGCTCGGTAAGAACTTAGGCAAGCTCTCACCAAGCATCAAGACAGCTTCCAGGACAGACTCCTGTCAAGCTCTCTGGATAGGTCTCTGCGAGCACCAAGGGCTTGATAAGGACTCCAAGGTATGGTTGGGGCTCGGTAGAGGCTCCAAGGCTAGGTTCTTCTTTTCTTCACAAATTAACCTCTTTACTCTGCATTTTTAGGTTAGTACCTAAAAACATTAGAAAAAGTTAGAAAACACTTTACTAAGCTAATAACATAGCTAAATGTTGGAAGAAAATAAATAAGAAACATGTATAAAATGAGTAGATCAAATTCTCCCACACTTAAACTTTTCTAGTCCCATATAAAAACTAAGACAAACTACGACTCAATAAATTAAACTAGTAAAAATAACTCTATAGCCCTTAAATATATGTCTCGTGATTTTTTTTAAGTATATGGCATCATGATATTCAACAATTATGCATAGGAAATTCAAGAGATAATAGAGATACAATAATGCCATGAAAAAATAAGACTTGGAGAAAACATTGGTGATGTTAAGTTCGTGCATGCTTCGATCAAGGTAAGACCACCTAAGAATGGATGCATTCATATTCTTTTCAATCATGAATAGGAGTTCACTCAAGGTATATGTGAGAGAATAGCTCACATATTTCAACAATAAAAGCACTTAAACAATGCCTTATGAATGGAAGATATCACTTGCACAAATGAACCTAAACCATAAGCACTCACACATCTTACTCAACAGATCAAAGGTAACTTATCCCATGGATCATAAAGGTCTTTAATCATAGGTTGTAATGGGTTACGGTTAAGGCATTCATATTTTGGATATGTGGTGGTAAATATCATTTCAAAAATGTAGTCATTGCACCACTTGATCAATGGCAAAGACATATTTCTTCACTTTTGTGCCTTCCACTCATTGGGACTCCAAATCCAAAAGTATAGGGGACATTAGTTCAAACACTCTACATCAAATAATTTGGACAAGTCTTTCCCCATCCACACGTCATTACCTTGAAAGGAACACCTTCATGTCATCTTCATGTATGCTAGATTCGAAATCTTCAACCAAGTCTTTAGAACAAAGGTAAGGACAAGGCTAAGCGTTTAGGCACACATGGTAATGAAAGAAAGGTTAAATGTGGGCTTAAAAGGGCTTACTAGGGGTGTCGTAACTCGTGTGTACATTAGGGAACACATGCTATTTGGCAAAGTGGTGGAAAACCTAGGTGGCTTCAATAATATCTACAATCAAAGTATGTATTGACTATAAGCTTTGCAAATCGATATGAGAAAGTTCTAGCAATCTCTAGTTCATTAAAGCTATTACAAGTAATCCTTCGAGGCATGTATACGCTATGAAATAAAAATAAATGGTTATCACTAAAGAAGTAAAGCACAAATAGCTCAAAACCTCATTTAGGTTCATATGATTTAAAACTTAATTCTAACATGCGAAATCTATACCAAGTTTTGTGAACCATATCTACTACAAGTTAAAACACTCAAAATATCTCAATTAGCACAAGAATTCCATCAAAGTGATATGCAAATGTTATAAATATTCTTGTTTTGTTACAATTCATTACCAACTAGTTAAGGGCCTCCTAAGGCTCTTGAAAATACTAAGTATAATATCAAAAAGACTCAAGACATACTCAAAACAAGCATGTAACGACCCGGATCTTGAGGAAACGTAAAATTAGGAAAATAGAAAGGTAAAAAGACGATTTTGGCCCTAAAAAGTCAAATAGTTGACTTTTTACCTGAACATCATTTGAGAATTCCGAGAAGACCATTATGAAGGTTTCGGGAATCTGAGATCGTAGATAGGCAACACATCAAAATTGGAGGATGGGTCATGAATGGTTTATAGGCATTTCGGTCATTTTGGGCCATAAGTACGTTTTGGTAATTTTACATTTGGTGGGCCTAGATAATTCTAGAATTTTCTTTATTCTTCTCATTTTCTCTCTTTCACCGACATTGATGGCTATAAGTAGATAAGGAATGAGAGTTGGGGGAATCGGTGGAGAGGCACCGAAAATAAGAAAAGAAAAAGAGAAAGACCAAAGTCGATGGAAACCGAAAGGGAGAATGAAAGCAAACTAGGGAGAGAAAGAGAGAGGAAATGAAAGAAAGGGAATATGAGCAAAAGGATGAGAAAAGACAGAAAAATGCAGAAAGACAGTGAAGAGTAAAGGTAGGTCGAGACGAAAAAAAAGGGAACCCATAAGGACCTATGTTGAATTGTGAGTTTTGGGCCTGAAACTCTATCAATAGAGTTACTGGGGCCTTTCTGAGGTTCTTAGGATCATTTAGGATTGGAAACGTGAGGTTAGATGTGAGGAAGTCATTGGAATGAGCCCTGGAAATGGCCCGAGACTAAGCTCTTGAGGTAAGTTTTTCATATTCGAGTGTCACAGACCTTCTCCTGGGGCTTTGTAGATGTTGTTAGACACTTCAAATACAAAAAAAAAAAACAGACGTGACAGATGGGAGAAAGAATTGGGTCACGCTCGTGGGTCAAGAAGATCCGGAACAAGGACCCGCGGGAGGTTAGGGATGACCTCTGCGTAGGTGCGGAGATGACCTCTGCGTAGGTGCGTAAGGCCCAAGGGCAGAGACAATCTCTGACTTCTCCCGGTGCATGCGGGCACGTTAGCCTGAATTTGGAAAAATGCTTAACATGAAAATGTTCCTTCTTGTCTTTTGAGTTTTCTGGTTCAAGAATTGAATCAATTGCGCATCCTACAAAGAACTTATGCTCGTCCAAAGATTTAGTGTTTTAATCATATTTTCTTATACAAGAAATTTGGAATATTTAAAGATAATTTGATTATTAAAGGAGATTTGATTATTCAAAAGGTTCTTGGAAATAAATGTTATTCATAATATATATTATGATGAATTATATATTGAGTGTTATATGATCTTGTTGATGCCTCCTAGTAATGATAATTATATGTATAATTTTAAGATGGTGATTTATGTTTCAATTTGAGTTAATAAAAAAATTAGGAATTAACTATAGTGAATTGATGAATTTATAGGGTTATTAAAAAGGATTTCGTTATATATCTATTTATGTGTGGGCTAATGGCTGGAAGGTTAAAAGGAATTAACCATACTCCTTTTGAATAGTAGGAAATCGATAAAAGACATATTGAATAAGGGAAACATTTATGTAAGAAATAATGAGATTAACATAACATAACGTTGTTCTATATAGGAATTATTGCAGTCATGGCTCAGACAGTTTAAAATGGTAAGAATTTACCTCTTGTTGGGGTTAGTGGGTTGGAAGTTGGTAGTACCCTGCAAGGGAGGAATTCTTTTTGGCTAAGAATAATTAGTTGAAAGTGCGTTAAGAAAGTTGCGAAATCCCTTGTCAGTTAAATAATTGGCAGACGGGAACAAAGGTAGTTCGATTTTTCTTGGAATTTTGGGACTGGTCTTGTCAAAGTACGAATTTAGTCCATGTCTTCTTCTGGCAACCTTACTGAAATTGCCAGTTGGTGAGAGAGACCAAGAGATGTAGGAGTGATTTTTGAGCTAGCTCTTTTCTCATATCCAAAACCCATCCTAGCAACCATCCACTTCTTGACACCAAGTCACATAGGATATTCTTACTCAATGATAAGTATTCATCCACTTACAAATGACACTAAGCTATGGACTTTTTAAATTAAAGACTAAAACACTCGAAACCATTTTGTTCTGTTTTGTTGTTTTAAATATATTTTTTTAAATTTTTGTCTTTTCTTTTACAATAAGACTCAACCAAATTTACAAAGCCCTCCCCCACATTTAAATCCGACATTGTTCTCAATGTATCAAAGTAAGAGCATAGAAACAAGTATGAGATAGAGTTCGTAGAAAATTAAACTAAGAAAAACAAACAAAAGTAAAAATAAAGGGATGGGAGTGCAAATCAGTTGTAGACTCCTCCATTGGGTTGCCTCCCAACAAGAACTTGAGTTTAACATCGTCAGCCTAGATGTGATGCTACATTTAGTCATTCTGAACACCCGATTCTTTGACGCGTATCTCCTCCACAGTGTGCTCTTTGAAGGTCTCGAAATAGGGCTTCAAACAATGGCCATTAACTTTGAGTTCTCTCTCGGTGTCAAGTGATTAAGTCTGTATACCTCCATGAGAGAACACATGAGTAACAACATAAGGGCTACCTTATCTGGAATGAAGCTTACCTGGGAAAAGTTTAAGTTGTTAACAAAAGAGTTAAACTTTTTAACAAACTTGAAACTGTTTGCCACAAATCATCTTGTCATGTACTGCTTTTGTTCCTTCTTTGTAGATCCATGGACTATCAAATACATCATTTCGAATCTCTTCAAGCTCACAAATTTACAACTTCCAATGCACTCTTGCTTCATCATGGTCCATGTTGAACTTCTTGACCGCCCACCAAGCCTTGTGCTCTAATTCCATGGGGAGATGGCATGCTTTTCCATAAACTAGTGTAAAGGGTGACATGCCTATATGAGTCTTGTAGGTCATCCAATAGGCCCACAAAGCATCATCCAATCTTGTACTCCAATCCTTGCATGAAGGACCAATGGTTCTCCTGAGTATTTTCTTGATTTCCTAGTTGCTAACTTCCGCTAAACCATTGGTTTGAGGGTGATTTAGTGCTAACACCTTGTGAGTGACCCTATACTTCTTCAATAATACACCAACAATCTTGTTCCAAAAATGGCTCCCTCCATCATTACTCATCACATGAGGCATGCTAAACCTAAGAAATATGTTAGTGTTAAGAAAATCATCAACCACTTTAGAATTGTTAGTAAGGGAGGCTTTGACTTGCACCCATTTTGACACATAATCCACATCAAGAAGTATGTGCTGAAAACCATATGAAGAAGTGAATGGTCACTCAAACCCATATGAAGAAGTAAATGGTCCCATAAAATCTATGCCCTGCACATCAAAAATTTTGACATGAAGAATGTAAGTTTGCAGCATTTGATCCCTAGGTCCTTGATTACTAGATTTTTGACACCTATCACATGTAGTAAAAAATGGATGAGCACCATGAAATAAAGAAGGACAAAAGAAACCCGAATCTAACACCTTAAGGGCTATTTTTTGGGAACCAAAGTATCCCCCACATGCTTCATTATGAAAAATGCATGAACAGAGTTATGTTGATTATCTGGGACACATCTCCTAATAACCAAATCAGAACCTTGTTTCCACAAGTAAGGCTTATCCCGTAAATAAGTTCTAGCATTATGTTAAGTTTATCATGTTGAGATTTAGGCATCGTACATGAGAATTCTCTAGTAACCAAATAGTTCACAATATCTGCATACCACATAATAGTAGAAAGACTTACATGAAGTCGGAAGAGTTGTTCATCCGCAAAAGTTCTCAAGTATGGCACCATCGTCTTCATCCCTCATGACTCTAGAGAGGTGGTGGGCCACTACATTCTCTACTCCTTTCTTATCCTATACTTCAATGTCAAATTCTTGGAGTAAAATGATCCATCTAATGAGGCATGGCTTGCCATCATTCTTTGTCATCAAATACTTCAAAGCCGCATGATCTGTATATACAATAACTTTGGTTTAAAGTACGTATGAATGAAAATTATCAAGAGCAAAAGCTACAACAAGTAACTCTTTCTCGGTGGTGGTATAGTTTTGTTGTGGTTCATCTAATGTTTGATACGCATAGTAGATGGCGTAGGGCTTCTAGTCCTTGCGCTGTCCCAAAACACCCCTTACTGCATAGTCAGAGGTGTCACACATTAGCTCGAATGGTAAAGACCAATCTAGGGCACATAGAATAGGAGCACTCATGAGCAACCCCTTCAATTTTTCAAAGGCACTTTGGCATTCTTCATTGAACAAAAAAGAGTTATCTTTTGAAGAAAATGGCATAAGGGTGTTGAATCGATGAGAAGTCCTTGATGAACCTGCAGTAGAATCCTGAATGACCAAGAAAGGAACAAATCTCTCTCACCGAAGTGGGAGAGGGTAAGTACTGCATAAGATCTAGTTTGGCTCTATCAACTTCTATGCACTTAGCCGAAACAATATGACCTAGAACTATCCCTTGTGTCACTGTTAAGTGAAACTTTTCCCAACTAAGCACCAACCTAGAATCAACACATCGTTGCAATATAAGTCCTAGATTTCCTAAGAATGCATCGAAGCTATTTTCCAAAGACACTAAAGTCATCCATGAATACGTCAATTATCTTCTCAACTTAATCAGAAAAGATGGAAAACATGCATTGTTGGAATGTACCTGGTACATTGGATAAACCGAACAACATCCTCCTATAGGCAAACGTACCAAAAGGGCACATGAACGTTTTCTTTTCTTGATCCTCTTGAGTGATGCTTATTTGGTTGTAACTAGCGTATCCATCAAGAAAGTAATATTGTGCATGTCCCACCAATCTCTCGAGCATCTGGTCAATGAAGGGCAAAGGAAAATGGTCATTCCTTGTAGTGGCATTAAGCTTCCGATAGTCAATGCAAACTCAATGTCCGTGATGGTTCTTTGTGGCACCAACTCATTCTCCGTATTCTTCACAATGGTGATTCCTAATTTCTTAGGAAGAACCTATACAAGAGACACCCAACAATTTTCTAAATTTTGGTGAATAACACCACAATTGTAGAGTATAATTACCTCCTTCTTAACCAATTCCTTCATTGGTGGATGGAGCCAGCTTTGGGCCTCTTAGGTGGGTTTGGCACCATCCTCAAGTAGGATGCAATGAACACAAGTTGTAGGGTTGATTCCTTTGATATCCTCTAATGTCCATCTGATGGTGGTCTTGTACTTCTTGAGTACGGTGAGAAGTTTTCTCTCTTTCTCTTCCTTCAACGTTGCAGAGATGATTACGCGCAACCTGTCATTCTTTCCCATGAATGCATACTTCAAATGTTTCGGTAGTACCTTAAGTTCAAGTTCTGAAGTTTGGACAACCAAACGAAGCATCTTGTTAGTACCAAAAGTTACAGGAAAAAGAGGAGGAGAACTTACATATCTTGGCGCTTGATTGAGGGCCATGACCGGTTCAAGAATCCTAGGTTCAAGAACCTCTATTAACGCATCAAGAAGGGCTTCATCCCTAAGTTAGGTCAGCCCCGCTCCTCCTTGAATGGAAATTTTGAACTCATCATCATTGATATGGTCTAAATGTACCTGTGAAATAGATTCTACAACGTCAACAGAAAAAACATGCATTTATACTAGTAGTGGGGCACCTCATGGTATAAAAGATATTAAACTCAATCATATATCCACTGAATTCCATTTATAGAGTGCCATTTGAGACATCACCCTTTGTTCTTGCGGTACTCATGAATGGATGTCTCAAAAGCAATGGTGTGTTGTTCAAAGGACTTTCATCCATGTCTAGAATATGGAAATCGGCCGGGAAGATAAGTTGGTTGACCTGCACATGAACATCTTTTACATACCCCCTTTGATATACGTGAGTATGTGATAGAAGTTTTATCCAACCAAGAATGATGAATGATAACTCCTAATATAATACTTTGCAAGTGCACAAAATCATATAATGAGTATAGTAGGTTTGAAAAGGTTAGGACTTGTTCAACGTGAATCCACTTAGTTTAGAATGAGATAACTTAGTTATGAAGTCAGAAAACGATTAGTTGGGGGGGGGGGGGGTGTTGAGTGATGATGAGCACAAATTATAAATGCATAAACACAAAGTAGAATGATGAAAACAAGAATGAAAGTAGATTGAATGATTAAGACGAATTAGGACTAGTTATCCACCTTTACCAATTATAGTTCTCCTTAGATTTCCTCCATTTAATTACTACGCATGTTTCTGAATTAAGTTCCCGAGCATGGGTCTGGCTAAGGCTTACCCCACACCTATTATCTTCTCTTAGTTAGCATGTTTTAAGCGTGATGTGCTGCCCTTAAAACATCTACTATGGTGCGTGATAATGCATTAAACTCAAAGAAGATTTGATTACACTACACTAATCCTAGAAAGTGATGTGCAATCCTAAAATCTTATGAGTTTAGATTATGAATAAGAATCCACCCCTTAAACATGATGCTATAAATTGCAAGATGATATTATGGTCCGTCAAGCAATTACATCTACAATTATACACAAATAAGGTGATCAAGTTTATAAGCGTAAATTGAGTTCATGAAGCATAGTAATCCAACAAATTCAGTCATGCATAACAATATAATCAAGAGCCAGAAATCTAAATAAGAACTAACATGGCTAGGTCTTCAAACAGCCCTAATCCTAAAGGAACCTACTCACACATATCTAAGTTAACAAACAACATAATTGAATGCATAAAAATTTGAAGAGATTAGGGATTGAGAAACACAAAGACTAAGAGAGATGATGTGTGAGAGAAGTGGAACGAACACTTCATCTTCTCCCAAGCTTCACGTCACAATCAAGACGCAAGAATTGAATCCAAAGCTTGAACAAAACAGAAAATGCGGCTAACTTCTTTATAAACTTTAAGTAGAAATTTCGACAGAGTTTTCGGACCTTAGGAGGTAAATTGAACGTCCAAAAATGAGAGAAAATTAACTATTTATATCCCCTAACACCTGCCCTAGCTTCTCCCTAGAACAAAGGGAAAACAAAGACCTAAACTAAGGAGGAAAACCAAGATAGCCGTGAAAAACATCCTAGCCGCAAAGCTTGGATCCTTCTTGGATAAGGACTCTTTCCTTCTTTCTTTCCACTTCATGACTTGAAATTTGACTAGGAATTCATTTAATTATCTTCCAAATCAGATCACAAGTCCTAAAATGAAGGAAAGGGGATAAGAATTGCGGCTAGGATTTTTCTTTAACCCTAGTCGTGATTTATGGTTGCTTGGCTTCCATGAAGCTTCATTTTCCTTCTTTCTTGCATCTTTGACTTCAAATCTAATTAGGAAATCTTTAAGTGTTCGTATCCAAGTCAATCCACATCATTTCTCATTGAAAAGGGAAGGAAAATTCATCCAAAGATTACTTGATGCACAAGTAATCCCTATAAGTTCCTTTAATCACATTTTTTGGGAGATTTGGTGTCTTGGCCGCATTTTGGGAGATCTTGGTGGATCTTGGCCGTGTGAATGAGAGATGATGTGGCCCTTTGTGAGTCCTTGATGAGTTCTTGAAGAATTAGCTTTGGAAAGATCACATTTCATTGCAAAACATGATTTAAACCTCAACTAAACAATCTGCACAAACTTCACAAAAGAGATCATTTTCTCCTATTGTTTGAATGATTATAATCAAAAGATAAGTAAAATGGATAAAGAATATCATTGAAACAATGCTAAATTCGTGGCTTATCAGTATGATCGGCTAGTTGGATAATAACATCATCTTTCTTTAACTCACCTAGGTCCATGGATGTATAAATATTATCAAAAAACTTGTTACCTATCACACATAGGAACTGAAAAGATCCTTGGATCCTTCTACATAGGTGGTAGCCTTCGTTGAATGACTACGAACATGGTTTCATTTACCTTAACCACCTCCTTCTCTCTTGTTTACCTTCGCTAAGTGTATAACTCTTTGAGGAACTTTACATAAGCCAGCACTTGCTTGATGCACTCAATCAAAGGTAGATTCACTTGCACCTTTAAAAATAAGTACAAGATCTCATCATACTGATCATCGTTATTGGATTTGGAAAAGCTACTTGGAAAGGTGCACAAGCAAACAAAGTATTAGTAGGAGCTGAATTGGAACAGATATGGACCTTAGCTTTCATGTAGTTGGATGGCGTTGGTGAGGGTGCCACTTCCTTGTCCAAGTCATTGATGGTGGCCTTATTTTCCTCAACTTGAACTAACATGTCATCTTCCCTCATAGATTCTTGAAGACTCGGTTTCATGCTTATCTTAGGCTTAGGATCTTGTACAACTTTCCCACTTCTAGTCGTGAAAAAACTAGCATTCTCAAACACGTTCTTAGGGTTAGGAACGATTTGCGATGGTAACTTCCTGGTCATGAACTCCAAGATTTGGGTAATTTGTTCCTCTATATTCAAAATGTCACACCCATGAGTGTTCATCGTCTTTGTTGTTGGCTTTTGTTCCTTTAAAAGAACTGGTATTAAAGCAGAGAATTGTGAAAACATCTTGTCATAATTTAGGTTAGTGAATTGTTGGCCCGGAGGAGCCTGTTGCATACTCATGGGTTGATGAGACATAGGTGGCCATGGTTGGAATGGTAGACATTGGTAGCCTTGTTGATGTTGAGCTGGAAGGTTTCCATGGTTGAAGTTATTGAAGTTGTTGTACCTTTGGCCAACTTGATATCCACCTATGGCGTTGGCTTGTTCCATTCCCACAATAATGTTCATAACTTGAGGGCTTTGATCATTAGGGTGCCCTTCCATTTGGCACATGCCACACATAAGTCCCATAGATTGTTTGGCTATCTTCATCTCGAGTTTTAAGACTTGCTTAAGCATAAATTATAGCTTGTCAAACTTCTCATCAGAAATACCTCTAGAACTCATTGCACTGGCTCCTTTATGTTGAGACATCCCATATTGTGCTCATTGGTAGCTCAGTTCTCAAGGAGTTATCTCGCTTTGGGCTCATCCAAATCCATAAATGCCCTATGCGAAGCTGCATCAAGGATTTCTTAATCTATGGCCTTGAGGCCATCTTAGAAGTAGTTCATGAGATTGGTCTCCAAGAAACCATACGAAGGGCAAGTGGCACAAAGAACCTTGAAACAATCATAGCACTTGCCAAAAGACTTGTCCTGTGCATGAATGATGGAGGTGATTTGTCTCCACATTTGAGTAATCTTAGAGGCCGGGAAGTACCTGGCCTAGAACAAGTCCACAAGTTACTTCCATGTTGTGATGTGATTGGTGGGAAGTTCCATGAGCCCAAGATTGATCTCTATTCGTCAAAGTGAAAGGGAAGGCCTTGAGCTTAAGAAGTTCATCATTGGCATCACTAGGCTTCATGCTATTGTACACAACTGAAAAGTCTTGAGATGCTTGTTCGGATCTTCATTGGAAAGCTTGTGAAACATATTTAGTTGGTGGAGGAATCCACCCTTAAGCTCATTGTCCCTCTTGTTTTCCATAGGTGGTGGAAAAGCTATGCAAGATGGTCATATGCTCAATTCTGTTGAGCATGTGCATTGGCGAAGAGACTTTCATTCATTGTTGGCCATCTTGATTTCATATTCACTCTCTGTAACAACCCGTACCTTCGGGAAGGGTAAAAATGTAATTTTATAAGATTTTTGTATATAAAGGACGATTTTGCCCTTGTGAACAGTAGGCTAAAAGTTGACATTTTGAATTACCGATTGGATGACTGTTGACCCTTGACCGTGGGCGCACGGCGGAGATGGAATCAAAGGGTAAGTTTTCTTCCTCTGTTTTTCCCATGATTTTTAATTTGGAAGTCGTGAAGGTAGAATGAGAGTCGAGGGGATTGGTGAGTGCAATGATGTTTAGGGAGGTACTAGGAGTGGTTTGTGACGGTTGCCGTGACGGGGGTGTACACGGCGGAGTTCAGGCGACGGCGAGTACTCTGTACTCTGTTTTGGCCGTGAGTTCAAACGGGAAGTTGTGGACTTCAGGGGTGAATCGAAGGTTCCTGTGAGTTGGGAGTGACTTAGTGAGGTCTTAGGGAGAGGTTGGAATTGCTACCGTGAAGGGGGAAGCACTGGACGGCCGGGAAGGAAAATAGGGGGTCGTCTGTGTTTTCATTCGAGCTTCAGTCGTGAAGCTGAGGGTTGAGTCGAACCAGGAGAGTGAGGGGGATGAATTCCTGGTGCTTGGACGAAGCTATAGGAAAAGAGAGGAGATGGAATGGTGGCCGGATGGGGAGAATGGATCTCGCCGGTCTGAGTTGCAGCCCTGGTGCGAACCGGGTTCGATCGAGGTTGGGGATGCACTGCAGCAGGCGTGTGAGGCCCACGTGCATCCACTTTGGGCGGCGCGTGGAGGCGCGTGGGGAGGAATCCGGCCAAGCTTCCAACATGGTTTTGGTTCTAAATGTCCTAAGGAGTTCATTGGTATGGTTTTCAGGTGAATCGGACGATGTTAGGAGGTTGTTCGGGAATCCGGACGGTTTAGGGTTTATGAATAAAATATTATTTAATTCCCAAAAAATTGGGGAAATTAGGGTTAGTATCCTTGATGTGTTTGTGACCCTATTTGGTGCATATTGACAGGACGAGAGGCACCCGAGACGGTCGAGGAGCGCACAGAGCGCGATTGACTCGTTCTGATTTGTGAGTAGACTCTTTCTTTAAATCCGAGCATGCCTAACTGTTTTATGAATGTTTTATGATATTAACTATGTTTTTATGCTTCTTGTTGCTGATTATATGTGGTTGATGTGTTTGCACGTTTTTCGAGACATTTTCGGGATTTGCACATTTTTCGAGAAAACTGGTTTTCGGACTTTAATGCCATATTTGAGGATTTCAACCTATAAATGTTTTCTGATGATGATACATGGGTGATGACTTATGCTTTGTGGTTACATATGGTTTTGGTATAATAACGGATTTGGGTTCGGAATGTCGGTTCTGAACGCCGGAAGGGCTTCGAACCGGGGATTTCGAATTCGAGTTTGGTTATGGAATTGGAAATGGTTTTACATTGAATTTGGATTGGATTTGCTGGATCTGGATATGGGTTTAAAGACCCGGATATTGATTGACGGGGGACGGGCCCGGATTAAGTTTAAAGACTCGGGAGTTTAAAGACTCGGTTATTTATGATATTACCCCCATAGGCCTATTGAAATTAAAGACTCGGGAGTTTAAAGACTCGGATGCCTGGTTGAGTTTAAAGACTCGGATAGACCCAGCAGATTTGATCGGAAACTGGTATTTTATAGTGTATCTGTTTCTTATGATATTTTATAGGGTATCTGTTTCTTATGATATTTTATAGTGTTTCTGTTTCTTATGATGTTTCTTGGTATATAATTAGTTTACTCACTGAGTTAGGCATGTGATTTCAAAACGGAGGGTACAAAATGTTCTAGTTTCTTAGCTTTGATTTCATAATAAACGGTTTTCAAACTTTCATTTTCTTTTGGTCCACTCACACTTTTGGTTTTAAATTTTCCCTCCAGGTCGTGGTGATAGCGTTGGGGTGAACGTTGAGGAAGATATCGAGGCATAGAGATTACGACGTTCTTCCGTTGCGGGACTAGCATTGTAGGATTTTTGTGCCCATTTTGTAGAACTATGCTCTGACTGACTGTTGTATATATTTACTCCTTCGTCTGATAGTTATGCTTAGAGTAGTAGTGAGGTTATTTTTGGTACTGTAGGTGTGATTGTCAGACGGGAGCAGGGTTCGTCCCGGGTATCGTGGCGATATTTGGGACGGGTCCTGACAATTGGTATCAGAGCATAGGTTTGTCGGTTTGTGTTGGGTCTAGGTTGTTTTTACTAACTCTACGCCTCTTTCAGCGTACAATCGATCATGCCTCCGAGACGTGAACCCCATCCACGACCTGAAGATGAAGCGGCGAGAGGGACTGAGAGCGCTTCGATCGAGAGAGCCCAGCGGCTTGGGGCTACTACGTTCAGCGGTGGGGCCGATCCAGAGGAAGCTCATCGATGGATCACCCGGCTTGAGCGTATTTTCTGGGTGATGCACTGTCCTCCAGAGGACCGGGTCTTGTTGGCTACCTTTCTGTTAGATGGAGCCGCATATGAGTGGTGGTACACGCAGGAGTTGTCCGGCTAGGATGCACATACCGTGACATGGGAGACTTTCCGGGAGCGGTTTCTAGATCAGTACTATCCCCGTTCTTTCCAGGATGCCAAAGAGGCGGAATTTCTTCACTTGAAGCAAGGAAACATGACTGTAGCTGAGTATGAGCAGAGATTCCAGATGCTATCCCGTTTTGCTCCTGCATTTGTGACGACCGAGACAGAGAAGTGTCGTCGATTTGAGATGGGACTTCGAGGAGAGATCCGAGCCATTGTGATAGCCGGCTCCTTTGCTACTTTCCGGGAGTTATCTGATGCTGCTGTTAGAATGGAGGCCGGCCAGGCCACAGTACTCGGGCAGTGTGCGACGCCGAGAGCATTCTTTAATTGCACACATAGTTGTTGAACTTGTAGTTAGAATAAATCAAAAGGGTTTTTTGATTTTTTTAAGGAAAGATTCGAAGTTTGAGATTTTTTTTCAATATCCTTCTATTGCAGCACCGTTCAAAAAGACGGCCGCCTAATTCGCGTGGACGGCGCCTAAGCTGCTTGAAGGTGGGAAACCGTCCCGCCTAATGACTAGTCGCTTAGGTGGATTTGCGTGTACATCTTTATGCATATTCAGTTATATAAGTTCTTATATATATAGATTTAGTTATATAAGTTATTTTATTTATTAAAGATTTAATTAATAATATAAGTATTAATTAAAATAAAAATAATAAATTAAAAAATATAAAATGTTATATAATAAAATTAATAAAAAAGCTTACATTGTTAAAATTTATGATTTCTAACTTAATTTATTTATCTAAATAATTAACTTTTGTTCTGGAATTATTTGATAATATTTATTATATTATTAATTTATTGAATTTTTCTTTTAAAAAATAAACCACCTAAGCTCCCGCTTAAATCCCGCCTAACCGCCTAACCGCCTAGACGCTAGACCCTATCGACGACCGTAACCTTGCATTCTAGTAAGAAGTAGGTTAGGTATGTTTGTAGGACTTTAGTTTATATAAAAGAAAATTATTTAATATTACTAAATCAATTTGTTTTAAAAAGAAAATAAATTGTAATGAACAAAGTAAATAATAAAAAAGTTAAGAAAAAAATGTGCGACCATTTCAAAGCGACCTTCTCGCAAACACCAAGCCAATCTGTATCTCCTGGAGAGCGGAGAGAGAGGGATGACGATGACGATGCTTGTGAGCATTGTCGGTGTTCTTCTCCTTATGCTTCTTCTGATTCTCATCCTCATCTTTGTCGCCTGTAAACCATGGCGCTTCTTCTTCTCTTCTCGTTCTCGAACTATCAAGGTGCCCCTCCCAATCCCTCTCTTTTCTTTTCTTTTTTCTGTAATTGAAAAATTGTCACAGGTTCGTTTTTCGATCTTCGTCTTCGTTTAAAAATGTAAAGCTCTCTGTTTGGTTGCCTAGAAACCGTAAGAAATGGAAGGAAACTTTGACGCATCGGATTTGACCTGGTTTGATCGCTGGATTTCATTTTTTTTTTTAAATTTATGGGAATTTCTCGTTTGTCTCCGATTGGAAGTTAGCTAAGAGCTAAGGCAGTGCCAGTCATTGCTTTGTGCGATTTTGCTCAGTTTAGCTCGGAATGTGTGACTAGCATTTTTGTTGATGTTAGTGCGATCAAGGATTTGATGCGTTAAATTGATTTTTTTTATGCGTTTCTATTGGTGCCGTCGACTTTTTCAGGGTTTGATATTCCGTATCTGGGTAAATTTGATGCAAATAATTTCAAATTTTGCTGGTTACTGTTCGAACTTCTTTGTTTCTGTGTTCTAATGTTATATGTATGATTTATTGAATATTTGGGATTAAGGGGCTCTATTGAACTAGTTCATTTGTTATAGGCTTTGTTATATACTTCATTTCACATTGGCATTATATATGCTTTCTTGTTATGTTTTCTGCATTTGTTCAAAATTTCTGCATTTGGTTTGATTCCTCTTGGAAAGTAATGAAATTTCATGCCGACATTGTTGTAAGAGTGCCAATGGGTGCTACCCTAGGGCACAAGCTTTTATACTAGAAACAGAGAAGTGACAAACTACATACTTTAGCAAAGAGTGAAAAGGACTGGTGTTAGGACGACCATTCAAACAGCCATCTCACTAGCTCATTTGTTGACCCAACCCTTTTATTAAGAAAAGTTCGGTCATTTGAAATGCAAACAAACTCATTCTATAATTTTTTATGTCAGGCAAGTGTATGAAAGCTCACATTTCTATTACTGTTCTCAATATAAACAATTTGCTTCATCCAGCTTGTCTAGATTTGAATAGGATTGATATTTTAAAAAAAAATATTTATGTATATTGTTTACATTTCAGATACAGTGATAACCTGAATTCCTAGTGCTTCTCTTTAGGCATATGGTTTATCATTTGGTTTACCTCTTAACGCTTAAGCTGTCTCGCAACTTATGATTCCTCTTGTAGGTTGGTGAGCTTGAGAGACCCCTTGTTTCAGACGATGCTGATCTGGTCCGTAACCAGGGTAAAGAATTTCCCAGGGGTTATGATCTAGAGGGAGCATGTTTCCCAAGTGACAGGAATTTTCGTTCACCTCGACCACAAGGGCTTGTTTATAAACAGAGGCTTCCCACTGCACCTCCCAATTTGAGCCAAGGTAATTGAATCAATCCTGGTGTACCTTAAGATAATTTTCTCAGTAGTTGTATGTAAGTGCTCTTTACTTCTTAGCATTACCAGATACTTATGCTTGACTTCTTCCAGGCGATAGCTTGGTCCTTGATGTGAATTCTGACCGTACGGAAGATATTTTGGTTGGGCAGACGCTTAAGCATCAATTGATACCGCAAGAGTTACTGGAAGAACAGAAGAGTGGTAGACAGAGTGTAGAACAAGATAGAGTTCAAGAGTCTGTACCCAAGGATAGCGTAGATCAAAGTAATTTCGTTCTTTTCTCATTTACATGCTTGAATTGTTTATTCTTTTAATGGAATTTATATATGGCTGAGTGTGTAAAACATGTTGTCATATTCTTCTTTTAGAAGTGCAGGAACGTGCCTCAACCTGGAGGTTGTATCTGGTCCCTCCCATGGACTTTGTTGTTCAATACTGTCAACAAGCTTCTCTAGGCTTCCTCTGACCCTTGGAAGGGTTTCCCCAAGTGATTTATTACTGAAGGATTTGGAGGTCTCAGGAAAGCATGCATTGATAAACTGGAATTCGAATGTAAGCATATTATTGACTACTTCTTTGATGCTATTGGGATTATGTCCATGTGTTTGTGTTATAATAATTTTGTTGTACCTTATCACTGGCTTTAGAAACTGAAATGGGAGCTGGTAGACATGGGTAGCCTCAATGGAACACTTCTAAACTCTCAGCCAATCAACAATCCTGATTCTGGAAGTAGACATTGGGGTGATCCAATGGAGCTTGCAAGTGGAGACATTATAACTCTCGGAACAACCTCAAAAGTGTTTGTAAGTTTACATCCCTTTATATCTGTGTGAAGAAAAGGCAATGTGTACCTGTGTATTTAATTTTGTTTTAGCATTACTGTTTCTGCCTAGCAGTAGTCATTTGCATGCTAATAAAATTGAGAAAACTGGCCTTTAGGGATACACTTTCAGGGCCATGAGTTTCTCACATTAATATAATTTATGAGGTATTCTGTTGTCTTTGCAATTCAGAAGAATTTTTATCAGACAATTTTGATCAAGAGAATTGGCACAGAATTTTTAAAGCAATGATGACCTATATACTTGCTCTTGAATGCTTTAGTCCGCCTAGCTGCCCCTAGGTACTCGTAGGTGAGAAACCACCCCGCATAATGGCTAGGCGCCTAGGTGAATTTGCGTGTACATCCTTATATATGTTTAGTTATATAAGTTCTTATATATATATATATATATATTTAGTCATATAAATTATTTTATTTATTAAATACTTAGTTAATAATATAAGTATTAATTAAAACAAAGATAATAAATTAAAAAACTTAGAGTGTTGCATAATAAAATTAATAAAAAACTTACATTTTCAACATTTATGATTCCTAACTCAATTTATTTGTCTAGATAATTAATTTTTGTTCTGAAATTATTTGATAGTATTCATTATATTATTAACTTGTTGAATTCTGTCTTTAAAAAAAAGGGCCTAGGCCCCGCCTAACCCGCCTAGGGGCCAGGCCGCTATCGACCGCCCTAGGAGCGCCTAACACCGTTTTGAACATTGCATATAGCTCCCTTTTCTTTGACCAAGCAAAGTATTTATGACTAGGTACCTTTCTGTGGCCAGTTGTTATTTTGTCTTTATAATCATTTTCTTTCAATTGAATATAACTTTATCAGGTTCCTACTAGAGAGCGAGTTTAATTTCTTGATAAGATATATTCTCTGTCGTAGGTAAGGCTTTATTTATCAGCATAGTTGATTATTCTGTAGAAATATTGCTAATGCTTAGATGTGAAATATTGCTAATGCTTAGATGTTTGGCTTTATAACGAGGATATCTAGCCTTCACTAATGGTAACTTGTAGGCAGCTGGAGATTAGCTACTCACTTATCCTTTGTAACAGGTTCATATTACATCTCAAACTGAGAGTCAGGTCCCATTTGGAATTGGAGTGGCTTCAGATCCTATGGCTCTGCGTCGTGGAGGGAAGAAACTGCCAATGGAAGATGTGTGCTACTATCAATGGCCTCTTCTTGGGGTGGAACAGGTTTCAGAGCTATTGATTATGTTTTCTTCTATTGAAATGAAATACCTTTTCAAGTTTCTGGAAGAGCTAACATCACCAAACTTTCCGCCTTTCAGTTTGGAGTATTTGGTATCTGTGATGGACATGGTGGAGCAGAGGCTGCCAGATCTGCTAGCAAGTTAGCCTTTTTTTTTTTTTTTTTAACAATCTAAGTGTGCATCGTTGCTACTGGATACTTTAGTAGTTATTTTTGCTTTTATTTTATAGGCTTCTTCCTGAAAAGATTGTTAACATTTTATCGGATTCGCCAAAAAAGGAGAAGGTTTTATCTCTATGTGATGCTTCAGATGTCCTTAGGGATGCATTTATTCAGACGGAAGCATGCATGAATCACCATTATGAGGTCTTCCCCTTCACCCGATTTATCTTGTTTAATTAGTATCCTTTTCTTTTGTGTAACTTGTACCTGAAGCAGCTCACCTGCACATATTCTAAATTCATTCCTTTCTCATATACCTTTTTGATGTTTTTGTTAGTAATAGTTAAACACTTGTTGCATATTATAAGGGACTGATTGTCATTTGCAGGGTTGTACTGCAACTCTGCTTCTGGTTTGGACTGATGGTGATGACAAATTCTTTGCACAATGTGCAAATCTTGGGGATTCAGCTTGTGTTATGAAGTATGTGTCCATGCTTCATCTTTCCTTTGGGACCAGAATATATTTAACATCGTAGTTATATTTAATATTATGGTTATATTTGATATTCTTTTATATTAGGATCAGATTGTAAGTTTCATTTGGTGAGGATCTTTAACTATTGATATCAAATCTGCTAATCTCAGTTATTGTAATTCTATGTTTTATTTAATTTTAAAAATGAATTTAAGTTGTATGTGATAGAATTGGTACCCTCGTAGAATGTAGATACACAAGTGCTCACATAAACTGAAACTCTCCCATATCAACCTGTCTCACATGATGTAAAATGAATATGATTTCATTGTGGCAGTGTTGATGGGAAACTCATTAAGATGTCAGAGGACCATCGAATTACTAGTTATGGTGAAAGACTCCGGATCCAGGAAACAGGAGAGCCATTGAAAGAAGGGGAAACACGTCTATGTGGTAATGCTTAGTTTCAGTTTGTTTGCTAAATCACTCGAAGAGACTTTGGTAATTGCTCACTCTGTTCTCCGCTTGTTCAGGTTTGAACCTTGCTCGGATGCTTGGAGACAAATTTCTTAAACAGCAGGATTCCCGCTTCAGCACAGAACCGTATATCAGCCAAGTGGTACGCATCAATCAAGCCAGCAAGGCGTTTGTGTTAATGGCCAGGTTATTTCTGGCTTTGATTTTATTTGTTAAAAGTTCTGTATTATGAATTAAATTGCAACTGTTAGCATGCTTGGAAGGAACACATTAACATGTACGCACAGGCACATGCACATAAAATATGTTATAACTACAAAAGCTTAGTGTACAAGTAAATGGCACATTTCTCAATTCTTAATAATGATTGGATTTTCATCAATGTCTTAAAGAGTGGTATTTGTTCTATTAAAATGCTTGATTCCTAGTGTTCAAACCATATATTAGTGTAAGAGATACTTGTATGTTGTACAAGGCGAACTGTGGAATGCATTTTCTGTTATTCGCATTAGCAGCTACTCTAGGAGGAAGGTTTCTATGCAGTGCATGAATGGGTCGTATGTGAAATTACGTCTGACTGCACTACGCTGATTGTTGTAACAATTTATATATATGTATATGTATATGTATATGTATATATGTACGTATCTGATTGACACATCCAAAAAGCGAATAATACAATGCTTAAGATGGAAAGTAACCGTGGATTTTGGGGTTGTAGTGATGGCTTATGGGATGTAATGAGTGCGAAGAAGGCCAATCAGCTTGTTCTTCAGGTAATCTCTCTCTTTTTTTTACATATTTCGTGTCAAAGGAACAAATATCTTATATTTAAATTATTCTTTTAACCTTTATACTGCCTTATTTTGAACTTGTTTTATAGACGAGAGAGAGATACGGGATGGATGGGGAGAATTTGGCAGAGATGATTGCTAATATTTTGTTGAGTGAGGCTAGAACAGTGCGAACAAAGGATAATACCTCGATACTTTTCTTAGATTTTGATACTTCTAGAATCTCATGTAAAGCTGAATCTTGATATGATTTTAAAAGTTATAGTTTCACATCAATAATTTTCTTTTCTTTTTTGCGCGACTATTGTTATTGTCGATCCTTTCTTCGTTCTATTACAGAAGTAATACAAGCTAAATAGATACAGTTCACTTCTATAAATTAGTGACCTATGTAGACCATGTATATGTTGCAATCGACCACGCCTGCAAACAGAGAGAAACTTGTCAATTACCGGTTGTTTATATCACATGATTAAACAAATTCTGTGTGAATCGCATTCCTTCAGATCGTTAGTGCTCAAAGAATACTCCTTCCAATGCATGTTTTCATGCCTTCATTTTATGACTTAATTGACTGCCATTTGTTTTTGGGTTTTAAATTTCATATATTGTGCAAAAGGATAAGGGAAAGCATGTGTGGTGGGGGTGGACATTAAAATTAGAATTGATTCCATTCAAATAGTTATAGGTTCTCCGGTTTGGATTTGATTAGATAAAAATCAAATTGTTTGAAAACCTTAATCATTTTGTTGATAACGGTTTTGTTTTGAATTTTTAATTTGAAAAACGTTGGTATCTAAACTGAATGGTTGAAGTTTATATTATTTATTAGATAATATTTAACACCATTTAGTATAAGTTTGATTTCTTTCCTTGAAAATTCTGAGTTTGGAGATTGAAATTATAAGTTCTATATGGACTCGGCGCTTGATTTTTTGGATTCAAGAATGAAATTGAGTTTTTGTTATTTTAGTTTGGTATTGTTATAGTAAAGTTGGTGAGTACTCTTTCAATTATTTATTATCTTCAAACTATTGAATTTGGATTTTGGAGTTATCAAATTCCCTTGATATTATAGATTGAAAAATAATTTTGAATTTTTTTTTATTTTCAGATTGAATTTTTAATGGTAAAGTTGATGTGAAATTAATATTTCAAAGCTTAATTTTATTCTTTCCAAATTATGTTTTTGTACTTGAGAATTAGAGAGAGACGGAAAGAGTACAAGAAATAAGGGTGGAGAAGGGTGGTGGAAGGTATAGCCGAAAAGGAAAGAAATATAAAAAATAAAACAAAATCTTGAAGGAAACAACTTGACAATGATTTTTTGGGTTTGTTTCTTTTAATTTTCATTTCCTTTCATGTACCTTTCTCCATACATTTTCACATTTTTCTCACAATACTACCTACATTTCTATATGTCATATTTATTTTCATGTATTTCCTCTGTCTAACAAAAATGAAAATGAAAAATAAAATGATTATTTAATAATGTGCCGTTTCATAACACTTGAATGTAAACTTTTAATTTGATTTAATTTAATTTAGACTAACATATATAGAAAATAACTAATAATTACCTTTTAAACTGTTAGAGTTTTACTGGTGATCTCAAAGAAAGACGGGTTGGGTGAGGAATTATTGAGGTGGGTAATTTAGAAACATAGACATCCCCGCATTGTCCTCATTGTTTCCTAATTTATGTATGAAATGGACCAATGGACCAATGGACCCACCCTCACCGGTCATCAGTCATCACATCACCATGCTTTTCCCTCAACCAAAAAAAAAAAAAAAGATCATAAAAAATCTTCAAAAGTTCCTTTTGCTCCCTACACAAATTATTGATCCGACCGGTAAGCAATTGTAGCAATTTAGTTGGTGAGTCAAAAACGAAAGCTTAAAGTCTCAATTTTCTGTGTCGTTTTTGAATATTTTGCATGGCAGAAAGTTGTATGGATCACGAAAAGTAAAGGGTTATTGAATAAGGGGATGGATTTTTGAGTGATTTGGAAAGCTCTACAGACCGGTCATGAAAATGATGTTTGTCTTCCATGTGGTAGGCACTCTTTCCAGTAATACGGCTATAAAATTAATTAACTAATTCTTTGAATAAAAGGCCAAGTTTGTGGGAGATTCGTTCATATAAAAATCATGCGAAAAAAAACCAAGGTGTTATTGTTTGTAGACAAAATTAAGGGAAAAAAAAGGTTGTCATCACTCATCACTTGTTACATAGTCAGTCAACTTTTTTTATCATAGAAGATTTTAGATGGTGTTGATAGCTTTCTTATTGTCAAAAACTCATTGGAGCATAAACTTGTCATGTCCCCATATATGTAGCCCAACTCACAATGAATTGGGTACAGCTTGGTGGGTTGCATGTCTAATTCATGGAAACTCGATCTATCATTATTTTGACCTACCGACAGTTGTTGTTGTTGTTGTTATCCGTCTGCGTATACAAATTTAACAATGCATTAATCATTTATATGTACGTGAATGATTTAGACAACGATTGCGGTTAGCATAATATATGTGGTGGCATGGACCAAACCCTTAGCTTCTTTGATTCACTGGTAGGCGACATATTCTGGTGAATATACTTTGATGAGGTCCCCAAGAGGCGTGGTGGTAGCCTGGTAGGTACATATCTCTGACATTTCCCCCCCTCTCACCCTTAACGGTATCCCCCTCACGTTTTTAGTACGGGAGGACGAGTAGTAGAGTAGAAGGACAAGGAAAGAGACAATGGTATATGAATTACCAAAGGGTCCAACTCCAAATTAAGCTCATAATGAAGTGGTTCATATTCTTGCTTGTGGACCTTTTCACGTCACTCGCACATGCACTCACCACCCACATATAGCTAGAGGATATATGTGGCAATAAGTTTTTGTAATGAGGTTGAGTATGAAATTTTCATTTGTAATAATTTGTGTGCTAAGTGGCCATATTTCATGTCTTGAATTTGACTAAGTTGAAAAACAACTCAGAAAAAAAAAAAATTCAAGTAAAACATGCTAGCTTCCAACGTGCCAAGTTGAAACTAAAAATTAGATAAATCTTATAAACGAGAGAAATATAAAAATTGAAAGAATAAAAATTAGGAATTAACGTATCTAATCTAGCCTTATACAGAAATGTTGAACTCGCGAGAAGATTAAAGTTGATAGAGAATATTTGATAATATATTATTTGTTGATGGAAAAAATAGACCAATTTAAAAATTCCCTCGATAAGCTCACTCGACTCCCTCTTCTTGGTGATGGTAGGACTTGCTTGGAGAATGTAAGAGTAAATGAGCACCGGTGTAGCGTCGACTTAACAGTCTTCAATACTTACGTTAGTTAAGGGAGGAGGGTAGTACTAAAGTAATTTAGGTAGTGAGAGGGCAAAAATATCAATGGTTTTTTTTTTGTTTTTTTTTGGTTTTTTTTTAAGGGAAGGTGCCTTTACATTTATAGTAGCATTGAATGTTGTAGGAGAAACATTTCGATATGTAATAAATGTCCATGATCCTGGTGCTAACATCTGTGCCCAATGGTTCCGAGTCCCCCTGTCGAGCTAACCTAGTCGACCAATCAACTTGTCGGCTAAATGGAGATCAGCCAGGTAATAATGTGATTGGAGTGATTCACCCGGGTCGAAAGATAAACAGGCCATCCTGGATGATCGACATACATGTTAAGTTTGTGGGATAGATAAGATTAATATTGTTGTTCTTTTGTTACATCAAGGGTCGAGTAGGGTTTTATCGGGGTTGGTCTATCACGACCCATCCCAATCCCCCCGAGATTAACACGGGATGTGCCATACTCCCGTCTGACACGAAGTGTCAGACAAGGAATAATTCGAAACCTCAGCCCGAACGCAGCTTCCAGAGTACGCTAGGATCCGATGGAGGAGTGTGATGTCTCGGTCTCTGCTACAGCTCGCGTCTGTGATCAACCTGAAGGACATTAAACCATTAAAAACTGTTAGTGGACGACAAGCAATAAGTTCATAAAAACACATTTCATAAAGACATTTATGCCATTCACTAAAAAGTATGCATGCATTCGAAAACCATTTACCAAACCATTTATTCAAATAATCATTATTAGGGTCTCAGCCCCAAATTTCGTAAATCCAAGTCATACGAGCCCCTGCCCAAATCCATTTACAAAAATCCATAACACATCAACCATATGTGGGAACTCAGCCCAAAACCGTAAATCCGAGTATGTAGGTCATCGCCCAAATCCATAAAACACAGAAATACCATTTCTGAAATCCAATTACCATTTCATAAATCTAATAAACCATGTTTACCAAATATCATATAAACAATCCAATCAAGGTTTCCAAAGCTACGCGCGTGCTACCCGGAGCCTCAAATCTCAAGTCTCCCCAAGGTCCACTCAGGTCAATGTCCGCAGATCAATGACCCTCACTGGGGGTTATAATCCATATATGCCTTCTTGAGAGTAAAGTACCCCACGGGGGCGACTCCACTCAGTTAGTGTTATGTGACTACTCTGGGGTCCACCTAGGCCAACGACCCTCCTCAGAGGAGACAATCCATAAATACAAGGCTGGTATATGAAAAACCATTTCGAAATCTTTCTCAAAACCTTTCAAAGGATCCATGCCCAGTCCCCATAAACCATCATGAAACCAGAAATCCATGTTTCCAAATCCAATCTAGTTAGGGTCTCCGAACCCGAAATCACCTTTATAAACCATAAATGGGACTCATGTCCGATATCATAACCAATTAGGCCTCAAGCCCGATCATGTAAACCAACTGGGCCTCAAGCCCGATTTCGTAAACTAACTAGGCCTCAAGCCCGATTTCGTAAACCAACTAGGCCTCAAGCCCGATTTCGTAAACTAACTGGGCCTCGAGCCCGATGCCTTATTAAATCAAATGGACTCCAACTCCAAGAGTTTGTAAATCAAAGGGGTCTCATGCTTGATTCCATATTTCCAAATCCGAAATCAATCCACGAACCAATTGGGCCCCTGGCCCGATAATGTAACTAAAATGGACTTCAAGTCCGAGGGTTTCCAAAACAAATGGGTCTCATGCCCGAGTTTACATGTTCAAATCCAAAACCATTTCATTAAACCATTACCGAAACCACAAGCACGTATAACCACAGCGTAAAACCACAAACCTCGATATACGTGAAAATAAGTAAATCGCCTCGAAATACGTGTAAATATGTAAATCACCAATATCCCATCATCATCATAGAAATCACATATGTAAAACATATAAAACATTTATGCATGCATCACAGTTTAGAAATCAAGGTCCACTCACAACATCCTACGCTGCTGCCTCGATATGCGTGCAATAAGTCTTCCCGGGCTAATCACTATCATCAGGACTCCCAAACCTGTCCAAATCATACTAGAGGGTTACTAACCATCTCATTAGCCTCGCAGTGAACCCCCGTAATTTTCCCGAATTTTTACCTATTTTTAAACTCGATCCTAAACCTTCGGACGTTCTGAATTATATCGAAATGATGTCCAATCGACTCGAAACCAGTCCCAAAATGTTCGTTACATTGAATAGATTAAAGTCATGTTGAACACATTCCCAAAATACCCTGCACGTGCCCCCATGTGCCGCCGCAAGCGGCTGCACATGAAGCCCACTCGCGATGAGCAGTGTCATCGTCTTCCTCTCGCTGGACTCGGTTCAGTCTGGTCCACTGTAACCCGATCCCGCCGAACCGGCGAGACCGGTTCTCCCCATTTTTCCATGTATTTCAGTCCTTTTAATTCCTATCTCTCTTTCCTATCATTTTCAATCGATTTATCGAGTAAAACATAGAAACGAGACCTTATACTCACCTTCTCGATTGAAGAAAAACCGACCAACCTTCAAGTGCGAACTCCCACAACCTCCGGCCACTGTTGGCCTTGATTCCAAGCCCAATTAACTCCTTTCGACCACCAGGAGCTCACCTAATCAATCGATTTGATCAACAACGAACAAAGTGTGGCTTACCATTTTTGAATTAGAAACCATACCTCACGGGTTTGCAGGCCACCGTCCACGACGGTCCTCCCCGATGACCTCATCATCATCGTCTCTCTTCCCTCTAACTTTTCCATTCACGCAATAACAGCAACAACAGGGGAATGAAGGTATGGTTATGGGGTTTTGGTGTTTGTTTTAGAGAGAAAATGAAGAAGATGAAGGCTGAGTCGCGGGGGAGAAGAGAGAGAAATGAGGGGGAAATAATTAAAATAATAAAACTTAACTAAGATAGTATTTTATTTCATTGGATCCACTTTTTGGGGAAAGCCACCAATGGGATGAGTGACACTTGTCACTCATCCAAGGGCCCCACCTACAAATATCTGCCCATTTAGAATTAATTATTATTTTATTCGGATCTCGAGACGTAAATCCCCGATTTTGAACCCCTGACCATAACTTCTCCGTTCGACGTCCGATTTCGACGTGCCGCCTGTCTATGAACTCTTGACGTCCCGATCTACATCACAGTCATTGGTCCTCGTACGTTTGACTTCCCGAGTCAAAAGTCAACATTTTACCCAAAATCAGGGGTAAAACGGTCATTTTACACCGTTCGTCTGATTTCACTCAACTAATCACCGATTAATCTCTCTAATCCTTCATTAGTCACTAATCTAATCCCAGAATTCAGGACGGGTCGTTACATGGTCGACCTTTATTAGGTTGATCAAATTGCGTAAGAACATATGTCTCAAATTGTTGACTGAGGTGGTTTTCCTCGATTGAGGACTTTTCATTGTAACCTTGTAAACTTTTACAGATGTTTGACATGTATGAGTCTATAGTCCCTAAGCAAGTTGTCTTTGTACAAAAACATGTGGGTAAATAAGTTAGAGGGTGATTCTAGCCGAGCAAGTTTTCTTGTATAGAAACAAGGACGAAACCTCACATGATTATGTGGTCAATCAACTAGAAGATGTACATGACTGCCCGAAGGCCAAGTAGGTTGTTTTGCCACCTCATAACCAGAACCATACACGATTATGTGGCCGATTAGTTAGGCGTTGTCCATGATCAACCGAAGGCCACGTAGGGTGTTTTTCCATCTCATATGATTAGCGTAAGTGGAACCTTGCACAATTATGTGGTTGATCGGCTAGAAGTTGTCCACGGTCGGCTGAAAATGACTAGAGATAGGATGTTTTACTACCTTGAATGATTCGTGGAGACTAACATGACCCCACCCGAATACACTAGAATAGTACATCTGGGACCTACTCTCGTTTGACAGAAACCTTGTCAAACATAGAATAAACGTAAATTCCCATAGTTCATGCCTCGACCTATTGAGTCTCGATTTCTGTGCAGCGGCACAGGAGGGTTACAAAATAAAAAAAAACTTGTGAGTGGACAAAAAGAAACATTTTATAAAACATAATTGAAAACATACAACATTTACACTCCTTTTTCCAAAATCACGCATGCATACGAAAATCGTTTCACTTCGATTAAAAGTAACCTTTGACGACTTAAGACCTCAGTAAGTCGATACAACTATCACACAAGATCAAAACCATCAACACAAGGTAAACATACTACTCATGTACCACTAACCCAACATCATCACAATATCAATAGCTAAACCAATACACTGCTGGTAGGTACACCACTTGGGAAAGAAGCCCAGCTCGACGTCCAAGTGGGGACCTGACTCAGGGTAGGAGTCCAGCTCGACGTCCAAGTCATGTCAGTCTCAGAAAAGGAGCCTAACTCGACGTGTGAAACCAACCCACCAATAGGCATAATGACACGACCTATCCCAATCCTCCCTGAATTAACTCGGGATGTGCCATACTTCCGTCTGACATCCCATACCATACCAGGGATACACCTAAACCCTCTTGGGGCTACCAGAGTACGCCAGGATCTGTGGCAGCATGTGATGTCTCGGTCTCTGCTATAGCCCACATCCGCGATCAACTTGAAGAGTATTAAAACATTAGAAGCTGTGAGTAGACGAAAGTAAATAGTTTATAAAACCATTTCCGAAAATGTCATTTATACCCTTTATTAAAAAGCATGCATGACGCATAAAACAAGTTATAACAATCACTTCCTTTAAATCAAATCATATGGCTTTTCAATTTAAAACTCAGTAAAAACGTTTATCAACCAAAGCCATTTCCTCAGTAGGGTCTCAGCCTAAAACCAAAACACGTGGGGTCACTGCTCAAATCAGTAAAATACAGTATACCAAATCTTTGACATCCCAAATGTCTGACATCCCTGATGTCTAATCAATAATGTCATGGTTTCTAAAGCTACGCGTGCCACTCGGGGTCTCAAGTCCGAGTCTTCCCTCGAACCCTGTTCGGGGTGATATGAATATCTAGAAATCCTGATCCTTAGCCTCTCCTCGGAGCGGCCTTCTCATGCAATGCACTCCTAATCCTGAGCCTATCTTAGGAGCGGCCCCTTGCTGGCAGTGCACCGTGACTACTCCAAGATACTACGAGACGTCTAGAGGAGACAATCCACACATAAGGATGGTATATGTAAAAAATTAATCAATCCAGTGAAAAATCATTGTAACACATTGATACCTCAAATCAAGTTTTAAAACATTTCAACAGGGTCTCAGCCCGAGGTATCGCTTTCACAAACCGTTTCCACAAAATTAGGATTCCTCGAATCCGATCCAATCCAAATCTCATAAGGACTCCGCCCAACTCCAAATCTCGTAGGGACTCAGCCCAAAATCATCTCAATAGGGTCTCAAACCCGGAATCTTATTGAGACTCAAGCCCTATATCATAAACCAACTAGGCCTTAAGCCCGATATCATAAACCAACTAGGTCTCAAGCTCAATATCATATTTCCAAATCCGAAATCATTTCATTGTTCAAATCATTTGAAAACACAAGCACGTATAAAACCTGACCTAAGCCTAAGGTATCACATAAAATATAAATATCGAAATACGTGCAAGAACACATTTCCACGAAAATGCTAAAACATCGCAATCATATATATAAACCATATGCACTCAAGGCATCTCAAATCATTTTCATAAAACATATAAAACAGTGATGCGTGCATCATAATTAGAAATCAAGTGTCCATTCACAGACCGTCCAAGTTGCGCGCCTGCAAGCTGCGCCATAAGCCACTCCGGGGCTAAACCGAACTCTACGAGTCATCCGGACCTGTTCAAAACACACTCAAAGGTCACTACCAATCTAGAAAATTCCTAATAAAAAACCCTCAAAACTCCTAGAAAAGTCAACGTGTCCTGAACACGCATCCCTAGGCTAAGAACCTCAATTTGACCAACCAAACGATTTTCGATCGACCTGAAACCACCACTATTGGATTCAGAATGTTGAAATCTTTCGAACAAGACCAATTTCACCTAAAAAAACATGCCCACGCTCCCCACGTACCAATCAAACTTTCCAGTCAACTCTAGTCAAAAGTAAACGCTGACGTCATCAAAAGTTAACACTAAGGTAACGGTCAACGTCTGACGTTAGCTTGTCAGGTCTGACACCTATCAGGTCTGACATGTGTCAGGTCTGGCATGTGCCACATGTTAGCCCCTGATTGGTCCATGTGTCTAACATGTCAGTGCTTACTGTACCTGATAGCATGCCACGTGTTAGCTTCCCATTGATGATGACGTCACCCAATGATGTCATCATCATCTACCTAACGATTGTGTTGACCCGGTTCCCTGTAACGGGTTATAGGACCTGCAACTCGACCTGGCCGTAACTCAGTCGTCCGGTCACCAAAACACTCCGTTCTTCGACCATTCTCCTCGTCTCACTCCTAGAAACCGTTCTAAGCCCTAAAAAACAAGTAAAAACATCTAGAAAGTACATTTCAAATCCAAACTCCCACGACCAAACTTTAAGCTCGCACCCAGGGCCATCCAAGGGTCTTCCGCCTCTGGTTTTTGATCCTACAGTGACACGACCCATCCCAATCCCCCCGGGATTACCATGGAATATGCCATGCTGCCGTCGGACAAGAGGTGTCAGACAAGGGATAACCTGTTGCCACTGCCCAACCGGGCTTCCAGAGTGCGTAAGGATCGATGGAGGAGGTGTACGATGCTCAAGTCTCTACTGCAGTCGCATCCGGAATCAACCTGAAGGGCATTAAAAACAAAAGCTGTGAGTGGACGAAAATAAACAAGTCTGTTTAAAACATTTATAAGACATTTATGCCCCCCAGTAAAAGCATATGCCTGCACCATCATTGACAATCATAGATCATATAATATGAACCATAAACATAATTTTAGCCACTGCACCATACACTCCAATCCGACATCCCTGATGTCTGACGTCCATGATGTCAATAAGGTCACAATCACAAGGCTACGCGTGCCACTCGGGTCTCAATTTCCGAGTTCAATCCCCGAACCCCGTTCGGGTACAGCATCCCCGATGCTTAGCGTCATAGACGCTGGACGTACTAGACGTTCGTGACCTCTCCGGGGTACCTCATCCGGAGGAGACAATATAATATGGAAGGATCTATACAGTGCAGTACCAAATATTTTTTTATTGATATCCAAATGCAAAGCATAAATATATACATAGATAAAATCCAAACCAATCTTTAAGTTTCATCAGACGGGTCTCAAGCCCAAATACCGTGAAACGTGCCATAACCATAATTTCAATATCGTCAAAACCATTATAAGTCCAAATAGTTGATTTAAATCCAAAATCATTTATTCGATTCCATTTTAGGGTCCTCGACCCGAATCACATGTATAAATCAACTGGGCCCCTGGCCCGATTTCATAAGTTAACTGGCCCCTGACCTGAATTCATAAGTCCACTGGGCCCCTGGCCCGATTCATAAATTAACTGGGCCCCTGGCCCGATTTATAAGTTAACTGGGCCCCTGGCCCGATTTTACTTTATCAAGTCCGTAACCGTTTCATGAAATCATATCCAACCACATTTATGGAAATCGGTGCAAATCCAGAAAACCTCGGTTTACGTGCAAATACGCAAATCACCTCGAAATGCGTGAAATCATTTAAATTCACCGATATCCAAAGTAAATCATTTAATCATAATTATAACAATCATGAAACAGTTATGCATGCATCGAATTTATAAAACCAATGTCCACTCACAGACCGTTTAACCGAGCGTCACGATACGCGTGCCATAGGCCTTCCCGGGCCACACCACTATCACCGGGACTTCCAATCCTGTCCAAATCACATTAGAGGATTACTAACCTCTCCATTAACATCCTATTCAAGTCCCGTAATTTTTGCCGAATTTTAAGTATTTTTAAACTGGATTTAAAACCTTCGGACATCCCGAACAATATCGAAACGGGATCCGAATGACACGAAACCAACGCCAAAATGTTCGTTACATTGTATAGGACAAAAGTCATGTTGACCTCACGTCGAGATTCGTACCCACGCGCCGTCACGCGCCGCCGTGAGTGGCTGCGCGTGAAAGCCACGCGCCTGCTATAGTGACTGCTACAGTCACCATCTTCATCCGTATGTCTAGTAAACGGGTCTGATTACCCGCGTGACCCGGCCAGAAACCTGTCAATTCCCACTTAATTTCATTAATTCAATCAGCCAAAAGGATCCTCTTGTGTCTAATTATGGTTCTGTAAACTTAATTACACCCATAAATCCTTAATCCAACAATTATCTCGAATTCAAACTCACGGTCATAACATTCGAAACTCACACAAATCGTCCTGGTTTTCAAATTAAAAGATACAGAAGCTTCGTATGACTTAACCAATCATTAATCCGTAACTAATTTCAGGAATTCTTACCTGTAGATGGTCGCCCTCAAGCTCCAAATTCCCTAGAAACTGGAACCTGCGTTCATGGACAAACCGTGATCGATACCCTTGCCAATCGATACGGTTGAGTTCGTAATGAACCCAGAAGAGTATTACCGCCCTTGGTTTCATCCATAACGCCACACATTTTAAATTCTGATTTTCCCTCAATTTTTCCAGATTTCTCCAATCTCTGTTTTCTCTCCAATTCGACAGTCCTCACTTGCCCAGAATGAATCCTCCCGACTCACTCACAATTCTTTTAATCCAATTCAGCTGTTTAAAGCACCCCAAATCATTCTTTAATCCTCTGTGTAAAAGTTCCCGCACTGACCCGAAACCATTAAACAAAACCAGTGTCCATGTTCTTCTGATCGATTGCTAGCACAATACATGTGCAATCACACCTCACACCGTCCCAATTCAGTCATTAAATTGATAAACAAACCATGGGATTGATCACACAAACATTCCACCTCACGGCCATTTCAATCAAACAGTGCCCCCGTGTGAAATTACAATTCTGCCCTTGTGCAGAAAATTACCAAAATGCCCCTCACGCATCCTGACCCGTAACTCGGTCATATGGACCCCGATTGATGCGTGCCGCCTATCTACAGACTCAGGGCATCGAGACCTTCCTAACGGTCCTCAGTCCTCGGCCATCGGACCTCCCGATCAAAAAGTCAACATTTCCCCTTATATCGTCTAAATTAAGAAAATGCCCTTGAACTTCCGTACATCATAACTTTCACCACGAATGTCGGAATCGAACGTGCCACCTGTCTATGAATTCGTGACGTCCCAAACTACGTCACGGTCATCGGTCAAAGTCCATTTGACCATCCGAATTAAAAGTCAACGTTTTGCCCACGCCCAGGGGCAAAACGGTCATTTTGTCCACGCCCAGGGGCAAAACGGTCATTTTGCACAATTCGTCCGAAATCACTCAACTAATCTCAGATTAGTAAATCATAATTAAATATTATTAAATCCCGATATTCGGGACGGGTCGTTACAACCTTCCCTCCTTAAAGAATTTCGTCCTCGAAATTACCAATAACCTTATTCCATAACCACCTCTTGGAAAACATTTCGACCTCACATCTGTGTACACCTGTACATCCACTTACTGGAACAACACCAGTCTCGTCTGTACCCAGACATCCCATCACAGTCATACGTCTTAACAACAACACTCGACCACCTCGAGTGAACATAATCACCCGATCCGCGAAAAAATCGCTTAACCATTAAGCTGACTCCTACAGCTAGAGGGTTCCTTTCCATTGCCAATACACATGACGTCTACTCCCCCTGGGAGTCACCAAATCCCACTCGTCAGTCCATGCTGACATCATCAGTCAAACTGTCACCACTAAGCTTTACCACCCTGGTAAAGCCCCAACCATCAGCCAGTTAGTGACAACACCACCTACTACATCACTCTCGATGTAGCGCAAGATCAACCACATGATCTCATGATCTCAATTCGCAGGGCAAGCCCATTCTTGTGACATAAATAAATCTCAATGTCCATAATCGCCGACTCCCTCAGCGAACCAAGACGCTGGGAAATCACAGTGTGATCAAGTCACACAAGGCTACTCGTGGTTACTCAGACCACCAATTCACTCATCCTGAGTGTACGTATACCGTCAACTTACTCAATCAAGTGGTGTAACTGGAACACAATGAATACCAGCCCAGCAGTGATCATACATCTCGATACTAGGGTTCCACTAGCCAATCGTGGCTAAGAGCACCTGCTCATACAATTACTGAACCCGACAAAATCACTCTGCACAGCGCACAGTATCCAATGTCCAGTCCACAACACAGCCAAACAGATGATATCGGAACCAAGCCCATTACCAACACGTTTAATCACACACCACGGGTACATCCCTTGTACCGCGATTAGGTACCACTCAGCCTAACCAGTATCAATCCTATCACTGAACCCGACAAAATCACTCTGCACAGCGCACAGTATCCAATGTCCAGTCCACAACACAGCCAAACAGATGATATCGGAACCAAGCTGATTACCAACACGTTTAATCACACACCACGGGTACATCCCATGTACCGCGATTAGGCACCAATCAGCCTAACCAGTATCAATCCTCGTACAACGTACCCTGTACGTACATCAATCCATCAATCCGCCTACAACCACCCAGGTCATAGCCAAACACGTTCTAGTAACAGAGTACATTTGCCCAAACCAACATGAGACAAAACGAACTCCACCCGTCATCTAGTTCCAATTCTGAATCCGAATCCGCAATTTCATACGAAATCCCGAATCCGAACTCAAACATCATATTTTATTCCATGTCCAAATCCGAATCCGAAATCATTATTCCGTAAGCTAGCATTGGAATAATCATTCCGTACCCAAATCCAGTAATCCATTTTCGAGCTTCGCAATCGAATCCTGAATCTTCACCCAGAGATTCGATTCCAAAACCCAAAATCTCGTTTACGTCCACCAAGACGTAACAAAACCGAACCTATCGGTTTCCTGTCCAAAACACTCGATTGACTTCATAGGGAAGCCAATCCCAATATTGACACGTCAAAGGTTGACAAAATCCGACCACTTCGGAAACCTACTCAACCGAGTAACAAACCATATGGACTCCACAACGGAAAGAAGTTCAGTCCCGTCATTTACGACTCATATACCAAGGTAAGAGTCATAAACTCTCCACCCATCTGGATCATCAAGATCACAATCTAGATCCATCGCTACGTCATCCGACAAGTAACATCACGATCCTAGATCGTCACCATGCCCAAAGTCGACAACATCACCAATCAGATCCGCCTAGGATCCACATATACCCACATAGTTAACAATCCATCTGAAAGCTGATCGTAGGGTCTTACACCCTCATTGAATCATTCGCCAAATTTCCCTTGGTGGAAAGATGACCTCGCATTTCACCACCAAATCCAAAATCATACACAACTTCTTGTGTCCAATGACCCCAAGCCAAACATGGGTCCACCAACCGATACACGCTCAACGTACTGGTAGCAACAATCATCATCTGCCACGGCAGGAAATAAGAAGTCAACCCCAATGACTTCAGCATACCAATCGCCGATGCGGAAACGAGCACTCCTCTCGTTTCCCCCAATCAAAACTCTCCCCGAATCGGGAGTTCCAACCATGTTGGAAACAGACATGCTCACAATGAGATGTCAAGTCCAATCACTGGACTGCCCATGTCCATACCTCACTTGGACCACCACGTGTCCAAAATCAATTCATTACTCGGACCTCACGTCCGTCAATAATCATGTACGCACACACCCCGATTCCGAACGGGATATCCACAACTTTGCCTGGATGTGCATACCATACTGCCTTTGTCTCACATCTCAACCTTTACAGGTTCAATCCTCAGGTTCCAAGTGATTCACAATCACAAAATCACACCTCAATACCACGAATGGTTTCCCCGTTTTTTCCAATTTCAATAATTTCCTTGTACTCTCTGGGGATATAAGAAGTATACCAACATACCAATCTCGGAGTTGACAACAACTCCCCAAATCCACCAATTCTTATGACATAGGGAACATCATCCCTAGATTCCTCAAGTTTCAATCATACCATAATATCCATTCATCACTTGTCATCATAAATCGGTTGGGACTTATCCCAACACGACACAACCTCCACTGGATCCCATCCAGTCCATGACTCAACCACCACTGAGTCGCAGATACCAATCATATGTCCATCAAGACAGAGTCACACCCCAACTGGTGGCTCATCGTCATCACAATCACCGACACCAGTACCAGCACCAGTGCTAGTACCAGCACCACGCACTATCATCAACACTAGTATCCGCACACAGGCATCCATACTAGTATTGGCATAAAAGTACCACTATACCAACATCCATACATAGCACACGAAAATCCACACTAGCACACGAACATCCATGCTAGCACACTGTGTGCAAAGTTGTTACCCTGGATCTCCGTTCATACCGAACGACGATCCCGTAACAGCACTCGTACCCCACAACTATGGGTACCCCCAATTTTTGCCATCGACACGTCAGGATAATGGACGTTCTCTGAACATCCCCTGATCCCCAAGTGTTAAAAACCACACTAAATACCCTCGATAGCCAATTATCTTGACACAACTGTCGACCAACAGTCATCGTTGTCAAGATCCATGTCCACACATCACACTAATATTCGATCCAACACGGGATTCCATATTTTATCTCATAACCGTATCCGTAGATCGAAACCCATAAGACTCACTAGAGTCATCCACATGGTCATCCACAACCTCAGCCGCTCGTCGCAGCACAAGTTCTCATTTAAAGTTCACTTTTCCAGTCAATCGATTATAAATTAGGGTTCCAAAGTCACACCCTAGGGTTCCACCCAACCCAACTGCCTTCTACAGTAAAATCCACAACCTGCCCGACCCCGGGGTCCTGACATCGTATAGACGTCCAATCCAATCCAATCGTCAACTCAACATGGGTTCCATCGTGGGTTCCACCACGAAGGTCATCGGCTAACTCCGATGCACCAACACCCCGTATACTAGCCAACACTACCAGGGTCCAAAACTTAGACCAATCTTAACTGAGTTTCGCATTTCCATAACATTATTCAAATGGGGTTCCCTGAACCCGGCTGTGCCCAGCAGCACAACAATCCATCATCACGTGACCGAACCGACGGTCCCACATTACCAGTTAATCGTATACAACCCACTTGGGTTGAATCGCATCAATGCACGGCGTATCGGGCCAAACACACCCAATCCACCATTCAAACCCAAAACCATCTATCAGGTTAACAACGAAACTGCAGCCCAAAGAGACATCACACCCTCGACGTTCGCGCACAAAAGAGCAAAACCTGCTCTGATACCACTTGACACGACCCATCCCAATCCCCCCGGGATTACCATGGAATGTGTCATGCTCCCGTCTGACAAGAGGTGTCAGACAAGGGATAACATGTTGTCACTGCCCAACCGGGCTTCCAGAGTGCGTAAGGATCGATGGAGGAGGTGTACGATGCTCAAGTCTCTGCTGCAGTCGCATCCGGAATCAACCTGAAGGGCATTAAAAACAAAAGTTGTGAGTGGACAAAAATAAACAAGTCTGTTTAAAACATTTATAAGACATTTATGCCCCCCAGTAAAAGCATATGCATGCACCATCATTGAAAATCATAGATCATATACTATGAACCATAAACATAATTTTAGCCACTGCACCATACACTCCAATCCGACATCCCTGATGTCTGACGTCCCTGACGTCAATAAGGTCACAATCACAAGGCTACGCGTGCCACTCGGGTCTCAATTTCCGAGTTCAATCCCCAAACTCCGTTCGGGTACATCATCCCCGATGCTTAGCGTCATAGACGCTGGACGTACTAGACGTCCGTGACCTCTCCGGGGTACCTCATCCGGAGGAGACAATATAATATGGAAGGATCTATACAGTGCAGTACCAAATACATTTTATTGATATCCAAATGCAAAGCATAAATATATACATAGATAAAATCCAAACCAATCTTTAAGTTTCATCAGACGGGTCTCAAGCCCAAATACCGTGAAACGTGCCATAACCATAATTTCAATATCATCAAAACCATTATAAGTCCAAATAGTTGATTTAAATCCAAAATCATTTATTCGATTCCATTTCAGGGTCCCCGACCCGAATCACATGTATAAATCAACTGGGCCCCTGGCCCGATTTCATAAGTTAACTGGCCCCTGGCCTGAATTCATAAGTCCACTGGGCCCCTAGCCCGATTCATAAGTTAACTGGGCCCCTGGCCCGATTTATAAGTTAACTGGGCCCCTGGCCCAATTTTACTTTATCAAGTCCGTAACCGTTTCATGAAATCATATCCAACCACATTTATGGAAATCGGTGCAAATCCAGAAAACCTCGGTTTACGTGCAAATACGCAAATCACCTCGAAATGCGTGAAATCATTTAAATTCACCGATATCCAAAGTAAATCATTTAATCATAATTATAACAATCATGAAACAGTTATGCATGCATCGAATTTATAAAACCAATGTCCACTCACATACCGTTTAACCGAGCGTCACGATACGCGTGCCATAGGCCTTCCCGGGCCACACCACTATCACCGGGACTTCCAATCCTGTCCAAATCACATTAGAGGATTACTAACCTCTCCATTAACATCCTATTCAAGTCCCGTAATTTTTGCCGAATTTTAAGTATTTTTAAACTGGATTTAAAACCTTCGGACATCCCGAACAATATCGAAACGGGATCCGAATGACACGAAACCAACGCCAAAATGTTCGTTACATTGTATAGGACAAAAGTCATGTTGACCTCACGTCGAGATTCGTACCCACGCGCCGTCACGCGCCGCCGTGAGTGGCTGCGCGTGAAAGCTACGCGCCTGCTACAGTGACTGCTACAGTCACCATCTTCACCCGTATGTCTAGTAAACGGGTCTGATTACCCGCGTGACCCGGCCGGAAACCTGTCAATTCCCACTTAATTTCATTAATTCAATCAGCCAAAAGGATCGTCTTGTGTCTAATTATGGTTCTGTAAACTTAATTACACCCATAAATCCTTAATCCAACAATTATCTCGAATTCAAACTCACGGTCATAACATTCGAAACTCACACAAATCATCCTAGTTTTCAAATTAAAAGATACAGAAGCTTCGTATGACTTAACCAATCATTAATCCGTAACTAATTTCAGGAATTCTTACCCGTAGATGGTCGCCCTCAAGCTCCAAATTCCCCAGAAACTGGAACCTGCGTTCATGGCCAAATCGTGATCGATACCCTTGCCAATTGATACGGTTGAGTTCGTAATGAACCCAGAAGAGTATTACCGCCCTTGGTTTCATCCAAAACGCCACACATTTTAAATTCTGATTTTCCCTCAATTTTTCCAGATTTCTCCAATCTCTGTTTTCTCTCCAATTCGACAGTCCTCACTTGCCCAGAATGAATCCTCCCGACTCACTCACAATTATTTTAATCCAATTCAGCTGTTTAAAGCACCCCAAATCATTCTTCAATCCTCTGTGTAAAAGTTCCCGCACTGACCCGAAACCATTAAACAAAACCAGTGTCCATGTTCTTCTGAACGATTGCCAGCACAATACATGTGCAATCACACCTCACACTGTCCCAATTCAGTCATTAAATTGATAAACAAACCATGGGATCGATCGCACAAACATTCCACCTCACGGCCATTTCAATCAAACAGTGCCCCCATGTGAAATTACAATTCTGCCCTTGTGCAGAAAATTACCAAAATGCCCTTCACGCATCCTGACCCGTAACTCGGTCATACGGACCCCGATTGATGCGTGCCGCCTGTCTACGGACTCAGGGCATCGAGACCTTCCTAACGGTCCTCGGTCCTCGGCCATCGGACCTCCCGATCAAAAAGTCAACATTTCTCCTTATATCGTCCAAATTACGAAAATGCCCTTGAACTTCCGTACATCATAACTTTCACCACGAACGTCGGAATCGAACGTGCCACTTGTCTATGAACTCGTGACGTCCCAAAATACGTCACGGTCATCGGTCAAAGTCCATTTGACCATCCGAATTAAAAGTCAACGTTTTGCCCACGCTTAGGGGCAAAACGGTCATTTTGCACAATTCGTCCGAAATCACTCAACTAATCCCAGATTAGTAAATCATAATTAAATATTATTAAATCTCGATATTCGGGACGGGTCGTTACATACAGCCTCGCACAGTCCCAAGGAACAAAACCCAGTTGTTAGAAACCTTCCCTAAAGCGCCAAACTAAAAACCCAAAATTCGAACCTAAAAAGGCTTGCCTTCGATTTCTGGCCACCGTGTACGATTTTTCAAACCGTTGCCTCCGAATTGGTCGTCTGGTCTCACTCTCTCACTTTCTCATTCACACTAGCAACAGAAGATGAGGTTTGAAGGATGTTTAGGTAGGTTTTGGGTTTGTGACGGTTTTCGGGTTAGAGAGAAACAAAGGAGATGAAGATGAACAAATGGGATACCAAAATATGGTTCTATGGGCCAATTAGATAAGGGACACTTGTCCCTCATCAATTGGTCCACCCAGATTTTGATCCAATCCAAACAAGCCAATTGTACACTTTTCTCGGTAAGAGTGAATAGTCTTATTTTCCTTTTGTGACCCATAACTTTCATGTACGATATTCGATTTCGATGTGACGCCTGTTTACAGACTCGTATTGTCTCGATCTACGTAACGGTCTTAGGTCCTCTTACATTTGACCTCCCAGGTCAAAAGTCAATATTTTGCCCATTCTAGGGGCAAAAACGTCATTTGACACTGGTCGCCCGAAACATCCTTGACTAATTCTCGATTAGTCCAGATAATCCTCAATTAGTCCTTAATTAGTTCGTAGATTCGGGACGAGTTGTTACAATCTTCCCCTTAAAGAATTCCGTCCTCGAAATTCAGACTAACCCAAATCCACGTCCCAACTGTGGATATCCAATCCTGCCTCCAACTCGAGGGCTCTCGTGTAAACGTACACATTTAACAACCAACCACAGTACTCGTTTGTACCCAAGCGTCACTCGACATGAACCACAATCCAACAGTCATTTCTGCAACTTAGCTCAACCTCTGTGACCGTAACCAACAAACACGTGACCGACTATCACTGGAAGCTTCCAAAGTTCCAAAACTCAACCCTTACAAACTAAGTCTCTGGAATCCAAACGTCAGCTTCAAGTCTCAAAATCCAGGTCTCAATTTCCAAATCTCGAGTGAGACATCAACACACCTTCATTTCCCGTGTCACCTACTCTAATACATAATATTCAATGTCTAGTCCTTGTTCTCAATGAACCAACAATATCAGAACCAATCTGATTACCTACACGCACACGACTACTGTCCAACATGCCCTTCTCACAGGTGCACATAACACACAACCGCAAGCCACTACTCAGGCCCCCTCAAGAACTGCACTCACGTACAACGTAGTACAAACAAACAACCACAACTAGTCCACGCACCACAACAACCTCGGATCTAGTCCATCCACTACATGGTTAGCATGGTAGCTATTCACGGTTTAACTCTGAAGAATGTCTGTCTGATATTTGTCCTAGATAGATCGTACGCTCTAACTCAGCATCCTTTCTGAGTTTCCAGGTCACTTGACCAACAACTGAAGTGTGTCTAAACCCACTCACGTCCACCAAGACGTACCAATCCAAACTTCGACACTAAGAAGGGGTCAAACTCTAAAGTCGTGCGGTAAACCTCTCAAACCAAAACGACTTGACTCCTCCCTAAGTCAATTCTGTCAACAGGCGGCAACAACGGGGATAAACCTCTACTCAATAGTCAATACACTCATCCTATCTGAGTGAGTCCAAAGTCTATCGTCCTGACTGGCCACCGCTAATCACAAACTCTCTCAATCCACAACTAATTCGATTACCCATCACGTGATCCTTGATCCTCTTGGTCGTCGCAACCCAAGCTCGTAAGCCATAGAACTTATCACCACTTACTCTATGGATTGCGGATCTCCTTCACTTAGCCTATGATTACATCCCACTTTTAGATAATCAAAGACGATAACATCAAAATTCATCCTACGTGAGTGTAAATACCAATTAAACTACACTCACCAACGTCATGTAACAACAAATAGTATCTGCTCCTCAAATAATTCAAATTTGATCCTCTGCATGTCCTGACATCCAGGCGCCAAGAGAAATTGCAACCATGGAAGCAGAAAATGATGAGTCTCCTTCACCACCTAATAATCTATGTTGATAACTACTGTAGTGATCTTCTCACGTTCGTGTCACTCCTCGATTCAACTTAACCTTGACAAACTTATACCTCCAAGAGTGATGAGAAGTTCACTAGGAACATTAAGGAGAAGGAAACATATTTACTAGCAGTCTGGTCAAAACCAACTCCCGAAGTTCAATCGAAAAGGACATTGGGTCTTCTAACAGTGACACTCCCAGTCAACTGATTCCCAATTCCACTAAGTCCACCACTGAATACTCCAGCTCAAGGACATCACAACACGTGTCCTATCTCTCGGACAGCTACCCTATAGTATCTTCTTGGCCACTAAGCCGTAACTCACTCAGACATCAATCCATGTGTCCTGGAATCAATCCAACTCAAGGTCAAACCTTGCTTGTCTTTTATTATACCATTTATGCACATCCAATAGGTAGTAATGGAACTAATTGATTCTCATGTCCCAACTTTTATGGGATCAACTCCCGCATCCGGTACTCATGCACACTTACCAAGGAAAGACAAAACACCCGTTTCCAATTCAGGCATAGGGGTACACCTTCATAATCCAATTCAATAAGGAAGATATTGTGATCTTAATCATCTGATCGTTGCTGATATTCCGTCAACTCATCTCAGCTATCTCTATTGGGTGTTTCCCAATCATAGCTCAGTGGAAATGATGTGGCATCTCGATACAATTCTCACTACCCAAAGCTCGTCATCTAATAAACACTGAACATGAGCACACTACGACCAATTCGCAAACCACTGCTCATATCGAGCTAACAACTAATCTCTAGCTCATGTCGGAGGAACTCTACCTCCTTCGTAACTCGACAACTTTGGAGCGAAAACTACGTAAGAAACTTTCCTCGAACATCCCCTAACGCTCAACAGTCTCAACCACAACCCTTGATAGCAATGTTTGCCACAACTGCGTGCTGACTAACCCAAGAAACACTCCGCTATAGAGACTCCGTACTCAGACGGGCAACTCACCGCCTGGACCAACTGCTCTGTACTAACCGAACCTGTCCGATCCACAAGTACCACTCTCCCGGTAACTTATCCAACCAGTCTCGCATAGGGTCATCCATGACCTCGGCTGCTCCCTCCAGCCTACCCAACCTGACCGTCCAACGGTCTCGACTCAGAAAAGTTGTTAAACGGGGACAACTGATTGACTAGGTCCCATCCACAAGAAATTCGGTCCTACTCGGGTCTAATACTGCTCAACGACGGCATAAGATGCCAAAAGAAACCTAACTGAGGTTCGTTCCCACTAAAACTCTCCTAATCTTACCCTAACTATCAGGTTGATAACTGATGTTTTCCTCATAGAGACATCATATACGGCACATGCATAACACTCCAAGAGCAACCCAATGCTCTGTTACCAAGCTGAAACTACCCATCCCAATCCTCTTTGGATTAACGCGGGATGTACCATTCTCCCGTCTGACACCCCGTGCTAGACCAGGGATACACCTAAACCCTCTCGGGGTTACTAGAGTACGCTAGGATCTGTGGCGACATGTGATGTCTCGGTATCTGCTACAGCTCGTCTCCGCGATCAACCTGAAGTGTATTAAAACAGTAAAAGCTGTGAGTGGATGAAAATAAACATTTTATAAAACCATTTCTGGAAATGTCATTTATACCCTTCATTAAAAAGCATGTATGCATCAGAAAACAATTTATAACAACCACTTCCTTTAAATCAAATCATATGACTTTTCAATTTAAAACTCAGTGAAAACGTTTATCAATTAAAGCCATTTCCTCAGTAAGGTCTCAGCCCAAAACCAAAACATGTGGGGTCTCTACCAAAATCAGTAAAATACAGTATACCAAATCCATGACATCCTAGATGTCTGACATCCCTGATGTCTAATAAATAATGTCATGGTTTCTAAGGCTACACGTGCCACTAGGGATCTCAAGTCAGAGTCCTCCCTCGCACCCTGTCCAAGGTGATATCAATATCTAGCATTTCTGATCCTCAGCCTTTCCTCGGAGTGGCCTCTCTCAGGAAATGCTCGCACTCCTGATCCCGAGCCTCTCTTAGGAGCGGCCACTCTTATGCAGTGCAACGTGACTACTCCAAGACACTACGAGATGTCTGGAGGAGACAATCCACATATAAGGATGATATATGTAAAATAGTAATAAATCTAGTGGAAAATAATTGTAAAACCATTGATACCTCAAATCATGTTTTAAATCATTTCAACAGGGTCTCAGCCCGAGGTATCGCTTTAACAAACCGTTTCCACAAATTCAGGATTCCTCAAATCCGTTCCAATCCAATTCTCATAGGGACTCCGCCCAACTCCAAATCTCATAGGGGCTCAGTCCAAAATCATCTTAATAGGGTCTCAAACTCGAAATCCCATTTCATAAATCATAACTTGGACTCAAGCCCGATATCATAAACCAACTGGGCCTCAAGCCCGATATCATAAACCAATTGGGCCTCAAGCCCGATATCATATTTCCAAATCCAAAATCATTTTATTGTTGAAATCATTTGAAAACACAAGCACGTATAAAATCCGGCCTAAGCCCAAGCTATCACATAAAATATAAATCTCAAAATACGTGCAACACATTTCCACGAAAATGCCAAAACATCGCAATCATATATATAAACCATATGCACTGAAGGCATCTCAAATCATGTTCATAAAACATATAAAACAGTTATGCATGCATCATATTTAGAAATCAAGTGTCCACTCACAGAACGTCCAAGCTGCGCGCCTGTAAGTTGCACCGTAAGGCACTCCGAGGCTAAACCGAACTCTCTGGGTGATCTGGACCTGTCCAAAACACACTCAAATGTCACTACCAACTAGACAAGTCCTAATAAAAAACCCTCAAAACACCCGGAAAAGTCAATGTGTCCCGAACACGCTTCCCTAGGCTAAAAACCTCAATTTGACTAACCAAACGATCTCCGATCGACATAAAACCACCACTATTGGATTCATAACATCGAAGTCTTCTGAACAAGACTGGTTTCATCTTGACAAATATGCCCATGAGCCCCAACACCCCGGTCATACTTCCCGGTCAATTCTGGCCAAAATTCAACGCTGACTTCATCAAAAGTCAATGATGGTGTTAGTAAAAGCCAACGCTAATGTCAGTAAAAGTTAATGCCGATGTCACCGTCAACGATTGATGTCAACCTGACAAGTCTGACACGTGTCAGGTTTGACATGTGCCACATGTCAGCCCCTGATTGGTCCACATATCTAACATGTTAGTGCTGATTGTACCTGAGAGCATGCCATATGTCAGCTTCCCATTGGCCAAGTGGCCTGATACATCTGCCAGATGATGATGTCACCTGATGACGTCATCATCGTCAACCTCCCGTCGGGGCAACCCGGTTCCTTATAATCGATCGATCGGATCCGTGATCTGATCCGGCTGTAACTCAGCCGTCCGGCCTCCAAAACACTCCGTTCTTTGACCATCTCCTCATCTCACTCCTAGAAACCATTCATAGCTCTAAAAAAATAAGCAATAAAGTCTAGAAAGTACCTGTCGAATCCAAACTCCCACCACCAAACTTCAAACTCGCTCCTAGGGCCGTCTAGGGGTTCTCCGCCTCTGGTTTTCTATCCTACATCCTCTCACAATCTCAAGGAAAAAATCCCAGTTGTTAGAAACCTTCCTCAAAGCCCCCAAACTAAAAACCCGAAATTTGAAACTAAGAAGGCTTACCTTCGTTTTTTTGGCCACCGTGCACGGTTATCCAAACCGTTGCCTCCATCTTGGTTGTCTAGTCTCATTCTCTCACTTTCCTATTCACACTAGCAACAGAAGATGAAGTTTGAAGGATGTTTAGGTGGGTTTTGGGTTTGTGGGGGTTTTCGGGATAGAAAGAAACGAAGGAGACGAAGATGAACAAATTGGGTCCCAAATTATGGGTATATAGACCAATTAGTTGAGGGACACTTGTCACTCATCAATTGGTCCACCTAGATTTTGACCCAATCCAAACAAAAAAATTGTACATTTTTCTCAGTAAGCGTGAATAGTCTCGTTTTCCTTTCGTGACCCGTAACTTTCCCGTATGATGTCCTATTTCGACGTGACGCCTGTCTACGGACTCGTATCGTCTCGATCTACTTAACGGTTCTTGATAATCCTCAATTAGTCCTTAATTAATCCGTAGATTCGGGACGCATTGTTACACATAACCAGAAATACATCATACATCATGACTTGTCACATCAATAACAGACAATCAATCCGTATCCAAATCACCATATAGTTCACATATAGTCAACTCAACGTCATCACAATAATCATAAACAAACATACAACATCCAAACCGTCGTCGATACGCAATATCAATTATCATATCACAAGTGCATTACGGGTTGGCCATCACATACTCACCCGGGATTCGAAGCGACAGTCTTGACGTCTAAGTGAAATTTGACTCAAGATTCACAGCCTTCAGCTCAACGTCTGAGTCCCCTCCACAATAACAGTCTCAGGATTTAGAGCCCCAAGCTCGACGTTTGAGACTAATTAATCAATGAGCAATATCACACATAATCAACTCAAGTCCACATCACAATCACCATCACAAATTATACCATCAATCCCAATAACACATACACATGCCACATCTCAAGATCACAAGTCGAATCCACAATCAGAACCCCGGGTTAAAGCCCAAAACACCTCTCAAGCTCTGTTCTCGTAAAACATGCCATTAATGTAATTTGGTAAAAATCGTTCAGAAATCAGATAGAAATCATATATACTCCAAAAGTCACATTACTTCAAGTCATAAACCACATTCACTCCAAAATCACCATCGGAATCTCAAGAAACCTTCGTAAATTGTGTAATAAAATAATAATAAAATATAAAATATAAATTCACCAAAAATCCATATAAAATCCCAATCATTCCAATGTCATCAAAATCATTAGAAACACATTTAAATCATGTAAGTATGTATGTATAATAGTTTAGGGAAAAGATAGTCCACTCACACATCGTTTAGATAGCTGAATCCCACTTTGCATGTATTTCCGTCGTTTCCGGGAATCTCAAAACCTATAAAAAAATTCACTTATAAGGGTCACTAACCATCTCAAATATCTTCTATTTTAATCCCATAATTATTCGGGATTTTTAAACCAATGAAAATAAACCCTTAAACATTAAGACAATCAACACTACCTCGAAATAGTATTCGATCGATTCGAAACTTGTACCAAAATGTTAGTAACATGGAAAGGATAAAAAAACATGTTGGATGCATTCTTAAATTCCCTGTCACAAACCCCTACGCTCTGCCTGAAACGGCTACACGTGAGACCACGCACGGGGGTACTGTGCATCACTGTTCACATTCTTCTCGACCCGTTTCTCTGCAAATGGGTCGCTCGACCCGATTTTCAACCCGATTTCAAATCTGTCCAATTTCACATAATGTTTTGATCCCAAATCAACCAAAACCATTATGAGATACCCAGAAACACAATTCCAAGTTCAATTTATGATTTCCTTACCTCAAAACACTCGAATTTCGAAATGAAATTTCAAAATGGACATAGGGAAGTTCTTGGCTTCTTCCTAGTCAAATTTTTCCAATTTCGTGATGGTTTGGTTCGTATGGATCTCAGGAAGCTTGAATGAAGCTTAGTTTCAGCAATAAGAGTCCAAAAATTCTAATTCAAAATTCCAAAATTTCAAATTTCATGGGTTTCGATCTTGGGTTTGTTCTTCACTTCTTCCTTTCAGTTTCACACTTATTTTCTCTCTGTGTCACTCGGGGGTATTTGGTGTGATCATTGGATTTTTTTTTGGTTTTTGGTTTATGGAACAAACATAAACACATAACACACCACCCACCACCACACCTTGGCGGTGCACACACACCACAACAGCACAAAAAAAGAGAGGAGATAAGCCACATGTCACTATCACATTTATCCTTTAGTGTGAAGTTACAAAAATACCCTTGGAAGCACAATTAGGAAAATGCCCCTTATCTTTTTAGACCCATAATTATTTCATCCGATCTCCGATTTTGGTGTGCCGCCTGTCTACGAACTCAGGATTCTGAGATGTCCATATGAAAAAGTCAATATTTTGACTTTTGGTTAAAAGTCAACCTTTCGACTTTCGGGGGTAAAATGGTCAATTCTATTGGACTTTCTGATTTTACCCTGATTGAAAGTCCGAGTCGTTATAGAGACTTTGCATGATTATGTGGCCAACCGGTTTGGAGGTTGTCCATGGACAACCAAGGGCCACTTGGGGTAGGGTGTTTTTTCCACCTCGTATGATTCTCATAAGCAGATAGTTGCGCGATTATTTGGCTGATTGGTTAAGAGTTTTCCATGGTCGACCGATGGCCACTTAAGGTATTGTGTTTTGCCACCTCATACGGTTTGGATAAGTGGAACCTCACATGATTATATGACCGACTGTCTTGGAGTTCTCCATGACCGACTGTCTTGGAGTTCTCCATGACCGACTGAGGGTTATGTAAGGTGTTTCCCCTATCATATGGTTCACATAAGTGGAACCTCAAATGATTATGTGGCCAATAGGCTATGAGTTATCTATGGTTAACCAAGATCCACTCAAAGTAGAGTGTTATTCCACCTCATAAGGTTCGCTTAAGCAGAACTTCACACAATTATGTGACCAATTGGCTTGTAGTTATCCATGGCTGACCTTGGGCCACTCGAGGTATTGTGTTTTGCCACCCCAAATGGTTCGTGTAAGTGGTACCTCACACAACTATGTGGCCTTTAAGATGTCCGAGAAATGGGAGCTGATCTAGGGCCATTGCAAGTTTTGAACTTGGTGTATGTCCCTTAGTCCCCCAAGTCCTCAATCGAGGTATGGTGTCAAGGGAGAGTAGAGGTGAAAAATTGAAAGTGTTGTACTTGTAACTTTTTCACGACATGGTTAGAGTGTAGAAATGCTTTAGTGTGAGCATGTGTGTGCTCGACTGGTTCATCTATATGTTGTTTGACTAACTAATCTAGGTGTTAATACATGGCCTTACACTTTGTTATGTCTAGGGCAATCAGTTACTGAAGGTTGGTAGCCCAATTGTGTTTGGGGCTTATCCTTGTGGAAGGTGAAAGTGTTGAGCTTGGATCAACCAGTATGTACCGTGTAACGCGGTCGGTTATCCTTGTACCTTGTTAGGTGTGGTACCAAGTGGTGTGTTTTAGTTGCGTCCTCAGTGTAAATGTGTCCAGAGGACAAAATATTAGCTCGGTGTGTGTTGAGCGGGAGAGAAAATATGTAATGAATCTTGTCACTAGTTGATAGGTTAATTATTCAGCATATTTCTGATGAGTTTCCATATCCCTTTACTTGCCTTTTGTTATGAATCATGTAATAAAATAGGAGAAAATGACCTATCTTGTGAGCCTTGTGTAGAATGTCAATTGAGGGAAAAAGTGAAGAAGGACCCCAACTGAGGTCATGTGCCCAGACCATGTTCTAGCGGTGTGCCTTCATTGAGTCACTGGTGACATGCCAAGGAACCGTGTTCCCTTATTCTAGAGGTGTGCCGCTCAAGTGCTAGTTTTGTGCCAGCCATGTGCCTGTGACATGTCACTTGCACTTGGCCTAGGCCTAGTTTGTGCCCAAAAACAATCAGCAAGAAGGAACTCATAGGAAATCCTTCAATGACAAGGGCTTTTGGACATAGATTAGGAAGCTCAGTGATAATCTAGGTGTCCAAGTGCATGCCATGTGCCTCAAAGAAAAGAACCCTAAGTTTTAGCGATAGATTTAGGGCTCGGTTTGGAGTCCATATTCATGAGGAATTGTGCTAGGGCTTGTTCCCTATTTAAACCCTACTTTTTACTATTCAAGGGGGTCTCCTTTTTACCTCCTATGGTCCCAAATCTCTGTCGAACTTTAGACTCAATTGTACTTAGTTTTATTTTGGTTTTGGTTCAAGGAACTTGAAGGTTGGCTTGATCATTATGAAGTTCATCATTCATTTTCTTTGTAACTTTGTATCTTCACCCTTTTCTCTTTGAATGCATACTTTAATCATGTTGTTGTATGTTTCAATTATGAGTGAGTAGTACTTTAAGGATTGGGGCTACTTGAAGCCCTAACTGTCACGACCTAGGACATTTGATATAACAATATGATAAATTTTGGGTGGCTTTGACTAGTTTGCCCTTTTATTCGTGTGAATGGTTTGTTTTATTAGATGTGTGGATTGGTTAATCTGAAAATATTATTAGATATATATTGGAAATTGGATTTTGTGGATGGTGGTTGTGTAGGAATCGTAGGTCGAATAGCTATGGTATGGACGTGGTGACCATGGGGGCATTTTGGTCATTAGCCCCACAAAGGCAATTTGGCCATTTATTGTATGGAGATTTTTTAAGTGATCAACCTTCTCAAATGTTCTCCTGACTTCTTGGGAGTGGTGCACCACCTCAGCCATTTGAGGAAAGCCCATATATGTGGTCGTGTATGTTTCAGGGAGGAGAAAATGAGGGGAAAACGAAAAAAAAGTAGAGCAAAATCAGGAGAAGAAAAACTTGGAAAAACACCAAGAGATTTTGAGACCTTGCATCTTGGAGAGTGAGTGTGAAGGTTGTGAGAAAGATATAGAAACTGGGGAGAAGTGAGAAGGATCGTGAGGGAAATAGGAAGCCGAGAAGAACTAAAAATTAGGTTTTTGGCCTATCTCTGATACCAGATGTTGAAAACTAGAAATCAACCTGGAAACAAGTTTGTGAGACTTAATATAGGAAGTTGGGATCGTTTGCTCAAGTTTTTAGCGTGGAGGTGGTTTGGGCAGCAAACTCAGGTGACAGCCGAGATTATTGAAGGTCACAGACCACGATTGTGAGGTAAGTAACCCTTTTTGATGTTGTGGAACCAAATTAGTCTTGATGTAGAACATGTTGGTCGAAATGATGATGAAAAAGGTGAAGAAATGACAATTGTAAAATCGAGTCAGTTTGACAGATTGAAAAACCTTAAACGAGCTTGATAGGTCGACCCGTCGAGAGGTAGACATGGTGACGTTGCATCGCTAACGGGGATGCCATGTGTCAAAATGTGATAGGAAAAGGTGCTGATCTGGCATTGATGTGGAAGCCACGTGGGAGATACGTGTCAGCCATGTGGTGGCCACATGTCAGCCATGTGGCAGCCACGTGTTAGCCATGTGGAAAAATTGTCAGACTTGTTAGGCCACGTGGTAGCTTATGTCAGCACCGCTCGAGCGCATGTGTGGATGTGGGTGTGAGCACATGAGAAGGCCTCCGGCCTTCCCCTGGTTCTTGGGCTTGAATTTTGAGACATGATGATGCGTTTCCAATAGTTTTTGAGGTTCTAAATCAAATGGTGGTTGTTTCGAGGCGATCAGAGATCATCTAGGGGTAGTTTTTAGAGTTTAAAGTGTATGTTCCGCGTTTAAAAATTCATAGAAATTCATATTTAATTCCCGGAACTTAGTGTTTATATTTGGGACCCACCATGGGTATTTGTGACCTATGATTGTGAGTTTTGATAGGTGGCTCGACCTCGGAAGCTAACGAGGAGCACATAAATCGAGGATAATTGCGATGTAATCACTGTGAGTGGAAATTTGTTTCCTTCAAACCTCGTGCATGCATACTTGAATATTTTGATATGTTTTTTATGTGACTTTAATGATGTTTTCCGAGTTTTGTTCTATGTATGGTGTGAATGGTGTTGTGATTTAGTTATTGGTATATTTACAGGTGTGTGTGTGGGATGGTGATTTGATATGACTTGAGGTTTATGCTTGTCGGGTGTTGAGATATTGGTGTATATATATGAGCAGGTTTTTAGAAACCCACCTCAGATCTGGATTTCGTCCACATGTGGTGTTCTTAGATGGCCATTCAGATGCGGTATCATTGAATGGTTTAGTCGAGAGATTAACGCTCAGCTGCTGTATCCTTAGGTGGCCACTCAGATGTTGGATCGCGTAGTGGTTATGTGGAATATTGGGCTTACTGTTAGTCCAGGTCGATATATGTGGTTTGACACCTGGATGTTGTATCCTTGGGTGGGCCCTTGGATGCTGTATCCCTGAGTGGCTAGTCGTGAGATGTTGGCTTATAGAGATTGATGATGGGTTGTGGGTGGCTGATTTGACCTTGTGGATGTTCTATGGAGGAGTTATGGTTTTCTGATTTTGCGTGCATGATAATAGATTTTCTTTGTTGATTAATTTTACATTTTCATAAGACCTTGCCTTGTTTTCTTTCGTTTTTGAAATTCTTACTTCTTGTATGTATGCACAGTTTTCTCTAGAGGAGGGTATAGTACTTTTCTTAAAATTATTTTAATCATTCTTTTGTCGACTCACAACTGGTTTTGGTTTTTACCGTTTACCCTTTAGGCTGTGATTTGTCAACGAGGATCCGCTAAGCAACCGTAGGCATAGTTTGGTTACCTTATGTTTTGCTACATCTTAAGGTAGGACTGAACCTTGTGTGGTATTTTGTGTTGTAGTTATGCTCTGTAACTGGCTTGTATATTATCCCTTGTCTGTTAGTGTAGAACCCTTATTTTTGCGAGTTAATTTATTCTATTTATATGTGGGTTAATTGTTAGACGGGAGCAGGATTCCCCGAGTTCTAGGTAGGGTCTTGTCAACTTGGTAGCAGAGCATAGGTTTTGGGTCTTTTGACTACACTAACTAGTGTAGGAGTATAATTACGTGTGTTGGTTTCTGGAGGGAGATGTATTTCGATTATGCCTCCGCGATGTGATCTCCGAGCACAACCAGAATATGAGGTCGAGAGGGTTAGAGAGGGCCCAGATATTGAGAGAGCCCAGGGTCTGGGGGCTCCTACCTTTTCATGCGAGGTGAGCTCGAAACAAGCTGAGGAGTGGGTTACGTGGCTGGAGAGGATTTTTGAGATCATACGATGTTCGCTTGAGCACAAGGTACTGATTGCTACCTTCCAGTTGATTGAGCTTGCTTATCTTTGGTGGCGGAGCCGACAGATGACGGGCTGAGATGCCCATGTGGTGACTTGGGAGGCTTTTAAGGACCGATTTCTACATTAGTTTTGCCCTTAGTCCTATCGAGATGCTAAGGAGTTGCAGTTTTTGCACCTACAACAAGGAAGTATGATTGTGACTCAACATGAGCAGAAATTTGTGAGTTTGTCCAAATTTGTTCTAGCGATTTGTGGCAATAGAGGCAGATAAGTGCTGTCAATTTGAGATAGGATTACGAGATAAGTGCTGTCTGATGCGGCCATTCAGGTGGTGTCAAATCTGTTAATTAAACGAGCGGGCATGGAGAAAAGGCGTGAATGCTCATATAGTAGTGCTTACAATCAGAGGGCCCCGAGGAGGGGTGGTATGAGTACAGGCCACAAATGTCAGCCCAATCTAGCAGGGCTTATGTACAGTCGCCTAGTAGGCAGGGGAGCAGGCCCACCCCACCTTTGACGTTCGTTGTGTTATTTGTGGAGAGTTTGGACATATTCGGAGGGATTACCTGAAAACACCGGATGGTGGTACTGTAGGTCAGAGTACGTCAAAGTAGGGTTAGAATTCTGGAACTTCTGCAGGTAGTCAAACACAGACTGGTGGAGCTGGTGGCAGATCACGGGGAAGTGGTTTACCTTTGGGACCACCGACTAGTGTTTTTGCAGTTACCTGACTTAAGGCTCGAGAGGCACTGGGTGTTGTTACAGGTAAGCTATCTATTTGTGGTTCTAATGTATGTGTTCTGATAGATCCTGGGGCTACACATTCATTTATTTCTTGGAGATTTGTGCCAGAGGTAGATAGGGAGGTAGTGCCTATTGGCTTTGATAGTTATGCTCGTGGTGAGTAGTATGATTCGAGGTGCCCTAGTGTTACTTGAGGGAACTGACCTCGAAGCTGACTTAACCCTTTTAGACTTGGATAATTTTGATGTGATATTAGGGATGGATTGGTTGACTGCACACCGAGCTTCTATCGAGTGTTTCAAAAGGAGGGTAGTACTGCGATGTCCTGGGAAGCCAGAAGTGGTATTCCAAGGAAGTCGGGAAGCGTTACCCCTAGAGTAATATCGGCTCTGACAATTGTAAAATTGTTAAAGAAAGGGTGTCAGGGTTACTTAGCTTATGTGATGGATGGTAGCTTGCAATTGTGTATTAATTATAGACAACTTAATAAAGTGACTGTGCAGAATAAGTATCCATTGCCTCGAATTGACGATTTTTTAATCAGTCGAGAGGAGCTAGATATTTCCCCAAAATTGATTTGCAATCTAGGTACCATCATCTGAGAACTAAGGATGAGAATATTTCCAAGATGGCTTTCGGAATGAGGTATGGTCATTACGAGTTTTAAGTGATGCCCTTCGGTTTAAGTAATGCACTGACATCATTCATGGATTTGATGAACAGGGTATTTCGGCCATTCTTAGATCAGTTTGTAATAGTATTTATTGACGATATTTTGGTATATTCGAAGAGTAAGGAGGCACATGAGGAGCATCTGAGGGTTGTATTGGTTAACCAGTGTAAATTTCATGGGCCATGTTATATCTACCGATGAGATTAGTGTGGATGCACAGAAGACCGATGCAGTGGCCAATTGGGTACAACCCAAGACAGTATTGGAAATAAGGAGTTTCCTGAGTTTAACTAGTTATTATAGACGGTTTATAGAAGGTTTTTCTGTGATTGCAGCTCCGTTGACCCGGTTGACCTGGAAAGGCGTAAAGTTTGTTTGGGATGATGACTAATAGCAGTGTTTTCAGGAGTTAAAAAGACGTTTGACTTCTGTCCGAATTTTGGCCCTCCTTGAAGATGGTGGAGAATTCGAAGTTTATAATGATGCTTTGTTGCAAGGCTTGGGATGCGTGTTAATGCAGCATGGGAAGTTTATTGCCTATGCGTCCCGACAACTAAAAGGGCATGAGTTGAAATATCCTGTGCACAACTTAGAACTAGAAGTTGTGGTTCATGCTTTAAAGATATGGATGCATTCTCTTTATGGAGAGAGATGTCAGATTTACATGAACCATAAAAACTTAAAATGCTATTTCACCCAAAAGGAGCTGAATTTGAGATAATAGAGATGGTTAGAGCTGATTAAAGATTATGATTGTACCATCAAGTATCAGCCTGGGAAAGCTAATGTACTCGCGAATGTATTGAATAGGAAATCAGTGGGAATTGCTCATATGTGTATGGTAAATTTAGCTCTTCTATTGAAACTCAGGAAGATGGGGTTGGTTTTGGAGGTTGGTGATCAGGGAGTGCTTTTAGCCAGCTTCCACGTGAGATCGGTTTCTTTGATCGAATTATTAAAGCACAGTTTCAGGATCCTATCTTGTGTCTTATCAACATGGATGTGGATGTTGGAGATAGGCATGACTTTACAGTTAAAGATAATGGAGCCCTATGGAAAGAATGACGGTTGTGTTTACCCGATGATGTGAAGCTAAAGAAAGAAATCTTGGAGGAGGCCCATAGTTCTACTTATGCGATGCATCCTGGTGGGACCAAGATGTATCGTACCCTTAAAGATCATTACTAGTGGGCTGGTATGAAGCGGGAGATCACAAAGTACGTGCTCAGGTGTTTAATTTGTCAACAGGTAAAGGCGGAAAGACAGAAGTCTTATGGAGCGCTACAATCACTGCCGATTTTGGAATGGAAGTGGGACCAAGTGACAGTGGACTTTGTATTTAAGCTTCCTCGGACACATAAGGGATTTGATGGAGTTTGGGTGATCGTTGATCAATTGACTAAATCAGCTCATTTTCTTCTAGTTCGAGAAAATTTTCTCGTGGAATAGTATGCCCTACTGTTTGTTGATGAGATTGTTAGGTTGCATGGGACTCCAACATTGGTAGTATCAGATAGAGATCTAAGATTTACATCTCGATTTTGGAAGAGCTTGCAGGAGGCTTTCTGAACGAAGTTACATTTTAGTACCACCTTCCATCCTCAAACTGATGGTCAATCCGAGCGAACCATCTAGATTTTGGAGGATATGACGAGAACATGCGTGTTATAGTTCCAAGGTAATTGGGATACTTACCTGACATTGATGGAATTTATTTATAACAATAGTTATCAGTCCAGGATTAAAATGGCTCCATTTGAGGCGCTTTATGGGCGACAATGCCGAACCCCCTATTGTTGAACCAAAGTTGGTGAAAGGAGATTGTTAACTTCTGAGGTTGTTGCTGAGTTAGAATGAAAGGTCAAGGTTATTCGAGAACGACTAAAAGCTGCACAAGATCGTCAAAAGAGCTATATTGATCGACGAATTTGAGATTTGGAATTTGTAGTGGGCGATCACATATTTTTGAAGTTATCTCCTTGGAAAGGGATTGTTCGATTTGGGAAACGTGGGAAATTAAGTCCTCGTTATATTGGACCTTATGAGATTACTAAGAGGATTGGTTCGGTGGCTTACCGGTTGGCATTACCCTTAGAACTTTCTTGAGTCCATGATGTATTCCATGTCTCTACGCTCGGTAAGTACGTACCTGATGATTCGCAAAAACTAAGCATTAAAGTAAACACAAAGTCACACTCAACACTTAAGGAAACGTATGCAATTAAAAACCCTTTTTGTAGATTGTAGTATTGGTGAAATATGGATCGTTCTGGACCGGGGATTGAGGGTACCTAAGCATGATTATCGTTTGATTGGTTAATTGGGGGGCAAAGATTGATTTTAAAGTCCCAAATAATTAAACTAAACCTAAACTAACATAATCTATTATTTACACGTGGTCAACTCATTTTTTATGCCTTACTCATTTATGAATTATATTAATTTCAAGTCTATAAAATTCTATAACCTTAGTTCTACGAGATGATTGCATATTCGTAAATACGTGCAGGGAGACACTCACACTGCACTTTCAATAATAGACTAGGGAACGCCCAACTCATCTATCAAGCATTAAGCAACCATATACAAACATAAAAAAAAACTAAAATACTAGAACACATGGAATATTTATACGAAAACAATATAAAGCATAAAACCATAATAAGATTAATAATCAATTCATAGAAATGATATTCATGCTAAAAGATAACTACGAAGGAAGAGGTCGTGTTACACTTTTTCTCCTAGGAGCCCAAAGGATATGAAGTGATGGAGCTCTGTTGTATTACACTTTTTCTCCTGAGTAACCCAAAGGATACGAAGTGATGGAACTCTTGGGTGAGACAATAGGGAACGCCCAACTATGCCACAGATGACGGATAAAAGATGGAGTATGATGTACTTAATCTCGCAAAAGTAATATCGATTATATAAATTGGGAAGTTTGGTCAAGTATAATTTCGGTACAAGAATGAGTGACCCTTACAAATAACCTAATCCTTTCTATTTATAGGAGAAAATTAATCCTCAAATAAATAGGAGTTCACAATTTAAATCCTAAAAGGAAAATGATTAAACTAGTTAAATTAAATTCCTAAAGGATAAAGGTAATAAAAAAAACTAATTAAAAAGGTTTTCTAGATAAAAAAGAAAAAAAATCCAAGCTTGAATTGGAAAATTTCCACAAGAAATAAGGAAAATAGTTGTTGGAATTGAACAGGAGATGATTCGGTGAAAGGTTGGAAGGGCAATTGGTGGACGCTCGCTGAAAGGGTACAAGACGGTTCGACAGGCACGCACCGTGGTTAGAGGTGTCATTTTCGGTACACGTGCGCCTAGATGCTCCACATGGCTTTTGTAGGCGCTAGCCGATACTATTCATAGGTCAGCTTTTGTGGATTCAGTAGGTCCCTACAGAATTATTGAGTGGTTTTTTGTGGCTTCCTTTCATTCGATCATAACTTCTTCGTTACAACTCCGATTGAGATGATTCTTTCACCTAAATTCTCGTAATTCCGTGCTCTATCCAATTCTACACATTTCTAACAAAATATATTATTTTCTACAATTGTTTGGTATTTAAACATTAAAAGATAAACATAAAGGGTATAAAATGATGCCTAATTCAAAGCTTATCACCTGACACCTCACATGCATTGCAACAATAACCTATTGAGCTTAGGGAGGACTCAATATTTGAGGAACAACCGGTACAAATTTTGGATCCAGGGGAAAAGGTGCCCCCTCGGAAAACTATCCCTTTAATGAAGGTATTGTGGAGAAACCAAAATATGGAAGAAGCTACGTGGGAACCTGAGGCACTAATTCGAACACAGTATCCACATTTATTTGTATAACTTCGAGGATGCAATTTCTTTTAGGGGATAAGATTGTAACAACCCTCGATATTTGATATAGTAATATGATAACTTTTGGGTGGCTTTGACTATTTTGCCCTTTTATTCGTATGAATAATTTATTTTATTAGATGTGTTGATTGGTTAATCTAAAAATATTATCAGATATATCTTGGAAATTGGAGTTTGTGGATGGTAGTTGTACAGGAATTGGAGGTCGAATAGCTATGGTATGGACGTGGTGACCATAGGGGCATTATGGTCATTTTCCCCACAAGGGCAATTTGGTAATTTCTTATACAGAGATGTTTTTAAGTGATCACCTTACTCAAATATTCTCCTGACTTCTTGTGTAACGACCCGTCCCGGGAGTCGGGATTAGCGAAGTAATTAGCGACAGATTAGTTAGCTTAAGCGGTGGTTAGTGGGTTACTTTGGACGGTCGGCTTAGAATGACGATTTTGCCCCTTGACTGGGCAAAATGTTGACTTTTAATTCGGGAGATCAATTGGGCATTGACTGATGACCGTGACATAGTTCGGGACGTCACGAGTCCGTAGACAGGTGGCACGCCCGATTCCGACATCCGAGAAAGACGTTGTGATGTTCGGAAGGTTGATGGTATTATCATAATTTGGTTAAACGAAGGGGGAAAAGTTGACTTTTCGCATGACAAAGTTTCTTCACGTAAATCGAGGACCGTTAGGTAGATCTCGTCGTCCTGAGTACAACGACAGGCGGCATGCCTTCATCGGACGTCGGACGAGTGAGATACGGGTTTAGGAAGTTAAGGGTAAAATCGTAAATTTGGACATCACAAGGGTATTTTGGTCTTTTTGTGCCTTGGGATGCGCGCAAATCAAATTGGGACAAGTGTACAGAGCTGGTTGCATATTTTTGGGTTTGGACCATAGGGGTTTGACACGTGGTCTGTGTCTAATGGCTTCTAGCCACTTGCACGGTGCAAGTTAAAATTGGTTGAGTCGTGTTTGTGAGAACAGAAAACAGAGACGGTGCCAGGGAGGAAAAATGATCGAGGTGCAGGGTGAGTGACCCTTTGGAAGTGTGTGAGTTTGATCAGAGAAAAGTTGAGAGTGTAGGGAGTGTTTTGGGAGAACTTGGAGGGTCGAGTAAGGGTGTGTTCATGGGAGGAAATCAGAGAACAGGGCAGAGGACACCGTGCACGGCTGTGCACCCCAGGCGATCAAAACATCGAAATTGGACTAGTGGTGGTGTTCTGCAACCTGTGAGGAGCCTTGCAGACGCAGTGGAGCACGGCGGAGCTCACGGTGGTGGTTAGAGAGCAGGTAATTTCTCGGTCCCCTTTTGCTTTCTCTGTTTTTCCAGTTTATTTTAAAGCGATATTCGTGAGGTTTGGAGGTATGTCGAATATTTCTCGTGGTCCTATTAGCTCTAGGAGGGTGTGAATAAGTTTAGGTTTTGACCCAGAGCTTGGTGGTGACCCCTGGTGGCCGAAGACAGAACCTGGTTTTTTTTTTTCTGAGTTTTGTTCGAGTTTTAGGAAGAGAGATTTAGGACTTAAAGTCGTGTTTTAAGGAGTGGAATAGGTTTCTAGGAAGAGGACGAAGCTAGTGGGATTGCTTGGACTGAAAACGGGTGAGTTTTGAGGGGAAAACCGGTCACGCCGGTTCGGTTCACTTGGACCGATCTGAACCGGCTGAGCAGAAGGTTGAAGACGATGAACAGTGCAGGCGCATGAGGCCCACGCGCAGCGCCTTTGAGCGGTGCGTGGGGGCACGTGGCACTGTTCATGGGGAAGTTGTCAACACGAATTTTAAAGTATTCGATGTAACGAACACCTTGGCGCTGGTTTCGAGGCAATCGGACATCGTCTCGATATGATTCAGGCTGTCTGAAGGTTTTAAGGCTAGGTTAAAAATATTTAAAAATACGGAAAAAATTATGGGACTTGAGTAGGACTTTTGTGAAGTAGTTAGTGACCTCGTTATGGGATTTGGGCAGGTACGGGAAAGCAGAGGATAGTGAACTGGCCGGGAACGACGTAAGTGCGCGTGTTTCGAGGCGACGTCGGAATGGTCTCTGAGTGGACTTTGCTTTCTAACTCTTGATGCATGCATATATGTTTTCATACGTGATTCTATGATTTACTTTGTGATCTTGATGATTTATGGTTTTACACGATTTTCGAGATATTACGGCAATCCACGTTTTACGAGGTTTCGATCGATGTTGTGATTTGACTTTGATTTTGATGATTTGACTTCGGGTTTTGAAAGATGAATTGATTTCAAGGTTTTAAAATGGATTTCGGAAAAGTGATTTCGGCCTTGGAGCCTAGCTCTTGTGATTTCAGAAAGGATGTTTTGGATTTGGTTTTCGAGGTTTGGAAAGGAAGTCTGGATTTGGGTTCGGGACAGTGGTTCCGGATGCCGGCTTACGGAATCTTTGTTGCGAATTCGATTGTGGATTTTCTGTGGTTTTCACTGATTGAATGGAAAATGGTTTTGGGTTTAAAGACCCGGAAAGAAAAGAGAAAAACCCACTGGATCTAGTTTTGAGTTTAAAGACTCGGATTGAATTACGGGGGGAGGGCCCTGGATTGATGTGTTTTGAGTTTAAAGACTCGGTATATGTTTTGAGTTTAAAGACTCGGATATGATACCCCCCGAGGCCTGTGATTGTGTTTTGAGTTTAAAGACTCGGATATCCCGGGAAGGCCTAGTTATTGCGCATTGTGTTTTGAGTTTAAAGACTCGGGCGCACTTGAGATCCAGTAAACTTGTATGATTGATGTTTTTCACTGGTTTTCCGATGTTTTGGGCAGTGGCCGGGATGAAGTGGATTTGATTAGTTTTGGGACTGAGTTCCCGGATTTGAGATTGAATTGTGATTTGAGGTTAAGGCCTGAATGATAAGGGTTTTCAAATGGTTTCGTGGATGGTTTTTGATTTGCGTGGTTTCATGACTTGAATTTATATGCATGCATTGTTTTTTTCATGGAGGGTATAAATGTACTTGTTTTAGTGAACTGTTTTCTAAATTATACTTTGTTTTTGTCCACTCACAGTCTTTTCGTGTTTTCGATACCCTTCAGGTTGCTGCGGTGCGGACTGTTGGTCGAGAATGACGGAGACATCACCCTCGAGATCCACAGTAGTTTCGACGCACGCTGTGAAGTCCGGATACTTTGAGGATGGTTCGATTGAAAATCCCTTGTCCGACTTACGTGTCACATGGAGGTTGGGCGTCTGTTTAACCTTCGTGTCATGCGTAAGTTAGACGGGATCAGGATTTAGCCCTTAATCCCAGGGGATTAGGGGTGGGTCCTGACATCTTGGGAGTGGTGCACCACCTCAGCCATTTGAGGAAAGCCTATATATGTGGCCATGTATGTTTCGGGTAGGAGAGAACGAGAGGAAAATGAAAAAAAAAAAGAACGTGGAGAGGAAAAATTTGGAAAAACAGTGAGAGATTTCGAGACCTTGCATCTTGGAGAGTGAGTGTAAAGGTTGTGAGAGAGATACAGAAACTGAGGAGAAACGAGAAGGGCCGTGAGGGAAGCTGGTTGCTGATAAGAACCAAAAATTAGGTTTTCAGTATATCTCTGATTCCAGGCGTTGAATTCTAGAAATCAACCCAGAAATAAGTCTTTGGGCTCAAGGGTTTACCGTAGAGGTGGTCTGGGTAGCAAAATCAGGTGACAACCGAGATTATTCAAGGTCATAAACCACGATCATGAGGTGAGTAGCCCTTTTTGATGTTATGGAACCATATTAGTCCTGATTTAAAACATGTTGGTGGAAACAGTGTTGAACAAGGTGAAGAAATGGAGATTGTAGAATCGGGTCCGCGCATCGTGTTGAAAAACCCAAAACCAGCGTACTCGGTCGACCTGTTGAGAGGTAGACGTTGAGGTGACATGGCATCGCTGACAAGGATGCCACATGTTAAACGTGATAGGACAAGGTGCTGATGTGGCACTTACGTGGCAGCCACGTGGGTGATACTTGTCAGCCACATGACAGACCTATCAGACTTGTCAGAACACGTGGCAGCCTAAGTCAGCGCCGCGGGTGTGAGCGCGTGGGAAGGCTGCCAGTCTTCCACCTGCCTTCCACCGACATGTGGAGGCATGTGGGCTTAATTTTCTAAACATGACGACGCATGTCCAATAGATTTTGATGTTCAGGATCCAATGGTGATGGTTTCTAGGTATTCAGACATCATCTCGTGGCAGTTTGAAAGGTATAAAGCGTATGTTCTGCATTTAAAAATTTGTAAAAACTCATATTTAATTCCCAAGACTTAGGGTTTATATTTGGAATCGACCAGGAGTATTTGTGACCTATGATTGTGATTTTTGACAGACGGCTCGACCTCAGAAGCTAACGGAGAACATGCAAATCGAGGATAATTGTGTTGTAATAACTGTGAGTGAAAATTTGTTTCCTTTATGCCTCGTGCATGTATACTTGACTGTTTTGATATGTTTTCTATGTGACTTTAATGATGTTTGACATGCTATGTTCTATGTATGGTTTGAATTATGTTGTGCTCTAGTTATTGGTATATTTATGGGTGTGAGTGTGGGATGGTGATTGATGTGACATGTGGTTTATGCTTATCGGGTGTTGAGATATTGGTGTAGATATATATATATATATATATATATATATGTGAGCATATTGTCAGCAACCCACCTCGGATTTGGATTTCATCCAGATGTGGGATCCCTGTACGGCCATTCAGATGTGGTATCGTTAAATGGTTTAGTCGAACGATTAGCACCCAGATGTTATATCCCTAGGTGGCCACTCAGATGCTGTATTTTGCTACATCTCAGGGTAGGACTGAACCTTGTGTGGTATTTTGTGTTGTACTTATGCTCTATAACTAGCTTGTATATTATCCCTTGTCTGGCAGTGTAGAACCCTTATTTTTGTGAGTTACTTTATCCTTGTTATATGTGGGTTAACTGTCAGACGGGAGCAGGATTCCCTAAGTTATGGGTGGGGTCCTGTCACTAACCATGAGTTGTTGTACTTAGACTTTTGTTTGATTATCTCTATTGTGTGAATTAAATAAGTTTGATCTACTTTATTTGCATTGAAATTGAAGATGATATGTGCTAGGTGTGACCATCATATCAACTTAGTAAATGTAAGCATCAAGGTTAGGAGGTGGACTCCTAGTTGTAGATTGAACTCATGAAGCGTAGGATTTTTGTTACACCCTAGGGTAGTGTGGTGTCATTAAATACTATTTGTGTGAAAAGCATAACCAAAACATTGTAGTAGACACTTTAAGAGCTTATGCCCTGCCTAAAGTATACTAGGTAAGAAAGAACAAGGTGTGTCTATTGAGCATATGCGCTGCCTTAGGCACGGGCACCTAATTCATGTCACTAATGAAGATAGTTAATGAAGTCTAAGGAAGTAACATGTGGTAGGGTAGATAGTCAGCCCTGATTTAACCTTTAAAACCAATCAATTAACTTAATGATTCTATTACTTGCAATCCATGAAATCAAGAACAAACCCTTCATTGTCCTACCTTTTATCTAAGTCACTTTGGTCTAACTTGTTGGACATCTTTTGAACAAGTCCCTGTGAGATCGAACTTTTCTATGCCACTATACAGTTCACAGGTAATGACCCATCCCGAATTAGCGGGATTAATTAATGATTAATGACACATTATTGAGACTAATCGGGGATTAGACGAGGATTATCGGACGTTCGGTGCAAAATGACGGTTTTGCCCTTGGAATGGGCAAAACGTTGACACTTTGTTCGGACGGTCAAATGGACATTGGATGATGACTGTGACGTAGTTTGGGACGTCATGAGTTCATAGACACATGGCATATTCGATTCCGACATCCGTGGAAGAAGTTGTGACGATCGGAAGATCAAGGGCATTTTGGTAATTTGGGTGATTAGGCCCAATAGTTGACTTTTGACCTGGGAGGTCAAATGGTTAGGGGCCAAAGACCGTTACGTAGAGCGGGATGATATGAATCCGTAGACAAATGGCTCGTCAAATTCGGACGTTCGATGGCGAAGTTACCATTCACGGAAGTTCGAAAGTACTATTGCACGTTTTACGAGACGGGAGACTTTTGGCAGCAAATGGGGCCCAGGTTTTTGGACAGACCCAATGGATGAGTGACAAGTGTCACCCATCCATTGCCCAGCCTAAACACGGTCATGCATATCCCTTCCCTTCTTGAATCAATCATTTTCTTCATTCCAAGCCTACACCCGACCAACCTTCACCCCCAAAACCAAACCCTTCTACCCTATGATCACTGGTGAGACCAAAGAGAGTGAGAGGAGGGCCTGGTGGATGTGGTGGTTGGCCCAGGCAGACCCACTGTGGACAGCGGAGGAGGAACCGATTGAGGTCATCGGTTTTAACCGATTTTCACCAATTTTCAATTCTAGTTATTTTGGGCCGTTTTCATTGATTGTTTTGAGTTAAATAGGTTGCTAGGAAGTCAATAATGGGATCAAAGGAAGTCAATATCCCTTTGATCCCATTATTGACTTCCCTCTCAACACACTAGATATGGTGCCTAGGAAGAGTGGCATTAGTGTGGTTAAGAACGAACATGACCAGTTGGTTCCTCAAAGGACTCAAACTGGATGGAGAGTGTCCATTGACTATAGGAGACTCAATACTACCACAAGGAAGAATCACTTACCCTTTCCCTTTATTGAACAAATGATGGAATGTTTTCCAGCACACTTTCATTACTGTTTTTTGGATGGATACTCAGGATATAATAAGATCCCCATTGCTCTCAAGGACCAAGAGAATACCGTGTTTACATGCCCTTATGGAACCTTTGACTTTAGGAGGATGCCCTTTGGTCTTTGCAATGCACCAGCCACCATCCAAATGTGTATTATGAGTATCTTCTCAAATATGGTGGACGACATAAATGAAGTCTTCATGGATGACTTCTCTGTCTTTGGCCACTCATTTGAGTTGTGCCTAGCCAACTTGGCTCGTGTGCTCACTAGATGTCAAGGGAGGAACTTGGTGTTAAATTGGAGAAATGCCACTTCATGGTCCAACAAGGGATTGTCTTAGTCCATATCATATCAAAAGAAGGTATTGAAGTGGAAAAATCTAAGCTTGACATAGTGGAAAGGCTCCCTTACCCTACCACTTTCAAAGAGGTCTGTTCCTTCCTAGGGCATGCTGGATTCTATAAGAGGTTCATCAAGGACTTCTCTTAGATTAAACGACCTATGTGTGATCTACTTGCTAAGGATGTAAGCTTCAATTTCACCAAGGAATGCCGCGAGGCATTTGACACCCGCAACGCCAAGCTCACAGCCTCTCTAATCATCATGCCTCCAAGATAGGACTTGCCATTTGAACTTATGTGTGATACATCTGACTTTGAAATTGGGAATGTTTTGGGACATAGAGTGGACAAGCGCTCACATGTGCTCTACTATGCAAGCCACACATTGAATGATGCACAATTGAACTACTCTACCATAGAAAATGAGCTTCTTGTTGTGATCTTTGCTTTAGAGAAGTTTAGGTGCCACTTGATTCAAACCAAGGTCATTGTATACAAAGATCATGTTACCTTGAAATACTTGCTCAGTAAGAAAGATGGCAAACCTAGGTTTCTAAGGTGGATGTTGCTCTTACAAGAGTTTGACTTGGAGATAAGGGATAAGAAGAGCAGTGAAAATGTAATGGCAGATCATATGAGTTGTCTAATTGATGGCTCCTATGAGGAAGTTGACTAGCTTCCCCTATCTGAAAGCTTCCCTGATGAGCAACTCTTCTTGGTTCAAGACTATGTTCCTTTGTATGCTGATCTAATTAACTATCTAGTGGCGAGGCAGTTCCCCTCCCACTTGAGCAGGTACCAAAAGGACAAGCTTACAAAGCAAGAAAAGTACTATGTAAGGGATGATCGCTGCTTATGGAAGCATTACTCATATCAGATCATATGTAGGTGCATCCTTGACCATGAGACACATCCTATTCTTGAGGCTTGTCATAGCCAAGCTTGTGGTGGTCATTTTGGGGCCAAGAAGAAAGCTTTGAAGATCCTATAATGTGGTTTCCACTGGCCAACCCTTTTCAAAGACTCCTATGAGTTTATGCTCACATGTGAGAGGTGCCAACATTAAGGGAACTTGGGACTAAGGGACCAAATGCCTCTCAACCCTATCCTAGTTGTTGAGATATTTGATGTGTGGGTCATTAATTTCATGGGTCCCTTCCCTAACTCTTTTGGTAACTTCTACATCTTAGTGGGTGTTGACTATGTATCCAAGTGGGCGGAGGCCATGGCCACTAAAACCAATTGTTCCAAAGTTGTCTTGAGCTTTTTACAAACCCATATCTTCAGTAGGTTTGGATCCCCTAGAGCCCTAGTCAATGATGGAGGAGCTTGCTTTTGTAGTAGACTCTTTGAGTCCTTGCTAAAGAAGTATGGAGTGACACGTAGTGGCTCAACTCCTTATAATCGAAAAACAAGTAGTAAAGATGAGATCTCTAACCATGAGGTCAAGGACATCCTTCAAAAGACTGTGAATCCCAATAGGAAAGATTGTTCTTGAAGTTTTAATGTTGCCCTTTGGGCCTATAGGACAACATACAAGACCCCTATTGTCATGTCTCCTTTTAGACTAGTCTTTGGTAAGGGATGTCACTTTCCCGTGGAATTGGAACATAAGGCTTTTTGGGCTGTCAAGCAAATGGCCACGAACATAGATGGAGCAAGATTTCATAGGAAGCTTCAATTGAGTGTGTTGGAAGAACTTCGTAATGAGGCATATGAAAGTGCATGTTTATACACGGAAAGGACCAAGGTCTTCCAAGTGGGACAACATGAACTTCTTTTTAACCCAAGACTCAAGATTTTCCCTGGAAAATTCAGGTCTGGCTAGACAGGTCCCTACATGGTCACCCATGTACAGCCTCATGGGGCAGTGGAGATACAACACCCTTAATGTCAAGATCCTTTCACATTCAATGGCCACATATTGAAGCACTTAAATTCAGCCCTTCTAGCCGCCTACCCAAGGATTTAACATGGATAACAAGGAGCACCTCCATAGGGTTCCAGCATTGTCTTGCTTAGACGTTAAATCCAGCGATCATAAGAGGCATCCTAGCCCTGATTTGTCTCTTTCACCTTGCTTATGCTTCTTATTTTTTGATCCTTCTAACATGTGCATTCATGTTTTTTTGGTGGTTACACATTAAGGACTATGTGTCATTCAGGTTTGGTGGTGTGGTCTTCACTTGTATGTGGGAAGCATTCAAGTTTGGGGGTACTAATCTAGTAAACTATCTGGTCTTTACCTTTGTTTCAAACTTTTTTTTTTGGTTGCTAGTATTATGCACTACTTTGTTAATAAGAATTGTTAACCTTGTGAATTTACTTGGCTTGCCTATAAGTATGTTGGGTCATTGAATTCACCTATTGTACAATACATTGCCATGCTTGAGTGGTTGGGTTGACAAAGCACTTGAATTTGAGCACTCTTGGAAAATTAGTGGAGACTGCCTATGTGAGATCTTGTGCCTATAAGCTTTCCTTGTGAAGGATTTCATTGTTTCTACTCAATTACTTCCACACTTTATTCTTCATTGATTAGATCTCACTATTTATTTGAATTGGTGTTTATGAATTTAATCTTTAATATGCTCTTGATTGAATGCTTTTATAATCACTTGACACGATCTAGGCTATGTGTGCTTAGCTTCTAAAGGCCTTTTCTTTCCCTATTGCATGCTCCCTTAGTCCCCTTGCGACAAACGCTAGCCTATTCTTCATAACCCATAATTCATCCTTCCCAAGTTCTTAGCTCAACACTATGGCCATACCCTAAGCCTAAGCTTGTGTAATGTTTCCTCAAAGGAGAGTCTTGCTGAGAGATAGTGTCAAGAATATATGCTGTCATGTATGTGTTGGCAATTAAAGTTTATGTGTGGAATGTAAGATTGAGGCAATGTTAATGGCCTTGGTTCAAGTCAAAGAAAAAAGAGAGAGAGAGAGAGAGAGAGAGAAAAAAAAGTTTAAGAAAAGAAAAGAAAGAAAAGAACAAAGAAAGGACTTGAACCAAGAAAGACCTAGACCTCATAATCAAGTTGTCGTGGGTCACAAGTAATGAATAGAGTTCCTGATATTTTCTCAAGTCATGACCATCATGCCTTGATACACCTTGGGTTCTTTGAACTCTATCCCTTCCTTCAAACACCTTTTCCCCTAGCCTCATTGCAACCATTGATGAAGACCTAAGTGATATTGTGAACGTACTAGTTGAAGGTTGAGGTAAGTATCTTGGTTCCTAAGCATCAATTCCTTCTTGAGATATTTAATTCAGAAAGTGCCTTTATTCATTTAAACTCATATGTGATTACTTTGATTCCTATACATAATTTCTTCAAATATGCTTGTATGAGTGAAACCTTAGGACTCTTGTGCATCAAGTGACATCTTGTGAGGATTAGAGTCAAGGTGAAATTATTCCAGGATGTTTAAACACTCTTATTTTTAAATTTGATCCCTAAAGCATGGCATTTACACTCAACACTTGGAACTCACAATCTTGTGTATCTTATGGTTGGTTAAGGCTGCTTGCTGTTTTGGTCCCTATTAGCCTTGAAGTGTGTAATCTCTAACATGTTAGTGTCTATGTAGAATGTTTGTGGGTATCATACTGTTAAACCCCAGGAAACATAACCCTTTACTAGGTCAACCTAGGGGTTCAAATTTCTATCTTAGGTAGATCGAGTCCTTTACTTTTATTGTTTTGCTAAGGGACTAGAAAAATTTATGTTTGGTTCCATATCCCCTTTACTTTCCTTTTGTTATGAATCATGTAATAAAATAGATGAAAACGACCTATCTTGTGAGCCTTTTACAAAATTTCAATTGAGGGACAAATCCAATGCATACGTGAAAGAAGGACCTAAATCGAGCCAAATGTGAAGACGGACGCCAACCGAGGTCATATGCCCAGACCATGTCCCCAGCTGAGGTCTTGTGCCAAGACCATGTCTTTGGCCATAGACCGTGTGCCTGTGTCTGTCCTAGCTCATGTTCCAGCTTTTATTCTGAGCATTGGGTCATGTTCTAGCTTGTGTTCCAAGTTCCAGGCCCTTGTTCTAGCGGTGTGCCCCCAACATGTCACTGGTGACATGCCAAGGACCCGTGTACCCTTGTTCCCGTGGTGTGGTGCTCATGTGCCAGTTTTATGCAAGCCGTATGTCCGTGACATGTCACTAGTGGCATGTCACTAGCACTTAGCCCAGGCCCAGTTTGTGCCCCAAAACAATCAGTGATAAGGAACTCTTTGGGAATCCTTCAATGACAAGCGGTCTTGGACACAGATTAGGAAAATCAGCGATAATCTAGGTGTCCAAGTGCTTGCCATGTTCCTCAAGGAAAGGACCCTAAGTTATAGCGATAGATTTAGGGCCCAGTTTGGAGTCCTCATTCGATGTGGAATTGTGCTAGGGCTGGTTCCCTATTTAAACCCTACTTTCTGTCGTTTAAAGGGGTTGTCTTTTTACCTTCTATGGTCCCAAATCTCTATCAAACTTTAGACTCAATTGTACTTAGTTTTATTTTGGTTTTGATTCAAGGAACTCGAAGGGTGGCTTGATTGTTGTAAATTCCATCATTCACTTTCTTTGTAACTTTGTATCTTCACCCTATTCTCTTTATTATTCAATACATATTATAATCATGTTGTCGGTTGTTTTAATTATGAGTGAGTATTCCTTTAAGGATTGGGGCTACTTGAAGCCCTAACCATGAATTGTTATACTTAGACTTTTGTTTGATTATCTCTATCGTGTGAATTGAAAAAGTTTGATCTACTTTTCTTAACGAACTCAATTGGTGCTTGTAAGTGTAGCTACCTTATTTGCATTGAAATTGTAGATGACATGTGCTAGGTGTAACCGTATATCGACTTAGTATATGTAAGCATCAAGGTTAGGAGGTGGACTCCTAGTTGTAGATTGAACTCATGAATCCTAGGACTGTTGTTACACCCTAGGTTAGTGTGGTGTCATTAAATTCTCTTTGTGTGAAAAGCATCACCAAAACGTTGTGGTAGACACTTTAAGAGCATATAACCTGCCTCAAGTATACAAGGTAAGAGAAGATAATGTGTGTCTATTGAGCATATGCCCTACCTTAGGCACTATCACCTAATTCATGTCACTAATGGAGATAGTTAATGAAGTATAAGGAAGTAACAAATGGTAGGGTAGATAGTTAGCCCTAATTCGACCTTTAAAAGAAAAAAATTAACTTAGTGATTCTATTACTTGCAATCCATGAAATCAAGAACAAACCCTTCAATGTCTTACCCTTTATCTAAGACACTTTGATCTAACTTCTTGGACATTTTTTGAACAAGTCCTTGTGGGATCGACCTTTGTTGTGCCACTATACACTCCACACGTCTTGTGCACTTGTAAACTATTACACTTAGAGCAGCCGACGACTGCCCATTTGAGCAGCCGACTTCAAGTTTCAGGTTTTTGATGTACTTCGTAGTGTGGTATATTAGTCAACACGATGATGGCGTGGATGTGGAAGTACAGTTGGATCTTCCTAAATGAAATAATGAAAGTCAAGTCAAGTTTTTCAAGGTTAGTATACCTTGTCACTATGTCTTTATGTGCTCTGCGTACATAATACACTGAGTTTTCAACTTTGTCCTTCTGCTTGATTAGTACAGAGCTGACTGCAAATGTGGAGATGGAGATGTATATGATCAAGGGTTGCTCGGTCTCAGGTTGGGCTAGTAGTGGTGGCCTTCTCATGTATTCCTTAACACAATGAATGCCTTCGTGTATTCCTTGGTCCAGGTGATGTTTTTGGATCTACCCTTGAGGGCCTTGAAGAAGGGGATGCATTTGTTAGTGGCCTTGGAAATGAATAGGTTTTCTACCACTCAGACCTTGAGGCTCTGGATGTCTTTCTAGGTCTGTGGAGGCTCCATATCCATGAGAAAATTGATTTTTTTGGGGGTTTCTTCAATTTCCTTTTTGCTGATCATTAAGCCTAATAACTTGTTGAACCCGACCACGTAGATAGACTTGGTTGGGTTCAAGTGTATCTTGTACTTCTTCAGGACGTTAAGCATCCTAGAGAGGTTGATAATATGTTGGTCGGCTGTCTTACTCTTGACCAACATGTCATCCATGTAGACCTTCATTGTCTTGCCTATCTAATTGATGAACATATAGTTGATCAAACGTTTGTAGTTTATCCCAAAATTATTCAAACTAAGGTGCAAGATGTTGTAGTAATAGAGACCCTGATCGGTGCAGAAGGTTATGTATATCTGGCCCCAAGGGAGAGGGAAAGGGTGCATGAATATTTGGTTGTACCTCGAATAGGCGTGCATGAATCTCACTAGCTTGTGCCTTAGATGTGGCATAAACCAATTGGTCAATTTAGGTCGGTGAAGTCAGTACACATGCGTGGGCTCTAAAGGGTTTCTTGATAATGACTACATTGGCTATCCAGACTGTGTAGACCGCCTTTTGAATGAAGTGTATGGTGCTAAGCTTCATGATCTCTGATTTCATTGCCTCAATCTGCTCAGTAACGTAGATGTTTCTTTTTTGTTCGACATGCTTGAATTCTGAGTTGATGCTGAGTTAGTGGCCGATGACATCAGTTGAGATGCTTGACAGATCATCATACGACCATGAAAAGACCTCGGAGTTTTCATAGAGGAATTTGATAAGGTGGGTATGATGTGTAGGAATAATTATGGTGCCGATCTTTATCTTCCTATCAGTGAAGTTGTGAGAGATGAAGCCCTGTTTTACCACCTCGATCGACACGACCTACCCCCAATCCCCTGGGATTAAGGGCTAAGCCATGCTCCCGTTTAACTTACGTGCGACATGAAGGCTAAACCGACGTCCCACCTCCACGTAACACGTAAACTGAACATGTCAGGACCCGTCCCAATCCCCCCGGGATTAACGCGGGACGTCCCTGATCCTGTCTGACACGGAGTGTCAGACAAGGGAAATTCTGACTTTAGCCCTCTCGGGCTTCAGAGTATGCCAGGATCCGGAGGAGGTATGTGATGTATCGGTCTCTGCTACAATCCGCATCCACCGTCAACCTGAAGGGCAGTCAAAACATTTAAAAGCTGTGAGTGGACGAAACAGGAATTTATAAAAACATTTTATCGAAGACATTTGTACCCTTCACTAAAAAGCATGCATGCATTCGAAAACCATTTACCAAGCCATCAGGGCCTTAGCCCAAAATTGTAAATGAAACCAGATACACGGGGCCACTGCCCAAATCCATGTGGGACTCAGCCCAAAACCTGTATACATCACATATCATATAGCATATATACATAAATCACGTAACCAATCCTGTCACGGTTCTAAATCTACACGCGTGCTACCCGGGGTCTCAAAACCCAAGTCTCCTAGGGTCCACCCAGGTCAATTTCTGTAGATCATTGACCCTCCCTGAGATTATAATCCAAGCCTTCCTGAGAGTAAGGTACCCAACGGGGGCGACTCCACTCAGTTAGTGCTCCGCGACTACTCCGGGGTCCACCGAGGCCAACGACCCTCCCCGGAGGAGACATTCCAAATAAGGAAGGTATATGAATATATATATATATAAAGCATCCTTAAAACCTTTCCAGGGGTTCATGCCCGGTTCCCATAAACCGCCATGAATCCGGAAATCCATTTAGGGTCCCCGACTCGAAATCACAAATGTAAAGTAATTAGGCCTCGTGCCCGAACTCATGACTCAACTGGGCATCTTGCCTGATATCTCAAGGTCAGTCACGATTTCGATCGTAGTGATGCATACAACCATCCATCCAGGACAGCCCTCAATCCTGGTATGTCGTCGTGAACGAATCAACCGACGCGACCACCACAAGATCATGGTGCACCCACCACCGATCGATATCCTAAACCGTCAGCACTCCGAAGTCGAGCCTCTATCGGATGCCCGACAACGGATTGTGCATCGTGACCCCTCCAGAAGGAACACATCCTAGTCGAGAGGCGAGCGTGGTATCGTCTGTCGCCGTACACATAGCACCCGCCGCGACCACGACTTAGACCCGTAGGTCATAAATAGGGCTATATGCTCGAGACAAAACCAAATGGGTCTCATGACCAAGTTTACCCTTTTTAAATCCAAAACCATTTCATATAAACCAATAGAGAAATATAAACCCGTATAGGCATCGTATAAGGGCGAAACCTTGAAATACGTACCAATACGTAACCACGTCCAAATGCACTCATGGCATCACAAAACAAGTATTAAAACACATAATAAACATTTTTGCATGCATCAATTTAGAAAACAAGGTCCACTCACAGACCGTCCGAGCTGCCGCCTTGATACGCGTGCCTTACGGCTCTCCCGAGTCAATCACCGTCACCAGGACTCCCAAACCTGTCCAAATCACTTTAGAGGGTTATTAACTACCTTATTAACCTCTCACAAAAGCCCCGTAATTTTCTGGAATTTTTAATTTTTTTAAACTCGATTCTAAACCTTCGAACACCCCGAAACCTATCGAAACGATGTTCGATTGACACGAAACGAGTACCAAAATGTTCGTTACATCGAATAGATGATTTCACATGTTGGATGTTTCCCCAAAAAGTGGGTCACATGCCCACACGCACCGGCCAAAGCCCCTGCGCGTGGGAGCCACGCGCCGGTGCACTGTGGATCATCTTCTTCGGCCAGACTAGTCCGAACTAGCCGGTCCGACTTTTTCCTGCAATTCCAGTCTACTAGGACTGGCGTGACCGGTCCAAGGCCATTTCTCTCTCATTTTCGGTCCATTTCTTCCCCTTTCAATCCTAATCTTCCTATTTCATCCCTAGAAACTTTTTTGAATGAATAAAACAAGGAGAAAACACCTAAATCGACCAAATCAATCCTCCCCATTTCGATCCAAGATTTCCCGATTACCCCCTGGGCTACCCAGCCCTTCACAGCCATCCAAAACCCCTTCTATAAGCTCCTAACAACCTAACAATCTTTATCCAAACACCAAAAACCGTCCATAACATCTTAACCCAAAAATTCGAATTAAAAACAATCAAAATGGGCTATCGGGTTACCTAGGATTTTTGGGCCATCGTCGCCCTCCACGGCGGCCCTTTTCATCACCAGTCGTCACAACTCATCCTCCTTCCTCCCTGGCCTCTCACAGCACCCCAAGGGATGGGATATGGGTTTGGTTCAAAATGTGAGATCAGGTTTTGGTTTTGGTTTGGTATGCACGAACAAAGGGAGGGGGAATGCATGTATGGGAGGCAGTGAGCAATGGATGAGTGACACTTGTCACTCATTCATTGGGCCAATTTTAAATATCTGGGGCCCACTTAATGCCAAAAGGCATTCGTCACGTAAAATGTGCAATAGTTCCTCGGAACTTCCGTGAACCGTAACTTCTCCGTAACTTCTACGTAACGATCCTTGGCCCTCAGCCATCGAACCTCCCGATCAAAAAGTCAACATTTTACCCACGACCAGGGGCAAAATGGTCATTTTGCATCATTCGTCCGATTTCGCTCAACTAATCACCGATTAACATCACTAATCCTCAATTATGACTAATCTAATCCTAGAATTCGGGACGGGTCATTACAGGACAAGGGATTCCCAAGCAAATGTGATGTTTCTGTCTCTCTAGCAACAGCCCGCATTGCATCAAACCTGGAGGGTATCGAAAACATTAAAGATTGTGAGATGACAAAAATAAAGGATAACTATAGAAAACAGTTTATAGGAAAGACATTTATACCCGCCGTTTAAAAACCAATGCATGCATATAAAACCATTTCATATTCAAGTTTAAAAAGCAATGCATGCATATACCCTCTGTTTAAAAACCAATTTCATAAAACCATTTCATATTCAAGTTATTATAACCATTCATAAAACCAAAAGCCAGAAGTCATTTCATCTTCTCAAATCCTGGGCCTCAGCTCAAAACCATCAAAATCCATATCATCCGGGGCATAACCCAGAACATCTGAAAACCATTATTGAAAACCATCATCATTGAAAACCATCAAGTTATCGTCAAAGTCCAAAACACATTTGAAAGCCATTTGAAATTCATTGCAATCAATCGAACCTGCTGGATCTATCCGAGTCTTTAAACTCAATATCAATCCGAGTCTTTAAATTCAATCCATGCCTCAATATAATCCAAGTCTTTAAACTCAATAGGCTTACGGGGGAAATCACAATATTTGAATCTTTAAACTCCCGAGTCTTTAAACTCAATCCGGGTCTTTAAACCCAATCTGGGCCCGTCCCCGTCACAATCATATCCGGGTCTTCAAACCCAATAACTAGATCCATCAAATCCAATCCAAAAATCATTTTAAAACCATTTCCAAATCCACGCCCAAATTCGAAATCACCATTTTGAATCCTAAGACGAATCCCAAATCATTCCGAATCCAAATCCATATCCAAAATTCATTTCAAAATCCGAATCCGAAACCATCATTCCGTAAGCCGGCATCCGGAATAATCATTCCGAACCCAAACCCATAAATCCAGAATTTCGAGCTCCAAAACCAAATCAGGAATCATATTTCTGAAATCCGATTCCAAAACCCGAAATCACAGTTATCGAAATCACTTTTATGAACAGGGCTTCAAGCCCGAAATTACTTTTCCAAAATCCAATATAAATCATTCAAAACAAATCATATTTAAAATCCCAAAATCATGGTATCAAAACCTTTATCAAATCACAGCATAAAACTATATCTCGTAAAACGTGCAAATACGTAATTATCTCGAAATACGTGCAAAACCGTAAATCATCAAGATCATAATCATAATCATAGAATCATGTATAGAAACATAGAAAAATATTTATGCATGCATCATAAGTTAGAAAGCAAACTCCACTCACAGACCATTCGCGTTGTCGCCCGATACGCGTGTAGTTACCCTTTCCTGGCATATCCACTATCAGTGGCTTCCCCGAACCTTTCCAAATCCCATAATAAGGTCACTAAGTTCTTCATAAAGCTTATACTAAAGCCCCATATTTTTCCCGAAGTTTTAACTATTTTTAGCCGAGGCCTAAAACCTTTGGACATCCTGAAACATATCGAGACAATGTCCGATCGACTTAAAACCAGTGCCAAAATATTCGTTACATCGAATAATTCATTTCATATGTTGAAAAATTCCCCATCTGAGGCACCACGCGCCCTCACGAGTCGCCTAAAGGGGCTGAGCATGGGCCTCACGTGTGGTACTGTTCATTATCCCCTTTCTTTCGCCGACCTAGTTCAGGCTGGTTTGAACCGATCTGGTCCATCTGAACCGGCGTCCACAGTTCATGGTTCCTTCCATCCTTTTTCCAACCTGATTTCAGCCCTTTTTAGTCCTATACTTCCCTCTAAGCATTCCCAAAAGATCCATGATCTCAAAATGAGAAAACTAAGTCAAAACATCATACCTTCAATCAATTCTTTGAACCGGCCGACCACCACCTTGACGGTTCCCTTGCCTCCGACCATCCTTTAGCTACCAAGTCGAGGTCATTAGGTCCCTAGAAACCTTAGAAAGATCATCTGATCAACAACCCCACTCGACAGCCACCAAAACCCGACATACGATCTTTAACCCAAAACACGACAGTGCTAGTTTTGAGGTCTTACCTGCACTGTCGAGCTCAGTCGTGGTCTGTGCCGTCATCACCTCACCTCCTTCACACTTTTTACTCACTGACCACCACCAACAGACGAGGTTCACAAGGTTTGCAAATTTGAGTTCCACGGCTATAGGTGTTCACGGTTTCAAGCTTTTCTTCTCTCACTCTGCTTCTCCTTTCCTTTGTCTACTTCTCCCTGACTCCCTCACACGCACACCACCATTCACCTCTAGTTTTTCACTCAGTCACTCACACCACACTAATCTCTTCTCAGAGGTCAACCATATAAACCAGCACGACTACACCTCCCCTGTTTTAATCGATCAAGTGGTGAGAAGGGGCTGTAACCAACCAGAGAGTGGACATGTGGCCACATCTCAATGTTCCCAGGTGAGAATATCCAACCACACAGGGACAGATTTCCCCATCCTATTGAACCATTTTCAAAATCAGCCAAAAGGCTATTTTGCCCTTGGTACACAAATTACCATTTTGCCCCTCGTACGTTTCGATCAATAACTGAATCGTCCGAAGTCCAATAACAATGTGCCGCCTGTCGTTGTACTTAGAGGATCGAGACCTACCTAACGGTCCACGAAATGTGTGAAAAAGCTATGTCGTATGAAAAGTCAACAGTTTGCCCATTTTTAAACCAAATTACCAAAATACCCCTAAACTTTCAAACTTCATAACTTTTTACTCTAATGTCGGAATCAGAAGTGCCACCTGTCTATGAACTAGTGACGTCCCGAACTACATCAGAGTCATTGGCCAAAGTCCATTTGACAACCCGAACGAAAAGTCAACCGTTTGCCCAATTCCAAGGGCAAAATTGTCATTTCGCACTATCCGTCCGATGTCACCCAACTAATCTCCGATTAACTTCACTAATTCGTCATAAACCACTAATCTAATCTCGATTTCTGGGACGAGTCGTTACATCAATGGACTAAGGCTAAGCTGCGGCCGAGTGGTCCGGGGGATCTTCAATCTGCTCATCGTGTATCCATCAAGCAATCGTAGGGTCAACGATGTTGGCCTTGAATGCGGACTCAGTGATCGTCATTGTTTTCTTAGGCAGGGTGATGGCTCTCTCGGTTAGAGTTGTGGAATTACAGTGTGTGAAAGGACCCATTCTCAATTTACTTATTATTTTCATAATTTTTTTTAACTGTAAGTCTTAGTATAGGTTTACTAGTACTTAAGTTTCGTAAGCATACACAACAATATACTTCACTTGTTCACAAACTCTTTATATTCTCAAAATCACTTCACAAAATATCAATCATAGTTACACAATAATTTAAGTGTACACATAAGTCTAATTCCCAATATAAATCATAACTTATACATAATAATAACTTCAATATGTTTATGCACACAAGTCCTTAGTTACACACCTTATTCCCATTTTTTTTATCCTTTTTATTCCTCATATAGGAAATATCTATTTATTTTTCATAATTTACCATAGAAGTCTATTTATAATAATCCATCTAAATGCCATACCATCTTTCACTAATTCATATAAGCAATACTCTCAATCCATCTCTCTCTTCTTATCACTCACATAAATTAATGCTCTTCATATTTTCCCATTTAAAGATAATTATCATCTAAATTAACCATATACTTAAACTTTCTGATTTTTCTAATATTAAATTCATGCTTGAAATATAAACATAATATGTTAACCACCAAAGCCATACTCAAAGCCATGTCTAATTAACACAAATCTTATACCATTAGACTTTGAATTAAATATTGAGAAACTTTCGTGTTGGACGGACGGCGAACCGCTACTGCACACGCCTGCACATGCCATGACAAGGCTCTGTGTGCGGTGGCCACGCGTCTGCAGTCTTCATCTTCCTCGGTCCACACCCGGTCGTCTGGTTTTCAGGTCGCTCGACCCGCGAGCACGACCCGTCGTATCTCAGTCATTTCTCGTCCAAATTGGACATTCTAATAGTCCATCCTCATCACACTGAGCCCATGAAGAGATCAATCGTATTTAAAAAGAAGCTAAACTTACGTAAACTTATAGTTTGAGCTTGCTAACTTTCGGCCATGGCTTCCATTATCCCACCTACAGCTTCCTCACGTCCAATCCTCTTCATGCTCGTCTCAGAACGACCTTAGGATCCCCAGAAAGTATAAGCATGCTTGCTTCCAAGTCTCTTGGCCCAAAACCTGCAAGCTCAAATAGGAACCTATGAGTTCCTTAGTTTTTATTACAGTTTCCTCCTTCTAGATTCCTCCATATCATTCAGTTATTTCTTCATTTTCCTCCCTTCCTATCCTTCTCTGGTTCACCCCGTCCGATTCTCTATTTTTCTGTTTCTTACAGTTGGCCTTTTTTTTCTTTTTTTTCGGCCACTCCTCACCCACACCTTAAACTATTCCACACATACACACACACACACATACACACACACACCCCCACACATCCACACACACACACACACACACACACACCCACACATCCACACACACACACACACACACACACACACACACACACACACACACACACACACACACACACACACACACACACACACACACACACACACACACACACACACACACACACACACACACACACACACACACACATATATATAGTAGGTCAGTGGGTGCATAAGGGAGGGAAAATTCAAGAACTTCCTAGACTACACTAGGCTTTTCTTACAAAATTATAAAATTACCCCTATGTCCAAAATTACCAAAATTCCCTTAGTTTTTTTTTACTTATAACGAACCTATTCATCCTTTATTTTCGGAATACTGCTTGCCTATGAATTCAGGACTTTGAAACCTTTGTAACGGTCTTCACAACACGTCCATAAAGTGTCCCGATAAAAATGTCAACTTTTGACCTTTTAGGGGAAAATTTTCCATTTTTCATTTTCTTAAACTTTCGAGTCAATATAGTGCGTGCAGCCATCTGATTTCCTCAAAACTGCACCATACCCATGTGGGTTGAGAACTTGATTAACAACAAGTGGGTTGAGATGACTTCCAAGACTTGGTTGATTAGTCCCTAGCCCACAATGACGTTGTATACGGTCAAACAGTCGACAACCAGGAATGAGGCTAGGATGGTGGCTCGATTAGGAATGGTCCCAATGAAAAGAGGGAGGGTGACTGTGTCAATTGGTACGATCGACTCCTCAGTGAAACCGAAAAATGGGGTCGGAGACCAATCCAAGTTAGAGTATGGTATGCCTAATTGCTTGAAGTCCTCCATGAAGATCATGTCGACACACCTGCCAATGCCGACCATCATCTGACTGACATCAAATTTGTCGTTCACGGCCCTGATGACGATTAGGCCACTATGAAGGTAGACCATTATGCGTTCTTCTTATTCCAAAATGGATGTAGTTTCCTAATTGGTTTTGCGTGTGTTCCTCGTTTCTTCCTCCTTGATGTGGAAGACTTATTGGTTGTGTTGTGTTGCACAAAGGAAATTCTTCTTCGCTCGGTTGGAGGTTAGAGGCGAAGATATGGATGAACCTCCATTGATCGTGTTGATTTGAGGATGACAAAGTTGCTGAGGGGCATTTTTTATGGATTGACTTATCTTGGTATCTCGAACGAGTGCCTCCATTAGATCCCTGAAGGCGACACACTAGTCAATGCTATAACCGTTGTACTTATGGTATTGGGAATAGGTGCCAGCGTTCTTGGCTAATCGGCCTTTTGCTAGTGCCCAAGCTGGTTTAGGGATCATGTTTTGGATGTTGATGAGAATGTTCTCGTAGGAGGTGTTCAGAATCGTATATGTCTTATACTTCGACTGAGGAGGTAGTCAGTCGGTATTTTTGTCATTGGACCAATAATCCTATTGGTGTTGGTCGTGGTTCAAATTATTATGGTGGTCATGGCTCTTCTCTTTCTTGCCTAAACTGTATGAGATAAAGGAGTCCTTCATTTTCCGACTCGAGGTGGGCTAATTATGGTTCTAGTTGGAGGTCGATTGTTGAGATGTGGACTGTGTGTTGGGATTGCTTAGTTGATATGTGTTAACCAAGCCCCCTATGTTGTGCCGTTAAGTGCTGGCTTGTATACTGTTTCACTTGTTGCTTAACAACTCGACCTTTGCATGAATCACAACTTGTTTCATGGGCTCATTATAAGAGGATTAACCTTGAGTGTGTGTGGCGAACATGAAGTGAGACTCTCGAAAGCCGCCCTTGAAGGTTATGAAAGCTGCTTGGTAGTTTGTCTTAGCGTACCAAGAATACTCGTAACTGAACTGAGCTGCATACTTCTGCAGTGTCTCTCACATTGTCTTAGTAGAAAAAGGTCATCCACTAAAAACATGCAGTCAATCTTTTTCATGAACTAATTGAGGAAGACCATTTAGAGCTGCTCAAATGAGTCAATGTTTCCAAACCCTAGTAAAAATAAAAAGTTGATACCTACCTTGGTTAGAGTTGAGCTGCATATAGGGTAGTAGGCCTTATCAAAGATGGTCTTGAAAGCCACAGCCGACTGGTAGTTGTGGAGGTGTGTGATGGGGTTTCCCTTGCATTTATAGAGTGAAATCTTGAAAAGCTTGATGTCATGGTCATGTCGGTATTGGTTGATCCGCTATGTGAAGGGACCATGACTTGTCTTGCCCTAAGTTGGTATCTAGGGTTACCTCTTTTTAGCCTCAAAGCTTTTCACTTGATCTAAGAGTCATTGGATGAGCTTATCAAAACTGGGTTCCTTGGCTCAACTACTGCGGTTGGTGCTGCAGGTAGGCCTGTTGGCCTCACGGTGAGAAGAAGCCCTTCGATATCCCTTAAAGTAATCGCTGCGAAGAGGTTGGTCGGAGCATCATATGTTGACGACTTTCTGGATGAGTTAGCTCCCTCCGTGACCATTATTGGCACTAGTTTCTCAGTGAAAAAGGTTGCCCTTGATCTATCTCGAAAGATATCCGACTGGTTTGTTCTCTCAGTGGTCGAGTTGAGTTATCTTCCCAAGGGAACCTGAGCTTGATTGGGTTGAGCTGGGGTGATCTCGATGTGACCCCTCACTCAGAGCCTCCCAAGCATCACAAGTCTCCTCTTGATCTTTTCCTAGTACAATCAGAAGTTAGGAGGCTTGTCGGTGGGTTCGACCGTGATGAGGGCCTTGTCTTTCCCCGTGGTATGGCATAAATGTTTGCCACGCTTCGCATAGTCAGTAACTACTCGCTCGACCACTGGGGTCTCTTCTTGAGCACGGTGTGAGGCTAGCTTGGTATGAGGGGTCTTCCTGTGCAACAACTTGGTTTACTTTTCATTTAAAATTTGATATTGTACCTCAACCTAGGTCCTATTGGCCTTGACCTCAGTTATATCTCATTGTAGTTTCTCTAAGGCTTGTGTTACATATGGGGAGGTGCCCCTCAGTACCCTAGCCCCTTCTTTGTGTGTAACTTCACCTTCGATGGTAATGAAGTGTGTTGTTAGGAGAGTGATGCTCGGCTTAGTAGAGTGGTGGAAAAACTTAGTTAGAATTCGCACAGACAACGGAAAATTGTTGATGCACAAAATATGTCAATTTAGAGGTGGTATTCCGTTCAACCACGTCTCTTTATATGACTTGTGAGAGAAGTAATATTGGTCGTCATTAAGAGGTAAGCACCGATGTGGTGCTGGCCTAAAGGAATTCTAACGCCCAAGTCAATGTAGGTAGGTGTATATAAAAACATCTGCAGTAGAGTAGTCAAATTTAACTTATGGACAAATTTAACCAAAAATTTATCCAAAAGGATCAAAATGGTTCTGCAATAGAATAAGTAAATTTAACCTAAAATTTAACTTTTCTATTAAGACTAGCTATTAGTAGTTAGGTGCCTCCCGTTGGCTATTTCTTCATCTCGTTTCTCTCACCTCTTCCTTCATCCTCTTCATCCTCTCTTCGTCACAAAATTTCTCCTTCATTCCCAAAACTCATCATCATTTGCATTCATAATCTCCAAACTTTTCTGGGTTATCCAAAAATTTAAACAAAAGAACTATGTAGTGAACAAGTTCTTAGAAGGACATATCTATTTGAACCGTTAAACAACTAGCTATGTAGTGAATTTCTTGAATTATGGCTTAAATTGATTTCGTATCCAAAATGGACATATTTATTTGAACTATTAAAAAACTACATTAAAAATTAGCAATTATGGGAAAATTATGTTGTTATATATTCAAATTTGAAAAAATGAATTTAAAATTTGATTTTGGTAATTGTAAAAACTGGCGAGCTATTAATAACTTTTTGGTCATTTTAAATTAAATTTGTTCAAAATTTTAGCTACTCTGGATAAATGTGAATAGTAAAATTTAGTTACTTTTATTGGAAAATGTGCTCCATTTGTATGGATGTGTAAGGAAGTTAAATGAACATTTTCGATGTGGGAGCCATGTGCTTCTATTGTGAGAGTGACACATGACATTCTCGATGGAAGATAGGGATCTGCCCACGTGTCAACTGATGAGTGGCCTTTTTTAGGGTTCCTTGGTAGTTTGGGCTTGGATCATTGTGTTCTTTAAGCTTGTCGGTAAGCTTTGGACTTGTTTAGTGGTTTTGGACTTGAGGTATTAGGCCTATCAAGTCTATCCAATATGGTATCAACAAGTTATTTATACAAATTTATGAGGGAGTGCAATGATTGGGTTCACGTAGAGACCACGAATAAGAAAGGAATGGGCGCTTTCATTGAGGACATGTCGACATCTCAGAAGGAATATAGGCATAAGTATTGCTTTGTTTCAGAGACCTATGAGGGTTTAGAGTTGGCTAGACTAGATCGACGCATGCCTTGCATGTACTAGTCCATACGTGTCATGAAAAAAGCACCTTACTTGTGATGTTTACCTTATTTGTTTGGCCAATTGGATCTCTAACCTATTGTGTTTGTGTCTTTATTATTTTAAAGATTTTCGGGGCTAGAAAGGTAGGTGACAAGGAGGAGGCCGATTGTGAAGAAGTTAGATGAAAGTTTTAGCATGAGGAATGGAATAAGGCTTCCTTTGTTTGCCTCACCACATGTACAAGCACAGTCTTACCATGTCTCTGCGTTGTATTTTGGCTTACGTGTCTTGGTCTAAGAATTTTGTTGTTTGTAGTTGTCTTAATCTTATTTTTGCTATTTTGTTGTATCAGCCTGTTTTGTGTTTGTAGAAGCTAATTAATTTAGAGATAGAGATAAAATCCAAGCTGCCCTAGTGAGGATTCGATTTTCTACTAAGGATGTCATTCAGCTGAAGATGAAGACATAGGTTTATGTCGATATAGCTAGTAGGTTTGATTGGTCTAACGAGACTAGAGCTACTGGTTCATTGGGGGTTCGATGCCACCACTTGTGAGGAGTTGAATCCTCTGTTTCCAAGTGCCATAGGGTCGGCCATCGTTCAGCCACCTCTTTTTCGGCTCCCTCCTTTCGATGATTTTTTGTTCCTCTAGTAATAGATTTAAATGTGGAGGTCATCGTCAAATCATGGATAGTATGAGGTTGAAGAATCATAAGGGCTCAGCTAGTGATTTTGAAGAGGCCTTCATGGACAAAAAAAAAGCAAAAAAAAGGTGGTGGCCTTGGAGAATACTTTTGAGATGATCATAACACTATTGATGCCAAAAATAGACCAACTTATAATTGTCTTGCAGAGTTCACTCGACTCACTCTTCACGACTCACTTTTCTCAGTGATCAAAGAAGCATCGATTTTGTGTCAGCGATGCTTAAGTTAGTTAAGTGATGAGGGCGCTGACAAAATTTAGGAAGCATGAAGGCAAAAATGTTATTACCTTTTTTATAAGAGGTGCCCTTGTATTTATAATAGTATTCAATGTCGAAAGTAAAACATTTTGATATGGATTAAATATCCCTGATCCTGGCGCTCACACTTGCTGCGGTGTCTTGAGTCCCATTTTCGATCTGATCTGGTCAGTTGGATGGAGATCGACCGATCATAGATTGATCTGGCAGTAGTGTGAGTGAAGTGATTCAATATTGCTGAGGGACAGGTAGACCGGCCTAGACGATCAGCCTACGAGTTAAGTTGGCGGGATGCACCATGTCTGACATAAAGGGACGAGTTGGACTTTGGCAGGACTAGTCAATCTTTATCAAATTGATTAAGTTAGGTATTGTGGAACCCAAAATCATCCGAAAATTATGGAGCTGCCACGTGGCCCGTAATTCCTAAAAATGACTAAATTGCCCCTAGCATTGACGATGATCATTTCAAAACACCCGCACATTAAATAATCTATTTACAAGTTAAATACGTTATTTGACTGGGTTAAAATCTCCGTAATATTAATAGTCTCCCCGAGAATTAATTGTCGTTATTCTTAATAATGGATAATTAATATTAATATTAAAATACAATAATTGTCATTACTATCATGATGAGCCATCATTACAATTATTAAATAATATATTTAATTAATAATATATTGTTTATTAATTAAGAATCCAACCGACCAATCAGAACGCTCCAAGGCTCCCAAGATTTTCCTATAAACAGCAAGGCACATTTCATTTCCAAGGTACGTTGATTCTTCGCTTCGAAGTATATCATTTTCCTCTCTCAAAGCTAACTTAAGCATCGCAGTGTTCTTGGTCGAACAACCCCCCGGGTAAATCGATCGAGGCAACGATAGATAATTGTTTGCTGTTTGCAGGAATTGCAAAAACTTTTCGCGGCGGGTCCAATCTTTGATTCAACAATTGGTGCTTTCATTGAGATCTATTGAGGAATACTCAGAGAAAGCTCTCTCATTTGTTCATCGTTCTTCTTTCTTCGTTTGTCGTTCATCGACATTGTTCGAAGATTTTGAACGTTGTTCATCGCTCATCAAGAATTTGTTCATCGTTCATCTTTCTTCGTTCGTCGTTCATCGACATTGTTCGAAGATTTTGAACGTTGCTCATCGTTCATCTTCCTTCGTTCTTCGTTCATCGACATTGTTCGAAGATTCTGAACGTTGTTCAAATTATCCATCAACAATTTTCCAATTCAAAATTCTTCGATTCGGCATGGCTAAGGTTCGTCGATCCGTTCGATCAATTGGAGAAGGTGTTTCTGCCTCAACAGCTCAGACGAGGAATGAAGCTCGCATTGAGACTCCGGAGAAGCGGCAAACTCAACCCAGGCGTGTGTCCATAGAATCTCCCATGGAGACACTTGAAGGGAGGCCAACTTTCAGCTTTGGAGCATTCTCCTATCCAGCTAACTAAGTACCCGCGCTAGGGGAAGGAACTTCGGCTTTACAACAAGCAAACGGGAGGTTAATGGGAAACGGATCACGACATGATCAGCCCATAGCAAACATGGTCCTAACGGACTTTCTGGACGGGTGTCATGACATCTCAGGGAGAAGTCACCACCAACCTCCCCAGGACAACTTGGCGCAGCAAGTTGAAGGGTTGAGCAACCAAGTTCAACTTCAGTCAGAGCTCTTGCAGCAACTCCTAGCAGAGAGACCAGTCCAAGAGCAGGATAGACATTCCACGTCACGCGGAAAACAAGAGCATGCTCAAAGGCGTCCTGGGAAAGAACCAGTCCACTGCTGAACAATGTCACGAGACACTTTGCTAAGTGATTCCAGTGAAGAAAGTCACGCTCACCGAGCAAAAAGCCCTCAACGCCTAAAGCCATTAGTGCATGAACGGCTAGGAAGTAGGATTGGGGCAACTTCAAGGGCAGAGCGCTCATAGCACTCACATGGGAGTAGGGGGCTACCTCGGGCTATATACAAAGACCCAAAACGATCTGCCCACGGCAGTAAAATAGAAGATGAAGCCTACTCCCCTGCACGATCCCAGAGATCAAGGGAAGAAGCTCAAAGAAGTTTTCGACGATTGGCACGAAGGGACTCATCGCCTCAGCGAGGAGCGTTGCGGGCTAATGATGTTCAAAAAATGCTGGACAGGCACCTTCGTGCTCAACAAGGTGGCGATATAGAGGACGACCTGCGTCGCCAGATACAACTCTCTACGCCCTTTGTAAGGGATATTGAGGAGGAGCCATTCCCCCAGAGGCTCACAACGCCAAACTTCACTCCATTCAAAGGAGCCTCCGACCCGGTAAAACACATAGATTATTACTGAGGAGTCATGGTCCCCCACAGGTCTAACGATGCGCTCATGTGCAAAATTTTTCAAGCTTCTCTTCAAGGCCAAGCCTTGACTTGGTTCAATCATCTCCCCCCGAGGTCGATTCAGTCCTTTGAAGAGTTGGCCCTGGCATTTGTGAAGGAATACGCACAACTTCGGACAATCGAGGTAAAATATGACCATCTTTTCTCTGTTCGAAAGAGAGCAAAAGACACTCTGCGACAATACATACGGAGATTTTGTGAAGAGAAGTCTCGCATTTTCAGCTGTAGTGACCTTGTTGCAGCAATGACATTTAAATAAGGACTCCCTCGAGACAGCCAGCTTTACGGGGACATCGTCATAAGCAATGCGCGAAATCTCACCAAAATACTTTCGCTAGCAGAACGATATGCAAGTTGGGAAGACGAGAAGAGCGCCGCTCATACTCAGGACCATGTCGGGGCTAGTGAAAGGGCCTCCAATGAGGATGAGCCCCATGGAAAGTTTGAAACTGGAAAGCTCAACAAGCGTAAGGCGGGGCAACACTCCCAAACGCCAGTTATGGGGAAGCCTAACTTGCAGCTATCTTTACCAGTCCATCAGATCCACAATGAAATTATGGACAAGCCATGGTTTAAGAAGCCGGAGCCAGTCAAGGGAAATCAAAAGAAAGCGGATAAAACCAAATGGTGCGCCTATCATGAATGTTATGGGCACAATATCACCACATGTATATCATTCGAAAGATAACTCCAAAAACTCATGAAGGAGGGGCATTGTACAGACTACATCAAGAAGAAGTCTGTAAATCACATGGAGAACAAAGAGCCAAATGAGCCAGCGTCAAAGGTGATCCGCATCAACTAGATGCATGTCAACATTAGAGAGACATAAAATTCTATAAAGCTTTCAAATTTTTCTTTTCAAGTTGTCTTCTAAATTCAAGTATCAATGGAATAAGATTGAAAAATTGTTCTGAATTCATACAAACCTATTTGTTCACCATATACAATTTTCAAAGCTTATTCCCTCTAGTGTACAAAGCCTTCGCCTTGCGAAGCATCTAAGCCTTTTCCCTGCGAAGCATCTAAGCCTTCGTCCTGCGAAGCATCAAAGCCTTCGTCCTGTGAAGCATCTAAGCCTTCGTCCTGCGAAGCATCTAAGCCCTCGTCATCGAAACATCTAAGCCTTCGCCCTGCGAAGCATCTAAGCCTTCGTCCTGCGAAGCATTTAAGCCTTCGTCATCGAAGCATCCAAGCCTTCACCCTACGAAGCATCTAATCCTTCGTCCTGCGAAACACCTAAGCTTTCGTCATCGAAGCATCTAAGCCTTCGCCCTGCGAAGCATCTAAGCCTTCGTCCTGCGAAGCATCTAAGCCTTCGTCATCGAAGTATTCAAGCCTTCGTCCTGCGAAGCATCTAAGCCTTCTGAGTCCTGCAAATTTTCTGCGCAGCAGGGAGAGCCCATCCCGAGCGGTATCTCACTCCTTTTCTATCAGCATCCTCTCTGCACGACTCGTCTCCAGCTCGCCCACTTTGACTTCCGATGTGAGATAAGAACCTTAAGTTTTCTTAAGTTATCGTAATCTCACATAAACAACATAACTTTCTATTTCTACGGCCCTTCGCGTCAAGGTGGCACATTCGCGGGACCAGAACGGTCGGATTTGGAAAGAAGTTGCTCATCATGCTTTTTCTCCAAAGAACCAATGGGTCCTTGCATATTGGTCTTCTTCTGAACAACGGTTTCTTTCAAGCGCAGTGGAGCGCTCAACCACTCCTTGATTAGGATGTCTGAAGGCCTCCCGTCATTCATATCTTTAAATGGAGAAAGTAGCCGGCTCATGTCCCGGAACTCTAGAGGAGTTTTAAGAGCCATGTCAATCATTTTGAGACCAGGCTGACCTCCGAACTCGTTGTACAGCTCATCAAACATGGGGAAGTGCGAGACAATCCTTAAGTTTGGATAGGCATGTCTGTCACCAAGCTCCACGAGAACGTCGCTTGGAAAGACAATTTGATTGCGAGCCTTCCACTCTATGAAGTCTTAAGGCTTCTCAAACTCCATATCTTTCCCTCGGAATGGACTTAGGCCACGAGAACCGCCACGCTCCCACAAAGCAAGTTTGCTGGGACTCTCGGCACCTTGACGCATAGCGAGCATATTTGTGGTGCTAGCGAGAGTCACAGTGAATGTGATCCATCCTACCAATGCTCACTAGTCACGTCCGCAAGTGCACTCAGTCACCGCCAAATCCCCGTCGACTGTTCAGCCAAACTCCGCCCACCACGTGGCGCTGGTTGTACACCCGCTTCAACAAAGTTTCTAAACACCTTCGACGGACTCTTGACGCGTGGCAAGCATATTTGCGGTACTAGCAAGGGTCACATTGAATGTGAGCCAGCCTACCAATGCTCGCACGCACCGTCCACACCACTCGTTTTCCAAGCTGCACGCGCTTCCGTAATTTCCGACGCTTTCCAAGGATCTCGAATCCTGTCCAAAAACATCATGAAAGGTCAATAATGACTCTATAAATATCGTATCAATTTCCCACAATTTTTGGGAAATTAAATATTGATTTTAAACATAAACTAAAACTTCGAACCCTCGAACCAATATCGAAACGGTGTCCGATTTCCTCGAAATAAGTGCCAAAATGTTCGTTACATTGAATATAGTAAAACACCTGTTGAACACTTCCCCAGAAAACTCACCACGCGCCCTTATGGGCCTCCGTGAGTGGCTGTGTGTGAAACCCACGCGCGGTGAACAGTAACTACTACAGTGTCACCCCTACTGCCCGTTTCTCTGTTAAACGGGTTGTGTACCCGCGATCAGACCCGGAACAATCTCAGTCAATTCGACCACAATTTCCTTGTTCTTTTCACTAGTTTTCATCTATCCAATCCTATTTAGGGATCTGTATGCCCAATTTCATGAGATTGGCCCTGAATTCACTCAACGCGAATTAAAAACCCGACGGGTTATGTGATCAGATTCACTCAATTCGCCCCTGTTTTCCAAATTCATTCACACAGAGAGCATCGTGAGAGTAAAATAAACGTTTTTACACAATTAATTTCGTAGATACTTACCTCTAACTACACGAACCCAAACTCGATTTTGGGAAGGGAATGGAGCTTCTGTTCTTACTCAGTACAATACCAATTCTTCTCGAATTTGTCGTGAATCGGTTCGAAATGATCCCAGGAGACCTAATCAAGTCTCAATTTGGATCCCCAAAGCTCGCAAATTCGATTTTGAATTCCGCCCCCCCCCCCCCCCCCTCCCACCCCCTCCCCCCAAAATTCCGAATTTTTTGATTCAGGATTCACCTCACACTCTCTGTCCCCGTGTTCTCCCTCAGTTAAAACAGACTCTTCAAACACTCAATTACTCACTCGCATGAACAATTTCACCCTTTGTTGTTCACGGATTGAAGGTGAAGGAAAAAGAAGATTAATAGTGTTTAAATATGATTAGAGATAATTAAAAAATGGTTAAAACATGATGATGATGTTTTCCATGAAACATTGATTAAAAAATGATTAAAACATGAGGATGATGTTTTCCATGAAACATGGAGCAGATTTTAGGGTCCTTAAATCAAGGGATGGGTGACCCTTGTCACTCATCCAAGTGTTCACAATCAATGGTTACTATTCACAATTTAATATTATTTTAATCGAAATCCCGGTTTGTTCCGTTAATCAATTTTGTCCCCGTGACCACAACTTCGTCGTCGAATCTCCGATTTCGGTATGCCGCCTGTCTATGGATTCGTATCGACTCGACCTACGTAACGGTCCTTGGCCCTAGTCCATTGGACCTCCCGGGTCAAAAGTCTACATTTCGCCCTTACCTTTCAAAATTACCAAAATACCCCTCGACTTCCGAACGTCGTAACTTCTTCCTCGAATGTCGAAATCGAACGTGCCACCTGTCTATGAACTCGTGACGTCCCAAACTACGTCATACTTATCAGTCAAAGTCCATTTGACTGTCCGAACTAAAAGTCAATATTTTTCCCACGCTTGGGGGCAAAACAGTCATTTTGCGTATTTCGTCCGATTCACTCCACTAATCCCAGATTAGTCATTCTAAATCATAATTAATATTTCATCCCGATTCTCGGGATAGGTCGTTACACCTCGCCTTCGCAGACCCATAACTTACGCATCCGACCTCCGATTGACACATGCCGCCTATCTGCGGATTCAGCGCCTCGAGACCTACTCAGCAGTCTCTTCGGAAAGGCCGAAAAGTGTTCTAATCAAAAGGTCGACTTTTAGCCCTTATAACTAGGGGCAAAATCGTAAAATAAACACTGACTCGATTCTTGAACCCAACAGTAACCGGTAAACCCGGTAATACAAGATTCCAAAACATTGTACATCCCTTCAGATTCCCTGAATTCCGAATCGATGTGGGGGTATTTGTAGAACCCAAAATCATTCAAAAATTATGGAGCTGCCACTTGGCCCGTAATTCACAAAAATGACTAAATTGCCCCTGGAAATGACGTTGATCATTTGAAAACACCCGCACATTAAATAATCTATTTACCAGTTAAATACATTATTTGATTGGGTTAAAATCTCCGTAATATTAATAGTCTCCCCGAGAATTAATTATCATCATTCTTAATAATGGATAATTAATATTAATGTTAAAATACAATAATTGTCATTACTATTATGATGAGCCATCATTACAATTATTAAATAATATATTTAATTAATAATATATTGTTTATTAATTAAGAATCCAACCGACCAATCAGAACGCTCCAAGGCTCCCAAGATTTTCCTATAAATAGTAAGACACATTTCATTTCCAAGTTACGTTGATTCTTTGCTTCGAAGTATATCTTTTTCCTCTCTCAAAGCTAACTTAAGCATCGAAGTGTTCTTGGTCGAACAACCCCCCGGGTAAATCGATCGAGGCAACGATAGCTAATTGTTTGCTGTTTGTAGGAATTGTGAAGACTTTTCGCGGCGGGTTCAATCTTTGATTCAACAGGTATGAACATTATTAATTTGAAACTAAAAAAATTGTGAGAATTTGTTGACCGATCTTTATGTTTGGAGACAATAAGTTGAGAATGATATAGTCTTGTATATATTTTGTATGATGGGGCTATTTACACATGCATCACTTTTGGGGTAAGAAGATGAATAAAACGAATTAACATCCTAACATGCATAGACCAACCCAAAAGCCACTTGAAGACATGGAAATAAGAGAAGTTAGTTATAAGAAACGTCAGTTTTGTCTGAAGGAAAAAGGGATGTTCAAGATAAGGAACTCCAGCATGGTTCCGTAAAGTTCTACTTGACAAGCCAAATCAGCTCCCCAAACTTCCTATAAAATGAGAAGAACCCCTCTTGACACATAATAACCAAACGATAAAAAAAACAAAGAGTTGATCAAGCCAATTAATTTCAAAATAAAGCAAACTTTCAACAAATTCTTTGTTCAAAAGCTCACCTGAAAGAGTACAACATGTTTCTCCATTCAAGGATCAAGATTCAATCACTTCTCTCAACTCCTTTCTTAATTCCCAACTTGCTCTAGCATTTCCTCACCCGACTATCACTCAACTTTGTCAGGTCTCGATCTTTCTCTGACAGGATCCGACTCATCTAGCACGATATTGTCCGCTTTGGGCCTCCTTGCCCTTGCCCTTGCCCTTGCCCTTGCCCTTGCCCTTGCGATTTTTTTTTTCCGGAGCTCACGGTGCAACTTCCCAGGGGTCACCCATTATGGAATTGCACCAGTCTCAACTCGCTTAACTTTGGAGTTCCAACCAAACTCAAAGCCACTGAGCTCCCAAAAGGCCTCGTGCTAGATAGGTGTGTGCCTACACCTTTAAGGCACACCACCATTCCCTTCCGAGACCATTCCCCCCTCGCAGGAATGTGGGATCGTTCACCGTTCACTACAGGACACGGGTCTTACAATCCACCCCCCTTAGGGCCCAGCGTCCTTGCTAGCACACTTCCCGGTCGGGGTCTGGCTCTGATACCATTCTGTCAGGACTCGACCCTCCTCGGTCAGGACCCGACTCATCTAGCACGATATTGTCCGCTTTGGGCCTCCTTGCCCTTGCCGTCAAGGTTTTGTTTTCGGGAGCTCACGGTGCAACTTTCCATGTGATCACCCATCATGGAATTGCACCAACCTCAACTCGCTCAACTTTGGAGTTCCAACCGAACTCAAAGCCATTGAGCTCCCAAAAAGTCTCGTGCTAGAAAGGTGTGTGCTTACACCTTTAAAACACACCACCATTCTCTTCCCAGACCATTCCCCCCTCGCAGGAATGTGGGATCGTTCACCGTTCACTCTAGGACACGGGTCTTACAACTTAGTCTTTGAGAAACCTCAAAAACTTTCATTATCCCGACTACCACTCAATTCAGTCTTTGAGGGCATCCATATGCTCAAGCCTTGTTGTCTCACCATCTTTTAAATACTTTGCCAACCTATGACATGGCTTTTAATGAGTTGAAGATTTTTAGAAGATCATGCTCCTCAATAAGGCATAATATTGAAATAAATATTTACTTCCAGCATTTGTACTTTGTAAACTACATTTAATTCCTACGCATTTACTTATTTGTATTTTTGCTTTAAATTCGTTACATTTAAATGGATTTTCTTAAGAGGAATTTCAAGTATTTGGAATATGGTAACCATTGCATTTTGCGGCTATTTCAAGTCATAAAATTGCTCTTGGGTGTTTGTTCATTGCTATCATTTCGACTTAAGGAAACCTGTGCACCTAATAGCTTTTAACCAATGACAAGCTACTACCATGTACATATCCGACTTAATATAAATAAACTTGAGCTAAATTCAAAGAAAATTATTAAATTTTTTGGATACATTAAGAAAAAGACAAAAAAAAGAATAGCGTAAATAATTTTCCTGCTCGCCTCACAGTCACTTTATTAAAGAAAAGTTCTTTGGCAACAACCAAACCAATTTTATTGGTCTAATAGCAGCTTCTATTAATTGTACGCCTAGTTTGAAGGCAGTTAAAGACCTACTTTCTTTCTGGTCAATCCATCTTAAATGGCAAGGTCGACTTTTATAATATTCACTATTTGGGGGAAAATGTTAGAATCAAATATATTTAGTATCCATGTTTTATTTTAATTGGATAAATTGTAGAAGTTAATTCCTTATTTTACTCCTAGAAATATGATCTTCTTACTAGTTTAGGACTTGTAAATCTCCATATATTTTTTACCTTGTGATTTCACGTTCAAATGTTCAATACAAGGAAAAGAGATTATTTTCTCATACTTCCACGCTTTGATAGTATTGTCTATATAATATGACAGGGGCACACAATTTTATCCACAGATAACCAATTGAAAAGTGAAAACTATGAAAATTATATTGGCCAATTTTAGGGCAACTTTTTTGTGTGATTAATTTGTATAAAATGGGTCCAAGTAGCTCGAAGGTAGGATAGATATGGTGGTGGGGTCTGAAAAAGATGACGATGAAGGCATGGGAGGCTTTTTTATATCACTGGTGCTTCCTTTTGTTGGTGACGCCATGGCAGCTGGAATTGGATTTGGACCCATGATCGAACAAGAATCAAAACAAGAATCAGACTTCCCTTTTCTTTTTTCTTTTTCTTTATTACCCAATATATGTGTTGTGTATAGCTGATTTTTTTATTCCACATATATTTCCATATAATTAGAATAGTGTTCATATAAAATGGTGTGAAACATATGCTGATAGAAATTCAAAGTGGAAAAAGAGAGAATTGATAGGTCATAAATTTAAAAATAAATATTGTCCAATTTTTTTTTTTAATTTGGTAAAATTTGTGACAAGAGAAGAAGAAAAAAAAACGTTATAAATTCTTTTATTTTTTATTTTTGAAGAAATTAATGTTATAAATTAATACACATAAAAAATAAATTATCAACCTCGAAGCTTTCCCTATATGCCATAATTAATAAATTAATTATTTTTCTCGCCAAACACATATAGCTTTATCCAAAAGAGAAAGCCCTACATAAGTGGGGGCACACGAGATACGTTCCAAGTAGAGCTTTAAGTTTCCATTTTTCATTTGTTGGATTATGAAAGAAATATTCTTGATGATGATCAGCGGATTACGCAGTCCCACATATATCCTAATGGATAGAATTAGCCCAAAAATCTCATCATATATATATCCAGACAAAACATCTTTGAAAACCTTTCCCATATAAAAGCTGCATTATTTCAAAAGACTTACCGACTCCGCAATTTATTTTTATTTTTAAACAAAACATTGAGAAGGATAAGTAATCAATTTTGATATAAATATATATGATTCTAATTGTCTATGTGAATCGAATATTATTAAAATAGAATGCTATGGTGCGTAGTCTGCATTATTTCCATTAAAAAATAAAATAACCAACCCACCTAAGTAATCTAGATAAGTATATAAACTAAAGTTGTTAAGGTGTGTGCTATTACAATTGGCTTTGGAGAACTCTTTGCTTCTACCAAAGAAGATAATGGAACTTCTCTACGTATTTTGGCCTTTACAATCTATATGGTGGTGTTACCTTTGCATGAATGATACAAACAATTTTGGACTCCTTAACTACCAAGAAATAAAGCTCCTTTATTAAAGAAACCAGTCGAGAAAACCCAATATGTAGAAATGAATGCACCTTTAGCATTTCACACCAAATATCCACACAAATACACTTATAGACATGGCGCACCAAGAAATGACGGTTAATCCGGCCAACACTGTCCGTCAAGCAAGAACTATATCTGCCGGGCGAGATGTTTACCAGATAAAACTTCACCGGGCATCCTCTGTCCCACGAGACTCGTCGAACAAGGTCTTCGCTGGATGGAGAAGAACGATAACTGAGTAAGACTGAAGTCAACGCCATTTACTCGGTGCACAGTTTCACCGAGCAATACTGTTTAGCTTTAGCACGCTCAATCTTTTCCTGGTGAAGCTCATTTCAACCTTTACCTAACGAAGGTTCATAAAGCAAAAAAGATCGTTTCAATGTTTGCTCGACGGAAAGTTTTGCCAGGAAAAACTATGTCATATATATATATATCAATATTTTTAATATTTGATTAATTATATATAATTAATATGAATATATATTTAAATAAATACAATTAAAATAATAATAGTAATTATATGAAAATTAAAATAATATTTATAAAATTAAATGTAATACTTTTACATAATTTAAAAAAAAAACTTATAATGAAAAGCTAATCAGTCGGGGCGGGTCAGGGCAGGCAAGACGATCGGCATCCTAGGCGGCTTACAAGGCTAGGCCCTGCGGCTGCGGATCAAAGCCATCCAGCCCACGCCGACCAATTCGGTTTAATAGTAAGGCGAACTGGGCCTTGATTCGCTCGTTTTAGGCCTGGACGCGCCCGTTGGTGGCCTTGATCTTTGATTCTCAGCTTGGTGGGTATCCACATTTTGCTTCAACTATGAGTCATCCTCAGGATTGGCTCCCCGAGAAAAGCTCGAAGATCAACTCGAGATATTCCGAACTAGCCTTCCCCTGCCCCCTGGGTAATGTTCCCGGGACACCTACCAAGTTGGCACTCCAGGTTAGGCTATCGACCTCCCGAAATCCCATAGCTAGTCCTCTAGTGAAACCTCGGGATGCTGCTACACCAGCTCGTCCCGAGCCTGCTGGACGTCTTCCATTAACACCACCTAAAAATTTGAATAATTAATAATAAGAAAGTTAATTATCTAATATAAAAAATAATGTTCAATAAGCAAAAATTAAATTTATGTGAATAATGTCAATCGCTTGACTGCCCGACCACCGTAGACTTCACCCTAAACATCCACTTCTAGGAACCGTGACTCAACAGTGCGATGAACCTCATATCAGGCCAGCAAGGGTCGTTATCCCCCATGGTACTCCGATGTCTTCGCTCCCTAGTTCACCTTGTTGGTACTTGATTTTTTTTTGCTCATTAGAAAAAAAATCATTATTTCTCCAAAAGTAAAGCAATATACTAAATAAATAAATAAATAAGTGAAAAAAATAAATTAAAATATACCAAAAACCCCTTGGACACGAACTGGTTGCACAACTAGATCCACTCACCTCCCTAGATCCCTGCAACTCATTCAGAGGATTTGCAAGAGCTACATCATGGGAACTCCAGGCCTTGTGGTAATCATGGAGCTCGAACTTCTGGCCAGCGTACCGTTTATGCTAGTAGAAGTTTATGTGGGCTATGAGACCGGCGTTGTTCTCGTCCCACTCAAAATTAATCTACAATAAAATATTAAAGTTAGTAAAATTATTAAAAACAATGAAAATAATGAAAAAGAAAGAAGAAACCTATACCTTTAAAGCCGAACAACACTGATTTAAGCTCTTCCGAGGATTGGCCTTTGAAATTATCTGCCATCATCTTGGACTTTGTGCGCAGAATCGTATGCATGTCCTACACCAACATGGAGTGCACTTTGGGCGACGGTGTCCTAAGTCGTTCCACTCACACGATCGGGATCTTGAGATTCTTTGGCTTGCAGATTCACTGGAAGCCAAACCCTTAATGCAAATTTGATGGACATGAATACAATTTGAGTAAATTGAAAATACAAATTGTTTTTTTAAAAAAAATATTTAATTTCCCAGTGGTAGTTGTCCAACAACCATCTTCTCTAGTACATCCTCTCTAGTGGACTGGGGGTCGGTACGAGGTTGCCCCTATTTCTTGTTGTGGCGGCGCCTCACCGATCGCGCACCTGGTGCCACGTGATCATCAGTAGGGGCAGGGAGTGCTGAGGCAGGGGTTGCCTGCTCCAGCGGGGAGGATGCTGATGCAAGAAATGGTTGCTCCACTAGCGATTCATCTGCTATGTAAGGACCCAGATCTCAAGAAAAGTTAAAATTGGAAAATTTAAAGTCAAAAGATGATTTTTCCCTCGAAAAAAGTCAAAGTGTTTACTTTTTTCTGTGTATCTTATTTGAGAATTTCAAGAAAATCGTTACGAAGGTCTTGAGATCTTGAATTCGTAGACAGACGGCACGCCAAAATCGAAGATTGGATGTGAAAGTTACGAGTCAAAGAGCGTGAGGGGAAAAATGGTAATTTTGCATAAGGCCATTTTGAATTTTTGCATAAGGACCTATGAGATTGTGACACTTGTTAGGGTCTAGAGAGATCTGGAAATCTCTCCTCCCACCGACTCACCACTCTAATTATTCATGTTAGAGTGTCTTGGTGATGTTTGTTTGGTGGCTATGGGTCAAACACCATAAATGGTGTTGGCCATGTAACGACCCGGACTTTCGGAAAAGAAAAATTTGGAAACTTTTATGAAAAAGACAATTTTGCCCCTGGAAATTGGGCGAATGGTTGACTTTTTGCTCAAGAAGTCAAACGGACTTTGACTGATGACAGTGACGTAGTTCGGGACGTCACGAGTTCATAGACAGGTGGCACGTCCGATTCCGACATTCGAGGAGAAAGTTATGATGTTTAGAAGTTCAAGGGTAATTTGGTAATTTGGTTAAAAAGGGGCAAATTGTTGACTTTTCAAACGACATGGACTTTGCACGTAAGCCGATGACCGTTGGGTAGGTTTCTAGACGCTGAGTCCGTAGACAGACAGCAAGCGTCAATCAGAGTCCGGATGACCAAGTTACAGGTCTAGAAGCGTAAAGGGCATTTTGGTAATTTTGTGAAGGAGGGGTAAAATGGTCATTTTGAGGCTGCAGTTTGAATTTAGCCGTGGGGTCTGTTGTGTGAATTGTTTTAGTTGTTCAGTGAATTGTTTAATTGAGGAGGGATTAGTGGCTGGTTGGGCAGAGCACTAATGGAATTGTTTATGCAATTGGGTGTTTGAACTGAGCACGGGTATGCACTGGTGGGTTTGGGAACAAGTGCTGTACTGGGCTTGAAATTGAAAAAAAAAACAGAGTATGGGCAGGAGTGTGTGCACGAGCGAGGTTGGGAATGGAGCACCATTTCTTTTGTTTTGTTTATGTATTGAGTGAGGAAACAGGAACAGAGAGTGCACGCTGATGAGTGTGGTGGAATTGGGACTTGAAACTGGGTGTTGGTTTTGAATTGAAAAACAAGCAGAGCACGGGTTACATTGGATTAATTGAGTGAAGTGGCTTCGTCAAATTCTGGGAGGGAATGAGAGAAACATGGAGACAAAACTGGAGAGGAAAAGTGGGGCACTGAGCGAAAAATACACCCAGAAACCCGAAACCGTCCTTGGGTAAATTAAAATTCAAAAATTCAGTTTTAGGCCAGCCCAAGTCCAATTGAGGTCAGATTATACTTTCTGGGACCTTCATTAGTCGATCCAAATCAAGAAATTCAAAGTTCGAAGCTCGAAGCTCGTGGAGCCATGAACAGACTTGACGAAAGTCTAGAAATCGCGAGCTTTTGTTGTGTAATTGGAGGTAAGTTCTTGTGAAATTGATTACAAAATCATCTTTAAAATAAGTCTACGATGCTTTCTAACTAATTAATTGAAGAAATCAGTGACTGTATGATGAACCGTTACGATGAACCTTGATTAGAACTTGAATTCAATTGAGTTGGTTTTAGGCCGTGATGAGTGGAATGTATGTTATAGACCTTTAATTAAGTTCTTTTTGATGCTATTTGAGGGTTCAATTGATGAAAACAAGTTGAATGTGGCAGGAATTGAATCGGGTCGAGCACGCGAGTCGCAGACCCGTTTAGCAGGCTAGTCGGGCGAGGAAGACGACTGTGCGGTTACTGTAGCAGGCGCGTGAGTTTCACGCGCAGCCGCTTGCGGCGGCGCGTGAGGGCGTGTGGGCCCGATTTTCGAGGTAAGTTCAACACGACTTTTGTCCTATACAATGTAACCAACAATTTAGCGTTGGTTTCGAGTTAATCGGACACCTTTTCGATAATGTTTCGAGAGTCCGAAGGTTTATGTTACGTTTTTAATTAACCTTTAATTCCCCAAAAATTATTGGAAATTAGTATGGTGTTATTTGAGTCTTTAGTGACACTAAAGAATATTTTCGGACAGGATTCGAGATTCCTGGAAAATGTCAAAAATTACGGAAACGCGTGCAGCGCGAAAACGAGCGATATGGACGGTGTGTGAGTGGACTTTGCTTTCTAAAATTTAATGCATGCATAAACGTTTCTATGATTTCTATGATTATGATTATGATGTATGGTGATATCGATTTCTATATTTATACGTATTTTGATATGCAATACGTAATTGCACGTATTTCGAGACTATGGTTTCTTTTATGCTTTGATGATGGTTTAATGAACGATTTTATATGATTTGTGCGTATCATGATTTGAGGATGTTTTGATTATGACTGTGACTATGACTTACGGTTTTGACACGGATTTCGAGATTATTACGGATTTGCACGTTTTATGAGATTTCAAGTATTTTGTAATTTGATCATGATTTTGATGCCTTGACTTTGGGGTTTGAAATATGATTTGATTTCAAAGATTTAAAACAGATTTTTGGGAAAAGTGATTTCGAGCTTGATGCCCAGATTTTTGGCAAGTACTGAGGGTAATTTGGGAACTTCAGTCGACTTGCCAGACGGGAGCAGGACCGATGGTTTCATGCCTATAACATCGTACGAACTGCAGAAAGTTAATGGAACCATTAGTTCTAAGTTTTGTGGTCTAAAACCTAGAAACTCGAAGAACACTTCACAACCTCAGTCATTCACTTTTCACAGTTCCCATTTGCTTTTCCTCCTATTTTCTTCTTCTTCGATTCCCCCTCATTCTCTCCATCGTTTTCAGGTTTTTCATCACTCAATCCTTCCCTTGCTCTCTCTTGGTCTGACAGGACCGCCCCCGATTGGAGTTCGAACCATGAATTTGAGGTAAGGAAACTTGTTTCTGAATCCATGGATCTCTTCCTATCATGATTTTAAGTTCATGGGACGAAAAAGGATTTAAAAAAGGTGTAGAATTAGGGGTTTCCCATCTAGACCTAGTCGCGGGTCAAAATGACACAAATTATAGGGAAAATGGGTTGGTCGCGAGGTTGAAGATGGGTGAACAGTGCATGGTGCATGAAACCCACGCACAGCCATCTTGGCTGGCGTGTGGGGGTGTGTGCCACGTCAGCTAGGAAAATGGCCAACACGAAAGTTCATCCTTTCGATGTTACGAGTCTAGCGATACAAATTTCGAGGAGATGTGATTAATTATGAAGATAACTAGGATGATTAGTGACCCTTAGAAATGATTTTTGGCAGGAATAAGTGTTCTTGAATTTTAAGGAAAAAACGTGTAGTTTGGTTTGGTTGCTTAAAAGGTACGTGTGAGTGGATTTTTATTTATTAAAATATTATGCATGCATATTTATGTGTCTTAAATGTATTTCCATGTGTTTGTGATGATATTTGGGTGTTTGGAAATTTTTTATGATTTTCGTTAATTTTATATTTAAATATTATTTTATTACAGATTTCACGAGGGTTTTCGTAAATTATGTTTCGAATTCTATTTCAATCATGTTTTTGAGTTAAATGTAGTTTACGACATGAGAATTTATGATATTGGGTTTTCAGTGATTTTCCTCTGATGTTTGGATGGGTTTTCTGGATATAAATCAATGGCACGTTTTACGATGTCTCGAGTATGTAATCTTGGATTTGGTTTTAAGTGTAGATTTGGCCTGAACAAGGTTTGAATTATGAAATAAAGTGACTTTGGTGTATTTACGATTTCCCTTATGATTTCCAAATGATTTTTATGGAAAAGGCTTTTTATGCACGTTTTACGAGACTTAGTGAAAAACTTGGTTTTGGGCTTAGGCCCGAGGTTTGAATATGGATTGGTTGTGGTGTTGAAATGTGTTATGGATACGTGGTTTCTCAATATTGGTGATGTGTATTCTTGGTACTTGTGATGTGTGAAACACTGTTGTGATTGTGTTGATTGGATGTGAGTCTCAGACGTCAAGCCCGGGGCTTCGGTTCCTGAGATTGTGTTGTGATGACTCGAACGTCGAGCCTGGGGCTCCGGTGCCCGAGTGTGTATGTGATGGTCTACAGGTAGTGTAAGACCCATGTCCTGGAGGGAACAGTGAACAATCCCACATTCCTGCGAGGGGGGAATGGTCTGAGAAGGGAATGGTGGTGTGCCTTAAAGGTGTAGGCACACACCTATCTAGCATGAGGCCTTTTGGGAGCTCAGTGACTTTGGAGGGGATTGGGACCCCAAAGTTAAGCGAGTTGAGGCTGGTGCAATTCCATGATGGGTGACCCCCTAGGAAGTTGCACCGTGAGCTCCCGAAAACAAAACCTTGGGGCGCAGGCTTGCCGTTGAGTATTGCTGTGGCCCAAAGAGAACAATATCGTACTAGATGAGTCGGGACCTGACAGAGGAGGGTCGGGTCCTGACAGTATGGTATCAGAGCCAGACCCCAACCGGGAAGTGTGCTAGCGAGGACGCTGGGCCCTAAGGGGGTGGATTGTAAGACCCGTGTCCTGGAGGGAACGGTGAACAATCCCACATTCCTGTGAGGGGGGAATGGTCTGGGAACTACGCACACACATATCTAGCATGAGGCCTTTTGGGAGCTCAGTGGCTTTGGGGAGGATTGGAACCCCAAAGTTAAGCGAGTTGAGGCTGGTGCAATTCCATGATGGGTGACCCCCTGGAAAGTTGCACCGTGAGCTCCCGAAAACGAAACCTTGAGGGCGCTAGCTTGCCGTTGATTATTGTTGTGGCCCAAAGAGGACAATATCGTGCTAGATGAGTCGGGACCTGACAGAGGAGGGTCGGGTCCTGACAGGTAGTGCACGTGCGATGATGATTGAGATTGTGTTTGTGCTTGATGATGGTTTGGATATGTGGTATTATCGTGATGGCTTGTGATGACTATTGTGTAATCTTTGTGCTGGTTTCATGATCACTAATATGTGGTTGTTTTCAGTTGGTTTACACGTCTTTCGAGGTATCATATTTTTTTCGACTTTTATTAAAAATTAACTGGTATTTTCTTATATGCATGCATAGTTTTAGAAAACGAAGAGTAACTTTTTAATGTTTCAATTATGTTTTTAACTATTTTTTTTTGTCCACTCACATGATTTCCGTGTTTTGAAATCCTCAAAAGTTGTTACATGAAGTTTGGGGCTGAGCGAGGTGCGGATGCATGATTGAGGATGTGAATATCCCTTGTCTAACAAAATTTGACAGATGCGAGCAAGTCTGGTCCCACTTACGTGCAATTAAGGACGAGTCATGTCATACTAGATAGGGATGAGTCCCCAATGTGATTAATCTGCACCTAGACATCTACAATAAGAAATTTAAAATAATTAATATAAAATTAACTAACATATAATTGTCAATACAAAAATCAAACAATTGAATTTTTAATATTAAATTCGCATGTCTGAGAGAAAGAGAAAGGAGCTTGCATGTCTATTTGAGAAGAGAGAGAGAGAGAGAGAGAGAGAGAGAGAGAGAGAGAGAGAGAGAGAGAGAGAGAGAGAGAAGGTAAATGATTCGTGAGTTTGGGTGTATCTGTAGAGAGGTTATTGTGGAAGAACCAAAGAGAAAGAAGAGGAAGAGGAAAGGAAGAGTTGCGGCTATATAAGGCGGCAATTTTGTTGGCAAAGGCATTCTCCGAGCAAACTTTAATGATCTTCTCGGCTATATAAGGCGGCAATTTCAATCATTCGTAAAAGTTTTAGCGGACTTTTTGAATTTTTACAAAAAAAAATATTTGCCCAACGAGCCTAATGCACCTGTCGGGCAAAACATGTAAATCAACTTAAACACTTATTTTGAGTTTTTAGTTCAATTGCCATTCAAATGAATGAATTTGACTAAACAAACTATTCAGTTTGTGATAGGACATGCCTAGACCTCACCATAAAAAATCGTGAGGTTTCGAGGATTTAAAACCATCGAATTAAGAACAAACCTTTGTTATTGCTGATTCGTTGCGCACAATTACCTAATCTTAGGACTTTCAAATTTGCTAATTTTTGCATAGATGATCCATGAGCTCGACTTATAAATATGGACGGTTGGATCAGTCGGATTATTGAAGGAAAATATTGAAAATCATAAAAGCACCTTATTCTTTGACGCTTAAAAACATTTGAGGGGAACTTGAATACTTCTTTCGATTTACTGGTTTGATTGATATTCAAACGAATGAATTTGAATAATTGGACCGTTTAGTTTATGATAGGACGTGCCTAGATCTCACCCAAAAAAAAAACGTGGTATTTCAAGCATTTAAAGTTGTAGGATCAAGACCAAATGTTTTGTTACCGTTAATTCGTTACGTACTGTCACCTAATCCCAGAACTTCAAAATTCGCTAATTTTTTCACATGGATGTTCTATGAGTTTGACTTATAAATATGGACGGTTGGATTAGTCAAATTATTAAAGGAAGTTATTGGAAATCATAAAAATACCTTATTAATTAACACTTAGGAACATTTAAAGTAACATTTAATACTTATTTCGATCTTTTGGTTCGATTGATATTCAAACCAGTGAATTTGAATAATCCGATTTTTCCATTTGTGAGGATCTTCCTAGTCCTCACCCATAAAAAATTGAGAGATTTCGAGGATTTAAAGCCTTCAAATCAAGACCAAACGTTTTGTTACCGTCAATTTATTGTGCACTGTTACCTAATCATGGGATTTTCAAATTTGCTAATTTTTTGTGTTGATGATCTATGAGTTTGACTTATAAATATGGATGGTTGGATCAGTCAAATTATTGAAGGAAACTATTGAAATTGGAAAAAAAAAAGGCATTCAATTTAAAACTTTGCTCGATGATCATATATATTTGTTGGACAAACTTCATTTTCTAAGTTTGGTCATCAAACGTTTGCCGGGTAAACTTGCTTTTTAATTCTCTGCCCTAAGAATATAATCGCGGAGCAAACATGCTTTCTAATTCTTTGCTGGACGAATATATATTTGCTAGGAAATAAAATTTTCCCTCCAAACTTCATATATGATTTAACAATATTAAAACATAATAAATTTAAAAAATTATATAGCACTTGACAATATGAATGCATTATATATTCACATGAAACTTCGTATTACATATATAATTGAAAAGTTTTTTGTAACAACTTTTATTCAATGTTGGTTTCACTATCTCCGTCCCAATCACCCTCATCATCCAAACTAAGCATACAAATTGTTTCCTCAGCGTCACTTTCAATTAGTTCTAAGATACCGAGATCAATAAAAATGTCATCAATCGTAACTTGTAGGGTCAATCGCCGACCCATACTCTTTCTACCTTTTAAAGTGGGTGCAGAGGAATCCTCTCGATAAAAAAATTAGTCATCTTCTGTTTCCCCATCCTCTTCATGGTGTCGATCATCTTTGTCCCAGATATTTCTATACTTCACCATCTCAACTACTTTCCAACTAACACCAACTTTTGGATCATCCACATAAAATCCTTGTTTCACCGTACTAGCTAAGATGTAGGGATCACTCTCAAACCACCATGTGTTTATGTGTGCAGCGGTACATAAATAATCTTTAATGACCATATTTGGGATACTTGGGTCCATTTTAAACCAATGACACTTGAAAAAGACCACCATCTTGCGATTTGCGTAAAACACCTTAACCACACTTAGAAATTTACTGTAAAAATCTGTATCAGCATTTGCTCCATCTGACAGGACCCATCCCAATCCCCCCGGGATTAGTGCGGGATGACCCTGCTCCCGTCTGACACGAAGTGTCAGACAAGGGATATTTTCGTCCTTTGCCCTCCCGGGCTATCAGAGTACGCCAGGATCCGGAGGAGGCATGTGATATCTCGGTCTCTGCTACAGACCACATCCGATGTCAACCTGAAGGGCAGTCAAAACATTAAAAACTGTGAGTGGACAAAACAAAAGTTTATAAAACATTTCATAAGACATTTGTACCCTCCACTAAAAAGCATGCATGCATTCGAAAACCATTTATCCAAAACAAACCATATGTAGGACTAAGCCCAAAGCAGATGTAAACCAAGGTCGAAAGGACCACAATGAAAACGACCATACGGGCCACTGCCCAAATCCATAAGGGACTCGGCCCCAAACCATAAAGAAACCAAGTACACGAGCCACTGCTCAAATCCTGTGCACACCTGTGAGCACCACATATCATATATCATATATACATCACATACATATATATAAGTCACACAACCAATCCTGTCACGGTATCCAAAGCTACGCGCGCGCTACCCGGGTCTCAATCCGAGTCATCTCAAAGTCAAGGTCAATGTCCACAGACCACTGACCCTACCCGAGGTAATAGTAACCATAGCCTTCCTGAGAGTAAGGAACCCAACTGGGGGGTGACTCCACTCAGTCGGTGCTCCGTGACTACTCCGGGGTCCACCCAGGCCAACGACCCTCCCCGGAGGAGATAATAGAAGTAAAGGAAGGTAGACGAACATATATATACATAAAATAAACATTCATGACCGGTTCCCTTGAACCGTCATGATCCATAATATCCATAATCAGGTAACATGCCGGTTCCCATAAACAGTCATGTACCGTAATAACCAACAAGGGTTCATGCCGGTTCCCATAAACCGTCATGAACCATAATACCATAACAAGGGTTCATGCCGGTTCCCATAAACCGTCATGAACCTGGGACTCCATTTAAGGTTCCCTGACGTGAAATCATAAACCGTAAAGTGACTGGGTCTCGTGCCCGAACATAGGACATCAGTTGGGCACCGTGCCCGATATCTGAGGTCATATGCCCGAGACAAAACCAAATGGGTCTCATAACCGAGTTTATCCTTTTGAAATCCAAATCCAGTTCATTTAAATCAATAAAGACATACAGACCCGTATAAGCACCGTATAAGGCCGAAACCTCGAAATACGTGCTTATACGTAACCACATACAAATGCACCCATGGCATCATCAAACAAGTAATAAAACATATAATAAACATTTATGCATGCACCAATTTAGAAAACAAGGTCCACTCACAGACCGTCCGAGCTGCCGCCTCGATTTGCGTGCCATACGGCTCCCCGAGCCGATCACCGTCACCGGGACTACCAAACCTGTCCAAATCGTAATAGAAGGTTACTAACTACTTAATTAACCTCCTACCAAAACCCCGTAATTTTCCCGTATTTTTAACTATTTTTAATCCCGAACCTAAACCTTCCGATGCCCCGAAACATATCGAGACGGTGTCCGATTGACACGAAACCAGTCCCAAAATATTCGTTACATCGAATAGATGATTTCGTATGTTGGAACCTTCTCCAGATTCCCTGTCACGCGCCCTCACGCGCCGCCTGAAGTGGCTGCGCGTGGGCTTCACGCGCCGCTACAGTACCTGCTGACGTCATCGCTGACGTCAGCATGACGTCATCTGACAGCTGTCAGGTCTGACATGTCAGACTCTGACAGGTGCCACGTGTCATCGCGGCACTGGTCCACGTCAGTGCCACGTGTCAGCCCCTGATTGGGCCACGTCACTGACATGTCAGTGCTGACTGTGCACTGACATGTGACACGTGTCGGCTGATGAGTGGTCCACGTCACCTGACAACCTGACAGGTGCCACGTCATCATGCCACGTCACCACCTTCAACCGCTCGACGGGTCGACCCGAATACCAGTAACCGGGTCGCCGTGACCCGCGGCTTGACCCGGTCGGTTCTCCCTGCTCCAGCCACCATTTTTCCTCCCGTTTGTCCCATTCTACTCCTCTCAACCTAACCTAAAGATCCATGGGCTTAAAAACTATGAAACGGGTCGCGATAATTACCTACGGTGCCAAGAACAGTCGCCCAGTTTCCGACCGTCCTTCTGGGCTGCACCGTCGTCCCCCGCCACTTCATTCGATCCTGTTAGCCTCCTCAAGTCCCCAGAATCACAACCTAATTATTAGTTTCGATTCAAACCCAATAAAACTCAAGTTTCAAATTCAAACCCCATAAAACTCAAGTTTCAAATTCAAACCCCAAAACCTACCTTTTCGGGTTTCCTCCCGCCGTGTCCTCCGTCGTCCTCAGCCGCCGTGTCCTTTAGTCCTTCATCGTCACATCCTCACATTATCTCTCTGGTCTCAGTCGCAGATGATGAGGGAGTGTGGGTGTTGGTTGTGTTTTGAAGAAAATGAAGAATATGGGTTAATGGGGTTTTCGGGTTTGTGAGGAAAATGAGGAAAATGAAATGAAAATGGTGAGGGTGCCGTGGAAGAGAAGAGAGGTGATCAGATGAGGGAATGAGAGATGGAGGGTGAGGATTTAAAATGAATTTGGAATGGATGGTTAAGATTAAATGGTGGGTGGGTTTGGTTTATAAAAATAATTAAATAATATTAATTAATTATATAGATCCACATTTTGGGGGATCAAAGCAATGGGATGAGTGACACTTGTCACTCATCCATGGGGCCCACCAAAATATCCACCCAATCAGATTTCGCCGAAACATCCCCGTCTCGAAGTTCGTGCATAGTGAAATCGAACTTCCGTGACCCATAACTCACCCGTTTGAAGTCCGATTTCAGTGTGCCGCCTGCCTATGGATTCGTATCGTCCTTATCTACGTAACGGTCTTCGGCCCTCTGCCATCGGACCTCCCGGTCAAAAAGTCAACATTTGACCCCATTTAACCAAAATTACCAAAATGCCCCTAAACTTCCGAACGTCATAACTTCTTCCTCGAACGTCGGAATTGAACGTGCCACCTGTCTATGAACTCGTGATGTCACGAACTACGTCACGGTCATCGGTCAAAGTCCATTTGACCGCCCGATTAAAAAGTCAACGTTTTGCCACCACTAGGGGCAAAACGGTCACTTCGCATCGTTCGTCCGATTTCGCTCTACTAATCACGGATTAGACTCACTAATTGTGATTAGTCACTAATCTAATCTAGGAATTTGGGACGGGTCGTTACAACCTTCCCTCCTTAATTAATTTCGTCCTCGAAATTCCAACCGACCTAATCTAACCGTTCTTCCCTCCTTAATTTAGTCCCGTTCTCGAAACGCCAACTATTCTGATTCCACATCCACCTCGTGGAAGGTAGAATCGACCTCGAAATACGTGTACCCTCGTACACCAACCAACTAGAACAATACTTACTCGTCTGCAACCAGACGTACCACTAACGATCATGTCGCCTCGTCTACATTCAACCACGTCGAATAGCAGAAGTCGTACGCTCCGAACTGACACCACCTGTCAGTATCAGAGTAGCCCAAGTATCCTATGATCGACCCACTTGTCAAATCTACCCTTTCGCTGACATAACCAACTCTACGGTTCCTTACTCACTCACTAAGATATCCTGACGTCTGCTCCCACTGGGAGTCATCAGACCTCACTCAACGATCCACGCTGACACCTCCGACAGACCGTCACCACTTAACAGTCGTCAGTCGAAAACTAACACTATACTCCCTTGTGGTTATACTAACCACCAACTCACTCAACCGGAGTATATGCATACTAACAAAAAACTCGACCTGTGTGTAACTAGACCCATCAGAAATATCATGACCCACTGCACAGTATCCAATGTCCAGTCCACGACCTCAACTAATCTGATGGTATCAGAACCAATCCGACTACCAATACGCTCTCCAACGCACCACCGGTATAACCTATATACCGTCACCAGACATCCCAAGTCTGCCCGGTGTCGTACCTCGAACAATGAACCAGGTACGTACATCTACCCATCAATCAGCCTACAACCACCTAGGTTGTAGTCAATCACGTTTCAATTATGGAGTCCATCTGTCCGATCTAGACAAATCGAAACTCCAACCCATTATCTATTTCCAAATCCGAATCCGAATCCGTAATTTCGTAAGAAATCCCGAATCCAAACCCAGAAATCATATCCATAATCATGTCCAAATTCGAATCCGAAATCATCATTCCGTAAACTAGTATTTGGAATAACAATTCCGAACCCAAATCCATAAAAGAAAATCTACAGTCAAGCTCTAGAATCAAATCCTGAGTCGTCACCCAGAATCCGATTCCAAAACCCAAATCTAGAAATCCTTTTTCAAGTTCCAAAATCAAATCCTGAATCGTCATTCAGAAATCTGATTCCAAAACTCGAAATATCGTTCTCGTCTACCGAGACGTATCAATCATGAACCTATCGGTTGTCTGCTTAACCGATTACTCCAACACCATCGATTGACTTCATAGGGAAGCCAATCACAATATCCGCACATCCCTAAGGCTAACCATATCCGACCACGTCGGAAAACTACTCATCGGACAACTACTCAGGTGAGTAATAAGCCATATGGGATTTACCTCGAAAAGAAGTTCAGTCCCATCATGCTTCACTCAACATCCAAGTAAGAGTAATAAACTCTCCACCTATCTGGATACCCAAATCACGATCCAGATCCAACACTACGTCAACCGACCATAGACGTCACGATCGAGGATCGTCTCGCCAACCAAAGTCCTAGACCATTTCCCACATCTTAAATAGATTAGTCTACGATGAGACACGCCGAGACTGTGGGTTCTCACTGATTACCTCGTATCGATCCTTGGCATTCCACCGTGGAAAACCAAGAACGATCCAACACGATGACATCAAAACTCATCCTACGTGAATGCGACCAAAACTTGCTGCACTCACCACGCCACGTAATCCAACATCGTCTGCCATCAAGTAGAAAATGAGAAATCTCAGTCATTTAACTTCGATATACTCATCTCCTCCTGATGATTCAGAACAAATCCCGGGTCCACCAACCAATACACGATCAGTGTACTAGTGGCAACCAACAACATCTATATCATCAACGTCATCTACCACCATCAATCATGGTAGAATCCGAGAAGTCACCCAAAACGACTTCGACATACCCGTTACCAATGCGGAAAACCCGCATTCCACTCGTCACCTCAATCGCAACCTCTCGGGATTCCGAAGTTCCAACAAGATTGGAAACAACATACCCGGACATCAACCACGTGTCCCCTAACCAGTTTAACTCTATCTGAGTTCCACTCCTGAACCACAGATACCGAACATATGCCCATTACGACTGAGTCACACCCCGATCCGTAACTCACCGTCATCACAATCACCCGCACCGACACCAACACTAGCACTAGCACCAACGCACTATCACCAGTATCAGTATCAGCATCGGCACACCGGGTGCAAATCTGACAACCCTGGATCTCCGCTCATACCGAGCGACGATCCCGTACCTCAACTCATATTGGAGAAACTCTGTCTCCCTCGTACCTGACAACTCTAGGTACAGTCACCCTGACAACTCATGCGAGAAAAGGAAAACGTTCCCCGAACGTCCCCGATCCCCAACAATCGTAACTATAACCACTCTCGGTAGTAGCGCCTGCCCCACACTCGTGCAGACCTAACTACCAGACACCGCTATATCCAGACTCCGTATCCAACGGAATCAATCGCCCGTACCAACTACTCTGTATCCCACTCAGGGATTCCATCGACAAGTACCAACCCTGGTAACTTGTCCAACAATCTCTATCCTGTCGTAACTTGACTAAACCATTGTCGTCTACCAGGTCATCCACGACCTTAGTTGCACCAACCCACAACTGAAGTAGCACGACAACCAACTCGGTCTAACCGATACGTACAACCCTGACTGCGAAGTGCAGTCCCAATACAAGCTGACATGACTAGACCGACTAACGAATCCAAATCCGAATAGTCATCCAAGTCAAACCACCAGTCAACTCCCATTTCCGAACCATACACATACGGTAGGGTTCCACGATCACACCTAGAGTTCCCCTGAACCCACCTGCGAAAAGCAGTAACATCAACAACCTGACCGACCCCGCGGTCTTGACATCGTAAAACGTCAATCCAATCCTACCGACAATCCAACTAGGATTCCCCGAAACCGACAACTAACTGCCGACCGCAGTAAATCCATTTAACCCAACCCAAGTCCGACCATTGAGTGGTCGCAACTCCAAACCAGTCGTCGGAACCGATCCTACGACATCGTGAAAGACGATCTGACACGACCCATCCCAATCCCCCCGGGATTACCATGGAATGTGACGTGCTCCCGTCTGACAAGAGGCGTCAGACAAGGGATAACCGGTTGCCATTGCCCAAACGGGCTTCCAGAGTGCGTAAGGATCGATGGAGGAGGTGTGCGATGCTCAAGTCTCTGCTGCAGTCGTATCCGGAATCAACCTGAAGGGCATTAAAAACAAAAGCTGTGAGTGGACGAAAATAAACAAGTCTATTAAAAATATTTATAAGACATTTATGCCCCTCAGTAAAATCATATGCATGCACCAAAAACCAATAATCCCATATTTATTTAGAAATAACCACTAGGGCCTTAGCCCGGAACCCAAAGCATAGTTTCAAATTCCCAAAAGTCAATCCAAGAGTTATTTCATCAATCCAGTAATATTCATTGATTATTTTTCCATCTCCGGCATCCCCGATGCCTAGCGTCTTCGACGCTTGACGTTCCAGACGTCATATCTCACGGTATTAAGCAACGCGTGCTGCCGGGGTCTCACCGGGTCCATATCTCTGACATCCCCGATGTCTGACGTCCATGACGTCTAGCAATCCTGCTCCTGGATCACTATACGGTCCGGTAGCTCCGTATAATGAGCCCTCGCAGGCAATGCACCGTGACTTCTCCAGTGTCCCCGACACTTGGAGGAGACCAGGATATAAATATCCTCATATCGAGATGGTTTTATGGAACACATTTTATTATTCATTTCCAAAATATCACAAGGGCCCTGTCCCGAATTTCCATAAAACCGTCATAAGTCCAAATAGTTGAATCAAATCCAAAATAGTTTATTCAATTCCATTTTAGGGTCCCCGACCCGAAATCACATATATAAGTCAACTGGGCCCCTGGCCCGATTTCATAAGTCAACTGGGCCCCTGGCCCGATTTCATAATTCAATTGGGCCCTTGGCCCGATAAACAAGTTAACTGGGCCCCTGGCCCGATTTTACTTTCTCAAATCCGTAACCGTTTCATGAAATCATATCCATCCATATTTATGGAAATCAGTGCAAATCCAGAAAACCTCGATTCACGTGCAAACACGTAAATCGCCTCGAAATGCGTGAAAACATATAAATTCACTGATATCCAAAACAAATCATATAATCCCAATTATAACAATCATGAAACAGTTATGCATGCATCGAATTTATAAAACCAATGTCCACTCACAGACCGTTTAACCGAGTGCCTCGATACGCGTGCCATAGGCCTTCCCGGGCCACACCACAATCACCGGGACTCCCAATCCTGTTCAAATCACATTAGAGGATCACTAACCTCATCATTAACATCCTATTCAAGTCCCGTAATTTTCCCGAATTTTTAAGTATTTTTAAACTGGATTTAAAACCTTCGGACATCCCGAACAATAACGAAACGGGATCCGATCGACACGAAACCAATCCCAAAATGTTCGCAACATTGTATAGGATAAAAGTCATGTTGACCTTACCTCGAGATTCGTGCCCATGCGCCGTCACGCGCCGCCGTGAGTGGCTGCGCGTGAAAGCCACGCGCCTGCTACAGTGACTGCTACAGTCACCACCTTCACCCGTTTGTCTGGTAAACGGGTATGATTACCCGCGATAGGATCCGGTTCAATCACACCCAATTCGACATCAATTCAATCCGTTCTTGATCCTAAAACAATCATTAGCATATGAATTTCAGTTCTGTGACATCGATCAACATCAACTATTCCTTAATCAAGCCATTAACCCGTGATCACCCAAAACGGGTCAATCACCAAAACTCCATCAATCCTTAACCATTGTCAAATTAACTTCATATGAAGCATATAAGGACTAACACGAACCAATTAGCATGATTAATTGAACACGACATTACCTCAATCACCACAACTCAAGCTTGAGTTTTCCGGCCGTCCACCTCGTCCGTTCACGGCCCTAGGAGCCCCAAAGCTTGCCCCATTTGATCTGGTTCGACACGTTGAAGTTCCAGAAAGCTCAATCCATCCTCAATTAGGCTTGAGCTGGCCTAAAACTAGGAATTTGTATTTGAATTTCCCAGAACCCAGTTTCGGGTTTTCAGAGAATTCCAGCCCCAAACTCACTCATTCCTCTCATTCTCAATCTCAGTGAACCACTCTCGACTCGCTCACCATTCTTTTAATTCAATTCAGCCGTTAAAGGCGTCCAAAAGTGTCCTCAAATGACTGTGCAAAGTTCCCCTGCACTGACCCGAAAACATTAAACAACCAGTGCCCATGTCCTTTTGATCGATTGCCAGCACCAAACATGTGCAATTCCACCTCATACTGGTCCAATTAACTCAATTAAATTGATAAACAATCACGGGATCGATCGCACAAAGCATCCACCTTCACGGCTGTTCAATGAAACAGTACCCCCCGTGAAATTACAATTCTGCCCTTGTGCAGAAAATTACCAAAATGCCCCTCACGCATCCTGACCCGTAACTCGGTCATACGGACTCCGATTGATGCGTGCCGCCTGTCTACGAACTCAGGGCATCGAGACCTTCCTAACGGTCCTCGGTCCTCGGCCATCGGACCACCCGATCAAAAAGTCAACATTTCCCCCTTATTACGTTCAAATTACGAAAACGCCCATGAACTTCCGTACATCATAACTTTCACCACGAACGTCGGAATCGAACGTGCCACCTGTCTATGAACTCGTGACGTCCCGAACTACGTCACGGTCATCGGTCAAAGTCCTTTTGACCATCCGAACTAAAAGTCAACATTTTGCCCACGCCCAGGGGCAAAACGGTCATTTTGCACAATTCGTCCGAAATCACACAACTAATCCCAGATTAGTAAATCACCATTAAATATTATTAAATCCCGATATTCGAGACGGGTCGTTACAACCTTCCCTCCTTAAAGAATTTCGTCCTCGAAATTACCAACAATCGTATTCCACAACTACCTTGTGGAAAACATTTCGACCTCATATCATGTGTACACCTGTACACCCACTTACTGGGACAACACCAGTCTCGTCTATACCCAGACATCCCATCACAGTCATACGTCACAACAACAACACTCGACCACCTCGAGTGGACATAAGCACCTGATCCGCGATAAGATCGCTTAACCATTTAGCTGACTCCTTCAGCTAGACGGTTCCCTTCCATTGCCAATAAATCCTTACATTTGCTCCCGTTGGGAGTCACCAAATCTCATTTGTCAGTCCACGCTGACACCACCAGTCAAACTGTCATCACAAAACTTACCGCCCTGGTAAGGCTCCAACCATCTGTCCGTCGGGACAACCCCACGTACTACATCACCCTCGATGTAGCGTAAGATCAACCACATGATCTCAATTCGCAGGGCAAGCCCAATCCTGTGACACAAAATAATCTCAATGTCCATAATCGCCGACTCCCTCAGCGAACCAAAACGCTGGGAAATCACGGTGTGATCAAGTCACACAAGGCTACTCGTGGTTACTCAGACCACCAATTCACTCATCCTGAGTGTACCATCAACTTACACAATCAAGTGGTGTAACTGGAACACATTGAATACCAGCCCAGAAGTGAACACACATCTCAATACTAAGGTTCCACAAGCCAACCATGGCTAAGAGCACCTGCTCATAAAATCACTGAACCCGACAAGATCAATCTGCCCAGCGCACAGTATCCAATGCCCAGTCCACAATACAGCCAAACAAATGATATCAGAACCAAGCCGATTACCAACACGTTAGTTACACACCACTGGTACATCCCATGTACCGCCATTAGGCACCAATCAGCCTAACCAGTATCAATCCTCGTACAACGTACCCTGTACGCACCTCAATCCATCAATCTACCTATAACCACCCAGGTCATAGCCAAACACGTTCCAATAATGAAGTACCTTTGCCCCCAACCAACATGAGACAAAACGAACTCCACCCGTCATCTAGTTCCAATTCCGAATCCGAATCCGCAATTTCGTAAGAAATCCCGAACCCGAACCCAGACATCATATTGTCAATCCATGTCCAAATCTGAATCCGAAATCATTATTCCGTAAGCTAGCATTGGAATAATCATTCCGCACCCAAATCCAGTAATCCATTTCCGAGCTTCGCAATCGAATTCTGAATCGTCACCCAGAAATTCGGTTCCAAAACCCAAATCTCGTTTAGGTCCACCAAGACGTAACAAAACCGAACCTATCGGTTGCCTGTCCGAAACACTCGATTGACTCATAGGGAAGCCAATCCCAATATCCATACGTCAAAGGTTGACAGAATCTGACCACATTGGAAACCTACTCAACCGAGTAACAAACCATATGGACTCCACTCCGAAAAGAAGTTCAGTCCCGTCATTTACGACTCACATATCAAGGTAAGAGTGATAAACTCACGTCCAATTCTGGATCATCACGATCACAATCCATATCCATTGCTACCTCACCCGACAAGTAACATCACGATCCTAGATCGTCACATCGACCAAAGTCGACAACATCACAAATCAGATCCACCTAGGATCCACACATGCTCACATAGCTAACAATCCATTGGAAGCTGATCGTAGGGTCTTACACCCTCAATTGAATCCTTCGCCAAATTTCCCTTGGTGGAAAGATGACCACGCATATCACCGCCAAATCCAAAATCATACAAAACTTCTTGTGTTCAATGAACCCAAGCCAAACATGGGTCCACCTACCAATACACGCTCAACGTACTGGTAGCAACAATCATCATCTGCCACGGTAGGAAATATGAAGTCAACCCTAATGACTTCGGAATACCAATCACTGATGCGGAAACGAGCACTCCTCTCGTTCCCCCAATCACAACTCTCCCCGGATCGGGAGTTCCAACCATGTTGGAAACAGACATGCTCCCAATGAGATGTCAAGTCCAACCACTGGACTGCCCACGTCCATACCTCACTTGGACCACCACGTGTCCACAATCAATTCATTACTCGGACCTCACGTCCGTCAATAATCATGTATGCACACACCCCGATTCCGAACGGAAATTTCCTCAACTCTGCCTGGATGTGCATACCATACTGCCTTCGTCTCACATCTCAACCTTAACAGGTTCAATCCTCAGGTTCCAAGTGATTCGCAATAACAAAATCACACCTCAATACCACGAATGGTTTCCCCGACTTTTCCAATTTCAATAATTTCCTTGTACTCTCTGGGGATATAAGAAGTATACCAACATACCAATCTCGGAGTTGACAACAACTCCCCAAATCCACCAATACACCTGACATAGGGAACATCATCCCAAGACTCCCCAAATTTTCAATCATACCTTTTGATCCATTCATCACTTGTCATCATATATCTGTTAGGACTTATCCCAACACGACACAACCTCCACTGGAACCCATCCAGTCCAAGACTCAACCACCTCTGAGTCGCAGATACCAATCATCTGCCTATCACGACAGAGCCACACCCCAACTGGTGGCTCATCGTCATCACAATTACTGTCACCTGCACCAGCGCTAGCACCAGCACCAACGCACTATCATCAACACTAGTATCAGCACACAGGCATCCATACTAGTATTGGCATAAAGGTATCACCATACCAACATCCATACATAGCACACGAACATCCATGCTAGCACACAGTGTGCAAAGTTGTTACCCTGGATCTCCGTTCATTACGAACGACGATCCCGTAACAGCACTCGTACCCCACGACTATGGGTACCTCCAATTTGACCACTGGCACATCAGGATAATGGACGTTCCCTGAACATCCCCCGATCCTCAAGTGTGAAAGCCACACTAAATACCCTCGATAGCCAGTCATCTCGACACAACTGTCGACCAACAGTCATCGCTTGTCAAGATCCGTAACCACACATCACACTAATATTCGATCCAACACGGGATTCCACATTTTATCTCATAACCGCATCCGTGGATCGAATCCCATAATCCAGACTAGACTTACTAGAGTCATTCACATGGTCATCCATGACCTCAACCGCACGTCGCAGCACAAGTTCTCATTTAAAGTTCACTTTTCCAGCCCATCGATTATAAATTAGGGTTCCAAGATCACACCCTAGGGTTCCACCGAACCCAACTGCCTTTTGCAGTAAAATCCACAACCTGACCGACCCCGCGGTCCTGACATCGCATAGACGTCAAATCCAATCCAATCTTCAATTCAACGTGGGTTCCACCACGAAGGTCATCGGCTAACTCCGATGCACCAACACCCCGTACACTAGCCAACACTACCAGGGTCCATAACATAGACCAATACTCAACTGAGTTTCGTATTTCCATAACATTATTCCAATGGGGTTCCCTGAACCCAGCTGTGCCGAATGGCACAACAATCCATAATCACATGACCGAACCGACGGTCCCACATTACCAGTTAATCGTATACAAACCCCCTTGGGTTGAATCGCAACAATGCACGGCGTATCGGGCCAAACACACCCAATTCACCATACAAACCCAAAACTATCTATCAGGTTGACGACAGAACTGCGGCCCAAAGAGACATCACACCCTCGTCCTTCGCGCACAAAAGAGCAAAACCTGCTCTGATACCACTTGACACGACCCATCCCAATCCCCCCGGGATTACCATGGAATGTGACGTGCTCCCGTCTGACAAGAGGCGTCAGACAAGGGATAACCGGTTGTCATTGTCCAAACGGGCTTCCAGAGTGCGTAAGGATCGATGGAGGAGGTGTGCGATGCTCAAGTCTCTGCTGCAGTCGTATCCGGAATCAACCTGAAGGGCATTAAAAACAAAAGCTGTGAGTGGACGAAAATAAACAAGTCTATTAAAAACATTTATAAAACATTTATGCCCCTCAGTAAAATCATATGCATGCACCAAAAACCAATAATCCCATATTTATTTAGAAATAACCACTAGGGCCTTAGCCCGGAACCCAAAGCATAGTTTCAAATTCCCAAAAGTCAATCCAAGAGTTATTTCATCAATCCAGTAATATTCATTGATTATTTTTCCATCTCCAGCATCCTCGATGCCTAGCGTCTTCGACGCTTGACGTTCCAGACGTCATATCTCACGGTATTAAGCAACGCGTGCTGCCCGGGGTCTCACCGGGTCCATATCTCTGACATCCCCGATGTCTGACGTCCATGACGTCTAGCAATCCTGCTCCTGGATCACTATACGGTCCGGTAGCTCCGTATAATGAGCCCTCGCAGGCAATGCACCGTGACTTCTCCAGTGTCCCCGACACTTGGAGGAGACCAGGATATAAATATCCTCATATCGAGATGGTTTTATGAAACACATTTTATTATTCATTTCCAAAATATCACAAGGGCCCTGTCCCGAATTTCCATAAAACCGTCATAAGTCCAAATAGTTGAATCAAATCCAAAATAGTTTATTCAATTCCATTTTAGGGTCCCCGACCCGAAATCACATATATAAGTCAACTGGGCCCCTGGCCCAATTTCATAAGTCAACTGGGCCCCTGGCCCGATTTCATAATTCAATTGGGCCCTTGGCCCGATAAACAAGTTAACTGGGCCCCTGGCCCGATTTTACTTTCTCAAATCCGTAACCGTTTCATGAAATCATATCCATCCATATTTATGGAAATCAGTGCAAATCCAGAAAACCTCGATTCACGTGCAAACACGTAAATCGCCTCGAAATGCGTGAAAACATATAAATTCACTGATATCCAAAACAAATCATATAATCCCAATTATAACAATCATGAAACAGTTATGCATGCATCGAATTTATAAAACCAATGTCCACTCACAGACCGTTTAACCGAGTGCCTCGATACGCGTGCTATAGGCCTTCCCGGGCCACACCACAATCACCGGGACTCCCAATCCTGTTCAAATCACATTAGAGGATCACTAACCTCATCATTAACATCCTATTCAAGTCCCGTAATTTTCCCAAATTTTTAAGTATTTTTAAACTGGATTTAAAACCTTCGGACATCCCAAACAATAACGAAACGGGATCCGATCGACACGAAACCAATCCCAAAATGTTCGCAACATTGTATAGGATAAAAGTCATGTTGACCTTACCTCGAGATTCGTGCCCACATATCATATATCATATATCATATATCATATATACATATATACATCACATACATATATCATATATACATCACATACATATATATAAGTCACACAACCAATCCTGTCACGGTATCCAAAGCTACGCGCGCGCTACCCGGGTCTCAATCCGAGTCATCTCAAAGTCAAGGTCAATGTCCACAGACCACTGACCCTACCCGAGGTAATAGTAACCATAGCCTTCCTGAGAGTAAGGAACCCAACTGGGGGGTGACTCCACTCAGTCGGTGCTCCGTGACTACTCCGGGGTCCACCCAGGCCAACGACCCTCCCCGGAGGAGATAATAGAAGTAAAGGAAGGTAGACGAACATATATATACATAACATAAACATTCATGACCGGTTCCCCTGAACCGTCATGATCCATAATATCCATAATCAAGTAACATGCCGGTTCCCATAAACAGTCATGTACCGTAATAACCAACAAGGGTTCATGCCGGTTCCCATAAACCGTCATGAACCATAATACCATAACAAGGGTTCATGCCGGTTCCCATAAACCGTCATGAACCTGGGACTCCATTTAAGGTTCCCTGACCTGAAATCATAAACCGTAAAGTGACTGGGTCTCGTGCCCGAACATAGGACATCAGTTGGGCACCGTGCCCGATATCTGAGGTCATATGCCCGAGACAAAACCAAATGGGTCTCATACCCGAGTTTATCCTTTTGAAATCCAAATCCAGTTCATTTAAATCAATAAAGACATACAGACCCGTATAAGCACCGTATAAGGCCGAAACCTCGAAATACGTGCTTATACGTAACCACATACAAATGCACCCATGGCATCATCAAACAAGTAATAAAACATATAATAAACATTTATGCATGCACCAATTTAGAAAACAAGGTCCACTCACAGACCGTCCGAGCTGCCGCCTCGATTTGCGTGCCATACGGCTCCCCGAGCCGATCACCGTCACCGGGACTCCCAAACCTGTCCAAATCGTAATAGAAGGTTACTAACTACTTAATTAACCTCCTACCAAAACCCCGTAATTTTCCCGTATTTTTAACTATTTTTAATCCCGAACCTAAACCTTCCGATGCCCCGAAACATATCGAGACGGTGTCCGATTGACACGAAACTAGTCCCAAAATATTCGTTACATCGAATAGATGATTTCGTATGTTGGAACCTTCTCCAGATTCCCTGTCACGCGCCCTCACGCGCCGCCTGAAGAGGCTGCGCGTGGGCTTCACGCGCCGCTACAGTACCTGCTGACGTCATCGCTGACGTCAGCATGACGTCATCTGACAGCTGTCAGGTCTGACATGTCAGACTCTGACAGGTGCCACGTGTCATACTCCCATTGGTCCACGTCACTATGTTGTTAGTGCCACGTGGCAGTCTGACAGGTGCCACGTGTCATCGCGGCACTGGTCCACGTCAGTGCCATGTGTCAGCCCCTGATTGGGCCACGTCACTGACATGTCAGTGCTGACTGTGCACTGACATGTGACACGTGTCGGCTGATGAGTGGTCCACGTCACCTGACAACCTGACAGGTGCCACGTCATCATGCCACGTCACCACCTTCAACCGCTCGACGGGTCGACCCGAATACCAGTAACCGGGTCGCCGTGACCCGCGGCTTGACCCGGCCGGTTCTCCCTACTCCGGCCACCATTTTTCCTCCCGTTTGTCCCATTCTACTCCTCTCAACCTAACCTAAAGATCCATGGGCTTAAAAACTATGAAACGGGTCGCGATAATTACCTACGGTGCCAAGAACAGTCGCCCAGTTTCCGGCCGTCCTTCTGGGCTGCACCGTCGTCCCCCGCCACTTCATTCGATCCTGTTAGCCTCCTCAAGTCCCCAGAATCACAACCTAATTATTAGTTTCGATTCAAACCCAATAAAACTCAAGTTTCAAATTCAAACCCCAAAACCTACCTTTTCGGGTTTCCTCCAGCCGTGTCCTCCGTCGTCCTCAGCCGCCGTGTCCTTTAGTCCTTCATCGTCACATCCTCACATTATCTCTCTGGTCTCAGTCGCAGATGATGAGGGAGTGTGGGTGTTGGCTGTGTTTTGAAGAAAATGAAGAATATGGGTTAATGGGGTTTTCGGGTTTGTGAGGAAAATGAGGAAAATGAAATGAAAATGGTGAGGGTGCCGTGGAAGAGAAGAGAGGTGATCAGATGAGGGAATGAGAGATGGAGGGTGAGGATTTAAAATGAATTTGGAATGGATGGTTAAGATTAAATGGTGGGTGGGTTTGGTTTATAAAAATAATTAAATAATATTAATTAATTATATAGATCCACATTTTGGGGGATCAAAGCAATGAGATGAGTGACACTTGTCACTCATCCATGGGGCCCACCAAAATATCCACCCAATCAGATTTCGCCGAAACGTCCCCGTCTCGAAGTTCGTGCATAGTGAAATCGAACTTCCGTGACCATAACTCTCCCGTTTGAAGTCCGATTTCAGTGTGCCGCCTGCCTATGGATTCGTATCGTCCTTATCTACGTAACGGTCTTCGGCCCTCGGCCATCGGATCTCCCGGTCAAAAAGTCAACATTTGACCCTATTTAACCAAAATTACCAAAATGCCCCTAAACTTCCGAACGTCATAACTTCTTCCTCGAACGTCGGAATTGAACGTGCCACCTGTCTATGAACTCGTGATGTCACGAACTACGTCACGGTCATCGGTCAAAGTCCATTTGACCGCCCGATTAAAAAGTCAACGTTTTGCCACCAATAGGGGAAAAACGGTCACTTCGCATCGTTCGTCCAATTTCGCTCTACTAATCACGGATTAGCCTCACTAATCGTGATTATTCACTAATCTAATCTAGGAATTTGGGACGGGTCGTTACACCATCCATTGGCACGAAGAACCCACTGTTCTGAGTAGATAATTTATCATCTCATTCTGTGCCTACGAATTTAACTCCGTTAACGTGACAACCAGCATACGTTACTCCTCAAAATGGGCTAATGGCAAGTTGCATTAATTCTTTATTGAATTTTGGTGAGTTGCCAGCTCTCAGTTGTGTCATCTGCTAAGATACACATAATAAGTTGGTCTGATTAACTTAAAAATAATTTAAAAAATATTTGGCTTACATGCTCGAAATACTAATGTGGAAACAATTGTTTGTCCATTTCCGTCCAATTGGAATGATATTGGCCATTCATCAATGCCTCGAGCTGGTTGTGGAAAGGTCAAACTTCGTCATAGTTGTTCAGTATGAATCAATGAGCCACCTCTATGTCAATATTGGTGAACAACTTTGAGATTTGACCACTGCCAAACGGTCATGCGGGTTGGGCAAATAATGATAAGGACTCCAGATGTCGACCACCCTCCTCATTGCGCAAGGCCCTATTGAAAGAAGTTTCAATATTTTGAAGGTACATTGTACAAAACATAAGTGACTCTTTTTCAATGTATGCCTTCGTTATAAGGCCTTCAAGATGTGTCTTGTTGCAGACATACCGCTTGTAGGTACCTAACATTCTGCAAGGAAATATACATTATGATTCGCATATACGTTATAGTAAGGAAATTGTTCCAATAATAGATATAAATTACACATCTTAGTTGGGTACATCCAACGGTAATGAATTGGGCTAGCTAGCATTGCCTCATCTGACACATGTATTAGTAAGTGCACCACTATATTGGAGAATGTTGGTGGATATATTTTCTCGAGCTGACACATGATGTAGACAATATCCTAGTTAATTACTTCAAGGTCCATCTTTGCCAACGACTTTTCACTAAGTATATAGAAGAAATAAGACAAATAAATTATCTTCTCAACAACATTAGGCTCCAACTAGGGCCAAATACCAATCAAAATGAGTCATTGTTGCAAAATATGATAGTCGTGACTTTTAGTACTAGACAAGGTTCCACCATCGATGCTAATATTTCGAGAGATGTTGTCTGCATACCTATCGAGAAATTTCACACCATGTAACCATTTGAAGCTTTTTTTTTATTCTCCAATTTAAATGTATAACTTGGATTAGTTATGATGGCAGGACACGTCCTAAATCCCCCGGGATTAACGTGGGACGCGCTTGATCCCGTCTGACACGAAGTGTCAGACCAGGGAAATTTCCGTCTCTAGCCCTCACCGGGGCGTCCAGAGCACGCCAGGATCGTAGGAGGAGGAGTGTGATGTCTCGTCTCTGCTACAGCCCGCATCCGCGATCAACCTGATAGGCATTAAAATATCAAAAGTCGTGAGTGGACAAAATAAACATTTCATTAAAAACATTTTCACAGAAAGACATTTATGCCCTTCACTAAAAGCATATGCATGCATTCAAAAACCTCTTATCAAACATTCATAAAACCATTTTAAAACGTATTCTCAAAACCTTTCGAGGGTTCATGCCCGGTCCCCAGAAACTGTCATGACCCATAAAAACCTTTCAAGGGTTCATGCTGGTTCCCATAAACCGTCATGAACCATAATTCCATTTGGGTCCCCGACCCGAAATCACAATCTTAAAACCATAAATCAATACATCTGGGAACTCAACCCAAATCAACACAAGTGGTTTCAGCCCAAAACCATTCTCAGTGAAATACCAAAACATGCCATGCGGGGTCTCCGCCTCAAAGCATTTCCAAAACATCGAACACGGGGTCTCCGCCCCAAATCACTTTCTAAAACATGGAACATAGGGTCTCCGCCCTCAAATCTCTTTATGTAAACCACATACATATCAATATACGTATAACCCATCCGTGGAACTTCCGAGAAGATGCCAACTCGGGGCACACAACCCCTATGGAACACATCCCCGATAAATGTCACGATATCATCTCTATACTAGTGTGCACACTACTCGGGGTCTCACTCTGAGTCTTCTCCCAGGAATTCTCCATCTGGGAGGCTCAATTTCTGGATCTAGTTCGAGCTCTCTCTCTAGATCTAGTCCACACATTTCTCCGGAATCTGGTCCGGGACCATATCATAAATAGTAACCCCCTCTCCTGGAACGGGATCCATATGGGGATACCCATTCTGGTCTGTGGATCGTGACTCTCCAGGTCGACGTCTGGAGGAGACCATATAAACATATGGAGGGTTCAATATCATTTTCAAAACTCTTTACTTCTTTCCCAAAACATTTCTCAACTGGGTCTTATACCCGATTCATCTCAACAGGATTCCTCGAATCCGATTAAATCCATTTCACAGGCCTCGACCTAAATCCTCAGTTCCACAGGGTCACATGCCCGATTTCTCATTCATAAACAGAATTGGGACTCAAGCCCGATTTCACAATCAATAGGGCCTCAAGCCCGATACCTTAGCTAACTGGGCCCTAAGCCTGAAACCATAAAGCAATGGAGCCTTAAGCTCGATTTCACAACTAATAGGGCCTCAAGCCCGATACTACAGTCAACGGGGCCTCAAGCCCGATATTGCAACCAAATGGGCTTCAAGCCCGGATCATAAATCAACGGGACCCTCGGTCCGATTACTCGTCAAATCAAATGAACTCCAAGTCCGAGAGTTCGTAAATCAAATGCGTCTCATGCCCGATCTCATATTTCCAAATCCAAAACCAAATCATTAAACCTTCATTGAAAACCTAGCACGTATAAGTATCGTATAAAATCAGAAATCTCGAAATAAGTGCAAATACGTAAATCCTAGGCTACCACAAACAAATGCACTCATGGCATCACAAAACATATATTAAAACACTTACAAAATATTTATGCATGTATCAAGTTCGAAAGAAGGGTCCACTCACAGACCGTCTGAAGCCGCACCTCGATACGCGTGCCACAAGCGTCTCCCGGGCCAAACGTCGCCTCTGGGATTCCCGAACTAGTCCAAATCGTAATAGAAGGTTATTAACTACTTAAAGTCCGGTAAGTTTCCAGAATTTCTACTATTTTTAAACGCGAACCTAAACCTTCGGACAATCCGAACTATATCGAAACGATGTCTAATTGACACGAAACCAGTCCCAAAATGTTCGTTACATCGAATAGATGATTTCACGTATTGGAACTTTCCCCAAAGGAGTGGGCACGTGCCCTCACGTGCCCAAGAATGGTCCTGTGTGTGGGCCTCACGCGCCAGGACTGTTCATTGTCCCTGAGCTCCAGCGGCCGGTCCGAACCGGTCGGTCCTGTGCAGCCGGTCCAACCGAACCAGATTGACCAGTTCAAGCGTTTTCCCTCCTTGTTTTCGGTCCGTTTTCTTCCTAATTAATCCTAAACTTCCTAATGTGATCCTAGGGACTTGTTTGGATGATCAAAACAAGGAAAAACACATAGAAAGCCGAGGTTTGATTTTCTCCTCACGGTCTAGTTTTTAAAAAACTTCCCTACGGCTTCCTCAACCATTAACCTTCCTCAAAATCATCTTAATAACTTCCTAATAACCCCTAAGCTCATCCTAATCATCTAAAATCAACCATAACGTCAAAATCAAAATAAAATGGAAAATGGGCCTTACTGAGCAATCGGGTTTTTCTTGGCCTTCACCGCCATGCACGACGGTCCAAACAGCCCCTCAGCCATCCTCTGCCTCCTCTGTCTCTCCCTCTCAAGTCCCCTGGCTCATGGTTGATTGACAAGGTAAATGGGGTGGGTAGTGAGATCGGGTTTGGTTGGAGAAAGGAGAAAATGATCGATGAAGAACAAAGAGAGGATATGCATGAGTGAAATAGGGTTAGTTAGTGGATGGGTGACACTTGTCACTCATCCATTGGGCAGCACAGAAATATCTGGACCCACTTAAGTCCAAAAGTAACCTATTTTGTAATTCGTGCAATAGTACCTTTGGGCTTCCGTGAACCGTAACTTCTTCGTCGAACGTCCGAATTCGACGTGCCACCTGTCTACAGATTCGTATCATCCTGATCTACGTAACGGTCCTCGGCCATCGGACCTCCCGTGTCAAAAGTCAACTCTTTGCTCCGTTTTAACTAAATTACCAAAATGCCCTCGAACTTCCGAAAATCATAACTTCTTCATCGAATGTCGGAATCGAGCATGCCACCTGTCTATGAACTCATGACGTCCTGAAATACGTCACAGTCATTGACCAAAGTCCATTTGACTGCCTGAACGAAAAGTCAACGATTCGCCCATTATATGGGCAAAATCGTCATTTCACCCTGCTCGTCCGTTAATCCTCGTCTAATCCCTGATTAGTCTCGCTAATCTGTCATTAATTCTTAATTAATCCCACTAATTCGAGACGGGTCATCACATATGATGTATTTTTCATTGAGAACTTTTGGCTACAAATGTCACCGAATCCCCATGTCTTGCATACCAAGGTGAGTTTTTTTGGTGTTTTTCAACTTGCCTTCAATGGGTGATGTTTTTCCCACAAGACTCTTAGTAAAATTCTTCTTGATGTGCATAGGATCCGCAATGTGACTGATTTTCATTTTCTACCAATACGGAAACTAGAAGAATATGCTCTTTTTTATCCAATTTTCTTATTTAGCAGGTTTTGGGCCTCTTTTGATGAATTCCGCGATACTATTTAAGATGGCCAATATCTCAACACTGGACCTCTCCCTTACTCATGCCTATAGCTCCATTTTACCATAAAATGGAGTTAGACTGCATATGCCACTAGTGATCTTAGGGTAGAAATCTTCTCGCGCCCAAATATCATATATTTGATGCATGGCAAAAGGTTGTTATGTCTGATCCCAATTTCGCCCAAGAAAAATAGCCATTGATGCTCCACCCTGCCAATATACTGTAAGTAGGAAAATCATTAATTGTCACACTTTACAGTTGCTCGTAGAGTGAACATTCCTCTACTACCTATGTCGTACGTTCAGACACCATTTTCCCAAATGTTCATGAGCTCATCAATCAATGGCCATAATTAAACGTCGATGGAATTACTCAGCGATTTATGCCCTGATATCAAAGTACTGAGATTTGTGATTTCTTTCTTCATGCAGCTCCAATGAGGCAAGTTATACAGAACTATAACCACCGACCAAGTACCACAGGGCCTTGAAAAACACCCCATTAGTAGCAAGTCCTAATATGAGATTTCTTGGCTCTACGGCAAAATCGGGATACATCATATCAAATTCATTCCAAGCCTCTCCATCGTTGAATGCCTCAGTGATTGTTATCAATGTGTTCATCCTTATGCCCCCTCATATCATATACTTTGTAGGACGACTTGAAGAATCTTTGTAACCTTGGCTTCAGTGGATAATAACACAACACCTTGTTAGGAATCTTGTTCTTTTGAAACCTAGGTTCATTGCACACAAGACATTTGTCCAGCTGCTCGAATTCACCATAAAACAATGCATAGTTGTTCTTGCATGCATGGATCTTCACATACCCTAGACCAAGATCCTTCAATAACTTCTTCAAGCTATAATGATCTTCAAGGAGACGTTTGTCTTCAGGGAGCATTCAGATGATGTTGTCTATCATGTGATCAAAATTTTTGTTCGTTTGATTATACTCAACTTTCATTTGCATCAAATCCACAACTGCCCCTAGAACCAAAAAGGATTTATAACTATGGTACATTTGGCGCTAAGCTTCTTTCAACAACCTTTCGTAAAGGAGATCCAAGTCTCCGAGTTGAAACTTGGGGGCCTTATGTAACATTCTGAACTTTCAACGAGAGTAAAATTGTATGTTTCTAAAATGTGTTTCTAAAGGTTATTTTTCATCCACTCACATTTTTCATGAGTTTAACTTGCCATCTATACAGTGGCACGATGACAAGGACATGTCTAGGAGTGGAGGTATAATCAAGTTTTTGGTGTATAGAGGGTAAAATGTGTTGTATTTTGAGTTGTTGTACAACTTGTGCTCTGTATACAGTGAGTAGACCATTTGTGTAAACACTATAGTCTGGCAATTAAACGGATTTTTTGTCATTATACAATCTTTTGAGACTGGTATTAGAGCATTGGTTATTGTCTATTGACTGCACTTGTGAATGCAAGGTGTGAACTCAGTGTATGTGTTTCAGGCAGCTAGTGTAACGACTATGCCTTCGAGACGAGATCCCCATGCCCGGTCTGAAGATGAAGTATAATGAATTAGAGAGAGGGCCCGGACATAGAATGAGCCCAGCGTTTGGGGGCTACTACTTTTTCAGGCCAGGTGAGCTCAGAGCAAGAAGATGAGTGGATAAGTCAGATGGAAAAGATTTTTGAGGTTATGCTTTGTCCACCGAGGGACAAATTGTTGATAGCTACATTTCAGTTGAGTGAGTATGCTTATCAGTGGTTCTAGATGACAGGCTGGGATGCTCACGAGGTGACATGAGAAACCTTTAAAGATAGATTTCTGCATCAGTTTATCCCTCGTTCTTATCGAGTTTCTTAAAAGGTAGATTTCCTATGGCTAGAACAAGGAAGTATGACAGTGGTGGAGCATGAGCACTAGTTCTTGAGTTTATCCCAGTATGCTCCGGTACTTGTAGCAACTGAGGTAGACAAGTGCAGATGGTTTGAGTTAGGTTTACGAGGTGAGATCCAAGCTGTGGTGATAGTAGGTTTGTTTCTTACTCTAAGAGAATTGTGAGATATTGTTATCCGGATAGAGTCAAGTTTGATGATGCAATATTAGGGAGCTAGTTCTGGCCAGAAATGTGAGAATCCATATGTGGGTACTTCAAGTTAGACAGCTCCTCAAAGAGAGGGTGTTAGTGTTGGAACATTTGGTAGTGGTGGCACAATTTCTGGCAGTGAAGAAATGTAGTTAGAAGGTACCCAATGTTTGAGGTTGAGGTCGCAAACATTCACTCAGTCTAGTCAACCTCCAATGCAATCATCAAACAGAAATAAGGGTAGAACTTTCTGGAATTGTTGTTTTCATTGTGGAGAGCCTCGGCACTTTCGTAAGAATATCCAAACCGCCCGAGGATGGTGTGACAGAGCTCGGGTTCCTAAGACTGGTATTGTGATGATTCGTACATCAAACAGAGCTCCGATTTCCGAGTGATTAAGTGGTATGCCTACCGATAGTGTAATTGTTGTGTTGACTGATATTGTACATTGATGATGAGTTGGATATGGCTTGATTGTATGTTATTGATGTGATGATTCATGATCTATGTTGTATATTGTGGAAACCCCTCTATTGGTTGGTTAGTCTCAGACGTCAAGCTGAGCTTCTTTCATGAGACTAACAAGACTTAGACGGCGAGCTAGGCTCATTTTCTGAGTTGGATCCCCACTTGAACGTCGAGCTAGACTCCTTTCCTGAGTGGTGTACCTATTAGTAATCTAGAAGTTTGATGATTGATATTGTATGTCGATGATGGGTTGACTGTGCGTGATTTCTGTGGTGATGTTAGAAGTGAGTTGATTGTGTCTGATGGCTGTGCTGGCTTTGTGTAGACTATTGTGGTGATTTTTGTAATGGTTGCGATGATTACTAATGTTGGTTACGTCATGGTTATTAACTTGGGATTTAAATGGTTTTTCGTACGCATGCATATTTTTCTAAAACGAAGGGTAAATACTAGATGTTTTCAAACTGTGTTTTAAAATATTCATTTTTTCCACTCACACGTTTTCTTGGTTTCGTAACCCTCTAAGGTCATGACACAAATTTCGAGGTTGAACGAGAGGTAGTGGCATGAATGTTAAGGAGTACAAATATCCCTTGTCTGGCAAGTTTGAGGATAACTTCGATATTTCGGGTTATTAGTCAGACGGGAGTAAGGCCCAGATGTACGTTTTTAGTGTTTTTTAGGAGGGATCCTAACACCTTATCATCCATATCATCTGATGCATAAGGAAAATATCGGTTAATATGACAGGACCCGTCCCCGTAGGACATAGATAACCGTGCCCGGTCCTGCTCCCGTCTGACAAGTCAACTGAAAGTCTGAAACAACCCTCCAGCACTTGCCAGACAAGGGAATTTTTGTGCATGTGCCCGCACATACCTCCACCTCTGGAATAGCCTCGAACAACGCGCTACGACCTGAAGGGTTAATAACACAAAAAAGGTGTGAGTGGACAAAAATGACCTCTTATAAAAACATTTATCAAAATATATTCTTACCCTCCAGTTTTCACAAACTTGCATGCATATCATAAAACATGAGTAATAGTATGAAATCATTCAAGTATGAATAGTGGACCGATAAAATAAAAACATATTTACCCATGGTCCACAAAAACTCATTTTCACCAAATCAGTTCACAATTTCTTTAAATCATTTTAACCGCTAAACCACGGTTTCCTCAAAATCATTTTTCCATAAACCACGGGACTTATTTCCATATCCTGTTGCTTAGAGTCACGTTTATCCCTACAACGCGTGCATATCAATAGGCTCAAGGACCGCTCAAAATCCGTGCATCCGCTGCTGTGAACACATCACCAGTCAGCAATCCGTCGCTGGGAAAAACCCTCACCAGCCGACGATCCGGATCTCGTGAACACATCACTTACCGATCCATATAATCCAGCACATCTGATCTTAGTCAAGCCTCCCCTGGGCTGCAAGACAAAGATCGTGCTACGTGACCTCTTCGGGGAAAACACTTCCATCCCGAAGGCGAGCGTTATCTCCAGGGTGCACTCCGGGGAAAAACATATTTTCTCCCGAAAGCCCTAAATATCCGCAACATATCACCATCACAAAACCCAGTGAAAAACAGTTGCATTGAAAACCAAATCATATATCAATACAGGGTCTCAGCCCCAAGTCCCGATTTACTTTATAAATCCGAAAATCATCAATATCATCATGTCATCACATGGAAATACAAATCCAATCAAAATCACAATTCCATTGGGTCTCAAGCCCAAAATATCAATATCACGTAAACCCGTGCAACTGTAAACCCGAGTTGCCACGATCACGTAAATCCATGAAATCAATCACTGACTCATAATCCGAGTCCAAATATCATTTTCAACTTCCTGACTCATAACCCGAGTCAAAACGTCATTTTCAATCCGGGCCTAGCCCAAAACATCATTTGCACGTTCCTCGTAAAACGTGCCCGAAAGACTGATTAAAATAATCACAAAATCACGAGGATACCAAAAATCATCAAATTCATCAAATTCACATGTAACTCCAAATCTGAGCCAAAATCATCCTTTACTTGGGTTCTCACGCCCACAATATCATTTTTAACCAATTTCATGATTTCTCGAAAATCGTGCCAAAATATAATAATATAATAATCATAAAACCTAGAAATCACCGAATTGAAATACCAATCATGCCAAAGCATATCAAATCATATAATGAAGCATTTTAAATCATATATGCATGCACCACGGTTAGAAAACAAAGTCCACTCACACACACCGTTCAAAACGGTTCGTTTCCGGGATGCACGTTTTTCCGTAAATTCTGGAAATCACAATTCCTGCTCAAAATCATTATAGAGGGTTACTAACATCTCAAAATACATCATATAATTTTTCCCAATTTTTCCGAAATTTAAATACGTATTTTTAACATAACACAAAACTTCGGATACGCGGAACATTATCGAAACAATATCTGATTTCACCGAAATCAACGTCAAAATGTTCGTTACACTGAGAGGATCAAAAGTCATGTTGACCTCACCTTGAGACTAGGCCGGACGCGCCCTCACGCGCCGCCGTGAGTGGCTGCGCGTGAAACCCACGCGCCAGCTACAGTGTCACCAGCCTAACCCGTTTCTCTGATAAACGGGTCCTTTAGCCCGCGATCAGACCCGGTTCCAATCCTACCAATTTGACACTGATTTCATCAATTGAGCATTCAGTTAGTTTCGTTATAAGTTCAATTAGGGTTCTGTAACATCAATTACTTGAAACATTACCTCAATCCTCACGATCAAGGATGAACAGTCGAAGGACATCCGGCCACTGTTCATCATTCGAACTCCCTCAATTCCACACGATTTCCCTAAATTGATTCATCAAGAAGCTTCATTGAACTCAGGTAAACCTTTCCCCCAACTCAATTGGATCAATTCATGGCTCAAACTCCACGACTCAACCTCGATTCTTCGAAGAACAGCCGTCACTGTGCAACCATGGAGTTTCCACCATGGCCACTGATTCCTCCCAATTGATGAACCCAGAAGTATCAATGGACCATGAGGAATTGTTTCCCCGCCTCAATTTCGTCGTTTGATCACACATTGATCACGACTCAAGCTCGATATCTCTCACTGTTACCAAACTCGTTCAGAGCCAAATGAGCCTCAATTCGTCTCGTTTTTGATCTGGTTCCACTCGTCTCAACCTCAGGAAGCTATTTCCAATCTCCAATTCGATCATCACAGCTCAATTCTTCCAATTTGATTTTCCCTGCCAAAACTCAAAATCCGAAATTCCAGTTCGATAGTTCCCCTCAACCCCTCGTGTTTTCCTCACTCAATTAGTCTCTGAATTCTCTCCAATTTCCGTTCACAAGTTTAGTGGATAGGGAGGAGATTAAGGGTGGAAGGATTTTGAATTTTGGTGGTGCACGGGTTAAGAAAACACAGAAGAGAAAATGGAGGTTTAATGGATTTTTAATTAATTAATCATTACTAAAACACAATAATTATGTTCTCCCCAAAACAAGGATCCTGGTTTTAGGCCTCAATTTAAGGGATGAGTGACAAGTGTCACTCATCCAAGTGTGTTCAGGCACCGGGTACTGTTTATATTAAAATATTATTTTATTCCCGGTTCGTTCGGTTAATCGAGCCTGATTCCGTGACCATAACTTCGTCGTCGAATCTCCGATTTCGGCATGCCGCCTGTCGTTGGATTCGTATCGACGAGACCTACGTAACAGTCCTTGGCCCTCGTCCATCGGACCTCCCGATCAAAAAGTCAACATTTGGCCCCTAACACGCCAAATTACCAAAATACCCCTCAACTTCCGAACGGCATAACTTTCTCTACGAATGTCGGAATCGAACGTGCCACCTGTCTATGAACTCGTGACGTCCCGAACTACGTCACAGTCATCGGTCAAAGTCTATTTGACCGCCCGAACTAAAAGTCAACATTTTGCCCACGATAGGGGCAAAACGGTCATTTTGCATGTTCCGTCCGATTTCACTCAACTAATCCCCGATTAGTCATTCTAAATCATAATTAATTAATATTCAATCCCGATATTCAGGACGGGTCATTACATAATATGTCAATGAATTGATCATTATCACATCTTCCATCTGAATCACTTTCATCCCAGCGAGTCCCTAGAACTGAAGATGTCGATGTAGTAAAAAAAATCACCGTGAAATGTCCAATTAGTATAGTTGTGTATGATCTCATTCCATGCCAGAGGTATTTTGTAACAACCCGTCCCGGAAACCGGGATTAAATTAGTGATTAAGGTGGGATTAGTGAGGTTTTTGGTGGTTAGGTGCTCCCGATAGGTCCGTAAGTTTAGAATGACGATTTTGCCCCTAGTTAGGGCAAAAAGTTGACTTTTCGTTCGGGTGGTCAATTGGGTATTGACCGGTGACCAGGATGTAGTTTAGGACGTCACGAATCCATAGGCAGGTGGCACGCCCGATTTCGACATCCGAGGAAGAAGTTATGATGTTCGGAAGGTTGAGGCATAATCGTAATTTGGTTAAAAGAAGGGGAAACGTTGACTTTTTGGACGGGTGAGTTTTGGTATGTTGACCTAGGATGGTTAGATAGATCTCGTCGTCCTGAGTTCGATGACAGGCGGCACGTATTCATCGGACTTACGGTGTGCGAGATACGAGTCTAGGAAGGTAGTGGCAAAACCGTAATTGTGAGTTAAACATGAGGGTATTTTGGTCTTTTTGCACCTGGGGATTTGTGCAGAGAGAAGCAGATGAAGGGTTGAGATTGGGCCACATGGGTGAGAGAGAATGGGGGATGGTGACATGTGGCAATTGTGTAGTGGGTTCTGGGGAGTTCTCGCGTGTGTGCACGGTTCCAATAATTGGGGTGCAACCGTGCAGTGCCCGTGTGAGTGTTCTTCGACACAGAGAGAAACAGAGGGAGAGAATTGAGAGGATTGAGGGTTGGTCACGGGTGCTGGTGAGTTTGTGAGAGTGCGAGGGTGATCAGAGAAGTGGGAAGGTTACAGGGAGGAGGTTTGGAAGTGTTGGCCGTGTGTGTAGGAGGAGTGAGGGCCACGGGGAAAACCAGAGTGCACAGGGAGGACTTGAGTGTTTGTGGGTGGTGTTGTGGCTGTGATCGATCAAGCAAGGCCAGAGGAGGTGTCCAGGGGCTGTAGGTGGACGGGAGGAGCTACTGCCTCACGACTGAGCTCGCGACGGTGATCGGAGGACAGGTAATTTTTCATCCTCTTCTACTTGCTCTGTTTAGCCGTTGAGTTTCAAGTTGAGAGTCGTGAGTCTAGAGGTTGAATCGAGGTTCATAAGTAGGTCTAGGGGACTCAGTGGAGGTCTGGGATTCTATTGGTTGTGTTGCCGTGACGGGGAGGTACACGGCGGAGGATGGCACGACAGGGGTATTCTGGTGCTCTGTTTTGGCCGTGGGTTCAAACGACGAGTCGTGACGTTTGGGCGAGAGTCGAAGGTCTAGGAGGGTTGGTTTAGATTCAGTGAGGCCCTAGGAAGAGTTTGGGACAGTCACCGTGACGGGGGGTGATCGGAATGGCTGAATCGTGAAATAGGGTCTATTGAGCCGTCTGGTTTCGAGCTTCAGTCGACGGGCTGGGGACAGTGTCGAGGTTAGAGGAGTTGGGGAATCGATAGGGTAGTTCTGGACGAGGAGAATGGTGAAGAAAGGGAGGAGAATGGTGGCCGGACGGCGGAGAACAGGTCTCGCCGGTTCGATTCACAGACACTGTTGCGAACCGGGTTGGCTCGAGGTTGACGGTGGTACTGTAGCTGGCGCGTGAAGGCCACGCGCAGCCACTTTGGGCGGCACGTAGGGGCGCGTGCGGCGGTTCTGGGGGAAGTGGTCACCTTGGTTTTTGGTCTAGGAGTTGTGACGAGTCCATTGGAATTGGTTTCGGGTTAACCGGGTTGGCTCGGGTTAATTTCTGATGATAATGTTATAGTTTTGGTACTTCAAATGACAAATGCTTTCTAATGATTATAAAGGGATTTTGGAACATGATTTCGATGATTAAAGGTTTTCGGTTTTAGAAACGAATTTCGGAAAAAGGGTTGGTTTCCAAGTGGAAAAGTGGATTCCGGATTTGGGTTCGGAATGACGGTTCGGGATGCTGGAAGGGCATCGGACCGGTGATTTCGGATTCGGGTTTGGACGTGAATACGGAAATGGTTTTCAATTGGTTTTGATTGGATTTTCTGGATCTGGTTATTGGGTTTAAAGACCCGGATATTGATTGACGGGGGACGGGCCCGGATTGAGTTTAAAGACTCGGGAGTTTAAAGACTCGGATATATTGATATTTCCCCCGTAGGCCTTTGAGTTTAAAGACTCGAGAGTTTAAAGACTCGGATATGATTAAGGCCTGGATTGAGTTTAAAGACACGGGAGTTTAAAGACTCGGATAAGTCCAGCAGGTTTGATCGGAAAAAAATAATGATTGGATGTTCATGGCTTCTGGTACGGTTTTATGATTCACACACTATGATTTCTATAACTGTTTTATAGTGTTTCTATTTCTTATGATGTTTATGATGATCGATTTCTAACTGTTTTAATAACTGGGTTATGCATGTGGTTTCAAAACGGAGGGTTAAATTCGGTTTTCTAATAAATGGTTTTCGAACTTTTCGTTTATTATGGTCCACTCACATCTTCTGTTTTAAATTGCCCTCCAGGTTGTGGAGCTAGCGCGGGGTCTTGACGTCGAGGCAGCGTCTGAGGCATAGACAGTTCTTGAGGTTTCTCGGAGTGTTTACATTTCCTTCCGCGTGCGTGTAGATATAATCGGTTTTTATTGTTGTACCATGCTCTGTAAACTTTGACTTCGGTTTTTATTGAGTACTTTCTCCTGAGTCTGACTGTGTACTGTCGGGGTGTCAGATGGGAGCAGGATTTACCTCGGGTTTCAGGGTGAAACTGGGGTGGGTCCTGACAATTGGTATCAGAGCATAGGTTTGTCGAGTTTGTTGGGTCTGTCGGTTTGTGAGGTTGTGGTTTAGTTGTCTGACTACTTCTATGCCTCTTTCAGCGTGCGGTTGACGATGCCTCCGAGACGTGGACCCTCTCCACGACCTGAAGAAGAAATGGCGAGGGGAACTGAGAGTACTACGATTGAGCGAGCCCAGCGGCTCGGGGCTACCACTTTTAGTGGTGGGGCTGATCCTGAGGAAGCCCAGAGGTGGATTACCAGACTTGAGCGGATATTTGCGGTGATGTATTGCCCGCTAGAGGAGCGAGTGTTGTTGGCTACATTTTTACTGGATGGTGCAGCGTACGAGTGGTGGTATACCCTCGAATTGTCTGGCTGGGATGCCCATATGGTGACTTGGGAGATGTTTGGGAACGATTCCTGGAGCAGTACTATCCTCGTTCTTTTTGGGATGCCAAGGAGGCGGAGTTTTTGCAGCTCTAACAAGGGAATATGACAGTGGCTGAGTATGAATGGAAATTTCAGATGTTGTCTCGTTTTGCTCCTACGTTTGTAGCCACTGAAGCCGAGAGGTGCCGTAGGTTTGAATTGGGCTTGCGAGGCGAGATTCGAGCCATCGTGACGGCTGGATCGTTTGCTACCCTCCGAGACTTGTCGGATGCTGCGGTGAGGGTTGAGGCTAGTTTGCCGGTGCGACAGCGGGAGCCATCTTTTTCTGGAGCTTCGAGCCAGCGGACACCGAAAAGGGGTAACTTCGGTGGAGCATCGTCGTCGGGCGATGATCGTTTCGGTAGACCTGGTAGTTTCCAGAGTTCAGGATTCCGTGGTTACCGAGCACAGCCGACTCCGCAAGCTAGTGCGACATCTGTTGCGTCGACAGGGCGACCAGGACTTTCCGGTCGGGATGTGTGTTTCTACTGCGGAGAGCGAGGTCATTTTCAACGTGAGTGTCCATTGCTACCCCAAGAAGGTGGTGTAGGCAGAGGAGCAGCGGAACCTGGGCAGAGTCCAGCGTCAGGGACAGCAGGCACGAGAGGAGGTGCTGGTACTACTAGTAGTTCGAGGGGACGTGGTAGAACGTCGGGATCTCAGGCCCGAGTGTTTTCCATGGTTCAGCAGGAGGCCCAGTCGACACCAGGTCCAGGGACAGGTACTTGTCTTATTTTGGTTGTGTTGTACTTAGTTTTGTGGTTGTTGGATCCCAGGGTAGAGTCTAGAAGGAGTTTCCCTAGGTGGATTGGGGAGTGTTGTAGTGGCAGGATGACGGAGGGAATAGGAAAAGAGTGACTATAACTGATCGATTTGAGGTTATTGAAGGAGAGAACCCACAAGCTAGAGTTTTCCTTTAGGACTTTGTAGATTTATTCCGATAGTGGCCGATGTAGTAGCCGAGTTGGTTTGGAAAGGTGGGGTCGTACGTGAGGATGTGCTCTGTGATTTCATTCGGGTATTCCATATGAGGTATTGTAAAATACCTTTGTTTTCTGTTTATAGAGTTTCCCTTGCGTACACCATGCAGTGGTTACATAGAGAGGGTTGGCCGTGGTAACAGTAGTTGGGGATGGTGTGAAATACCCAAGGTAGAGATGATAGACAGGAAACCCAGGAGAGGTTGTTATTGACCAGGTAGGAGACCCTAGGTGTTGGGGACTAGCTGTGGAATTTCGGGGACGAAATTCGTTTTATGTGGGTAGATTGTAACAACCCGTCCCGGAAGCCGGGATTAAAATAGTGATTAAGGTGGGATTAGTGAGGTTTTTGGTGGTTAGGTGGTCCCGATAGGTTCGTAAGTTTAGAATGACGATTTTGCCCCTAGTTAGGGCAAAAAGTTGACTTTTCGTTTGGGTGGTCAATTGGGTATTGACCGGTGACCAGGACGTATTTTAGGACGTCACGAATCCATAGGCAGGTGGCACGCCCGATTTCGACATCCGAGGAGGAAGTTGTGATGTTCGGAAGGTTGAAGGCATAATCGTAATTTGGTTAAAAGAAGGGGAAACGTTGACTTTTTGGACGGGTGGGTTTTGGTATGTTGACCTAGGATGGTTAGATAGATCTCGTCGTCCTGAGTTCGATGACAGGCGGCACGTATTCATCGGACTTACGGTGTGCGAGATACGGGTCTAGGAAGGTAGTGGCAAAACCGTAATTGTGAGTTAAACATGAGGGTATTTTGGTCTTTTTGCACCTGGGGATTTGTGCAGAGAGAAGCAGATGAAGGGTTGAGATTGGGCCACATGGGTGAGAGAGAATGGGGGATGGTGACATGTGGCAATTGTGTAGTGGGTTCTGGGGAGTTCTCGCGTGTGTGCACGGTTCCAATAATTGGGGTGCAACCGTGCAGTGCCCGTGTGAGTGTTCTTCGACACAGAGAGAAACAGAGGGAGAGAATTGAGAGGATTGAGGGTTGATCACGGGTGCTGGTGAGTTTGTGAGAGTGCGAGGGTGATCAGAGAAGTGGGAAGGTTACAGGGAGGAGGTTTGGAAGTGTTGGCCGTGTGTGTAGGAGGAGTGAGGGCCACGGGAAAAACCAGAGTGCACAGGGAGGACTTGAGTGTTTGTGGGTGGTGTTGTGGCTGTGATCGATCAAGCAAGGCCAGAGGAGGTGTCCAGGGGCTGGAGGTGGACGGGAGGAGCTACTGCCTCACGGCTGAGCTCGCGACGGTGATCGGATGACAGGTAATTTTTCATCCTCTTCTACTTGCTCTGTTTAGCCGTTGAGTTTCAAGTTGAGAGTCGTGAGTCTAGAGGTTGAATCGAGGTTCATAAGTAGGTCTAGGGGACTCAGTGGAGGTCTGGGATTCTATTGGTTGTGTTGCCGTGACGGGGAGGTACACGGCGGAGGATGGCACGACAGGGGTATTCTGGTGCTCTATTTTGGCCGTGGGTTCAAACGGCGAGTCGTGACGTTTGGGCGAGAGTCGAAGGTCTAGGAGGGTTGGTTTAGATTCAGTGAGGCCCTAGGAAAAGTTTAGGACAGTCACCGTGACGGGGGGTGATCGGAATGGCTGAATCGTGAAACAGGGTCTATTGAGCCGTCTGGTTTCGAGCTTCAGTCGACGGGCTGGGGACAGTGTCGAGGTTAGAGGAGTTGGGGAATCGATAGGGTAGTTCTGGACGAGGAGAATGGTGAAGAAATGGAGGAGAATGGTGGCCGGACGGCGGAGAACAGGTCTCGCCGGTTCGATTCACAGACACTGTTGCGAACCGGGTTGGCTCGAGGTTGACGGTGGTACTGTAGCTGGCGATTCTGGGGGAAGTGGTCACCTTGGTTTTTGGTCTAGGAGTTGTGACGAGTCCATTGGAATTGGTTTCGGGTTAATCGGACGACGAATCGAAGTAGTTCCGCGAGGGTGAAAGTTTAGGGTTCCGGTTCGTTACGTTTAGGACCCGGGGATTTTTGAGGGAATTTAGGTGGTTACTCGTAGACGTGTTAGTGACGTAATTTGGTGGTTGTTGACAGGATCGGGATTTCCCGAGGAAGCCGAGGAACGTGCAGGACGTTCGGGACGGGATTGAGGGCTCGGTACTGTGAGTAGACCCTTTCCTTAAACTCGAACATGCATAACTGTTTTTCTATACTTGTTTTATATGTGTGATTTCATAAATGGTTAATTTCTGATGATAATGTTATAGTTTTGGGACTTCAAATGACAAATGCTTTCTAATGATTATAAAGGGATTTTGGAACATGATTTCGTTGATTAAAGGTTTTCGGTTTTAGAAACGAATTTCGGAAAAAGGGTTGGTTTCCAAGTGGAAAAGTGGATTCCGAATTTGGGTTCGGAATGACGGTTCGGGATGCTGGAAGGGCATCGGACCGGTGATTTCGGATTCGGGTTTGGACGTGAATACGGAAATGGTTTTCAACTGGTTTTGATTGGATTTTCTGGATCTGGTTATTGGGTTTAAAGACCCGGATATTGATTGACGGGGGACGGGCCCGGATTGAGTTTAAAGACTCGGGAGTTTAAAGACTCGGATATATTGATATTTCCCCCGTAGGCCTTTGAGTTTAAAGACTCGGGAGTTTAAAGACTCGGATATGATTAAGGCCTGGATTGAGTTTAAAGACTCGGGAGTTTAAAGACTCGGATAGGTCCAGCAGGTTTGATCGGAAAAAAATAATGATTGGATGTTCATGGCTTCTGGTACGGTTTTATGATTCACACACTATGATTTCTATAACTGTTTTATAGTGTTTCTGTTTCTTATGATGTTTATGATGATCGATTTCTAACTGTTTTAATAACTGGGTTATGCATGTGGTTTCAAAACGGAGGGTTAAATTCGGTTTTCTAATAAATGGTTTTCGAACTTTTCGTTTATTATGGTCCACTCACATCTTCTGTTTTAAATTGCCCTCCAGGTTGTGGAGCTAGCGCGGGGTCTTGACATCGAGGCAGCGTCTGAGGCATAGACAGTTCTTGAGAGTTCTCGGAGTGTTTACATTTACGTCCGCCTGCGTGTAGATATAATCGGTTTTTATTGTTGTACTATGCTCTGTAAACTTTGACTTCGGTTTTTATTGAGTACTTTCTCCTGCGTCTGACTGTGTACTGTCGGGGTGTCAGATGGGAGCAGGATTTACCTCGGGTTTCGGGGTGAAACCGGGGTGGGTCCTGACATATTTGGATATCATTTAATGAAATATTACAACAGTTGTTACATTTACGACACAAACACAAGATGCATTATTGATCACTACAATGACTACGTAAAAATGGAATGAATTTGCTGATCCCATCTAAACACTAAGCAGAAGATCTGTCCAACATTTGCATTCAATCTCTATTTATTATGCATGCTTTCACAAAATAGGATCAACGTAAGTAAATGCGTTACTATTGTCCTGTAATTGTAACAAGTTAATATCAAAATTCGTTTGTCTTCTTATGCTTTCAATGATTTTTCCATATCTCATTTAAGAGTGCATGTTCTGTGGTGCGTAGTTTGCGATGTATGAGGCTAAATTTCGATCGAGATAAATTTTGACAATGTCACCCTATAGTTCCCCAAATGCACGACTTAAATATTTTAAACGAATATCTCGTTTGCATTCTTAGAACATTGATTGGATATAAACCAAATTTTTCACAATCGAAACCTAACCTCATGGATAGCAAACTATACAACACATAATTGTGCACCCCTAAACTGTCTTAATAAATAGAAAAATTAAGAGTCAGTCAATCAATCTGATTCATTGACTTTGAAATGAATCTAAAGTTTTCCATTGAATTTCATTACACGAAATTAATCAACCCGATTAACTTCGTATAAACAGATAATTTCTATTTTTCAAATTTAATAACATATTTTCTATTTTGCTAACATATTTCCTAATTTCCTAACATATTTTCTATCTTCATATTTTTTCTAACAAATTTTCTAATTTTCTACACATTTTCCACAACTTCCAAACAATTTCTACAAATTTTCCACAATATTTCACAATTTTTTAACATAATTATACCCAAAATTCTTAGCAAAATTAAATTGAGAGGCAAACACACATATCTTTTTATAAGTATTCCTTCAAATCAAACACAAATTTCCTAAAACACAAAAATTAATTAGTTTCCAATCAAAAAATCAAAATCTCAAAACTAAAAAAATTAAAGTTCTCAAACCTTCAAAATTGTATTGGTGATCCAAAGGCAGAAGATCTGATTACTAGCGAAAATGATGGTAAAATGATGTTGTATGGCTGGTGTGAGAGAGAGAGAGAGAGAGAGAGAGAGAGAGAGAGAGAGAGAGAGAGAGAGAGAGAGAGAGAGAGTGTGTGTGTGTGTGTGTGTGTGTGTGTGTGTGTGTGTGTGTGTGAGTGACAGTAAGCGAGTGAGGGAGAGAGAGAGAGAGAGAGAGAGAGAGATAAAATGTGTGAGATTGAGTAGAGAGAAAGAAGAAGAAGAAGAAGTTGTGGATGGGGTTTTAATATATTTAGACTTTTACTCGGCAAACCCTTTCGCCGAGAAAAGTTAAATGATCCATCGGATTTTAATGTTTGCTCGACAGAGGAGGATGCGCTAATCAAGCAATGTTAGCCATTTTCGGGAGCCAATTATTTTCAATCCCGCCAAAACTTTACCCGGTGCTAGGAAAATTTAGTTAACGCTAGGTAGGAAAATTTAGTTAACGCTAGGTTTGCCTGGCATAGAAAACTCGTCGTAAACACCACATTTCACAACGGATAAAATGAGCTCGTCGGGCAAACATTTCCATTTTTGCATACCAAGGGCATAGTTTTCGCGCAAAGAGCTTGACCAACGAGTTTTTTTTTGTTTGCGGAGAAAAAATATTGGACCAGCAAGCCGTCTTTTCTTGTAGTGTGGGGCAACATTATTAGTCCTTTAATAGTTTCATGGATCATATCAAATCAAATCAAATTCTTAGCCTTGTGGATCCCATGCAAACACCAAATATCAAATACTTGCAAATAGTCAACCCACTAGTATTCTATCCACTATGGCCACTAAAAACAAAATTCAAGAATTAAACTATAAATGATAAGTTATCCATTAATAAGTCTTTAACTACATCAATATTTATTTAAAACTTCACTAGCCATATTTTTTAACTTTCCAATTTCTAACCACCATAATAATTACTCGACAATGAAATTGACCGTTTAAAGCTTTTAGTCCCTATTTAATAGTTTTTTTCCCTTCTTTCTATTATATGAAAATATTACTCCCACTTATAATTTTTTTTTCAATTGTTCATATAGAGTAATGTAAGGATAATCCAACTTAAAACAAGACTGATAATTAAGAAAAAGAATTCTTCGAAAAATGCTTTTTAACTTCAAATTTGAAAAATCTTTATTACTCGATATTAAAATATTAGATTAATTGTCTTATGATTTAGGGTTTAGTTCTTGAATTTTGACATTAAACCTTAAATCCTAAGTTATAGGCTCTTCCACCACCACTTTTACCTAATTAAATATCTTCACTCCCTCTTGAAAACTTTCTATAATATGAGGCCTTAATAATTTATCGTAAATTATAAGTTCTTTTACATCTCGTTGTTTCTAATCCCTTCTCGATCAGTTTCTTTCCTAGATCTTGATAAAAACTTAAATTTTAAATAGTTAAACTACAGACCACAAGTATTTTTGGTTTCGTTAAAGACAAACAAGTAAAATCACAACTCCAAAGAATAAAAAAAAAAATTTAAGTTAATTAATTATCCTTCTCCTTAAGTTTTAGTTATAATTATAGAGCTTATGGAGAACCGCTTCATATGAAACCATGCATTCCAATTCACGGTGGGATATATGGACTACCGTATAATACATACTTACGAGTATATAGTATATATTGACTATATTTGCGCGCATCGGATCGTGATGATACCTCTTTTTACCTATATTTTGATTTATCTAATTTCGTTATACATATATCATAATCAGAACCGTTCAACTCTTAAATTAATATTTTAAAATTATTTATGCAAGAAGTTAACAAAATTGATGATCATTTAGTCATTCATATGGATAAACTAAATAGACAGTTCACTATGAGAAATATCTTAATGTTTACTTAAACCGTTGATTTATTTAATATACGTATTTATATGAATGCTTAAACGACATTCGGTCTTGTTGATTTTTTATGGATAAGATCTTTAAATGATGATTTAAAAATTGAACAGTTTTGTTTATAACTAATATATATATATATATATATATATATATATAAAGGTATGATCAATGTGAAATACAAGTATTATAGGAATATTCCAGAGAATATTTCAAGGAATATTCCAGATTATGCGCGTGCTTTGTGCGACAATTTCGAGCCATTTAAGTGCGTTTTAAGTCTGTTTTAAGCTATTTTAACACCGTTTAAACCGATTTAAGTGAGATTCCTTATAGTTCTACTTGGATTGCCAAAGTAACCTTGTGGTTGGATTTATTTAGGATTTTGGACGGATTCGAACGTATGTGGGTTGAAACATCGGGTCATCTCAACTCCCCGACTAGTTTGTGAGTGGACCCCCTTCCCTAACCTATATTTTTACATTATCTTACTCGTACGTTCTACAATGATTGCTTTATAATGACTTTGATCATGTATGTTTTAGTATGTGATAATTGGGGTATAAGATTGTGATCAATGGTCTGCTATACATATCCGGTCATGTTTATCTATGGTAATATGGTAAGTACGCATAATTGTTTGTATCGAGTCACACATTGTATTGCATGAGAGTTCCCGGGGCATTGGCGAGATTGAGATAGAGATAGAACCCACTTAGGAGTCGCTGGTATCTAGTACCCGTCTGTAGGTCAAAGGCCAGTCCTCCACGTGATCATTCACCCGCGATGCTCGCTATACTAGTTAAAAAGCGTCAGTCATGTCCCCGAGCTCTAAGGGACTCGAGGTAACGATGCATAGCACCCAGTTCTTCACAAGGTCGAGGTACGCGAGCAAGATATCCACAATATATATTATGAGTGTGAGACTAGAGCGACTTAAGAGCAATTTGATGTGGGTCGACATTGTGACATAGTTATGTTTCTGCATGGCTCATTTGATTATGTTCATTTAATTATTATTAATGGTTGATATTATATTTCTCGTATTATGTGCAAGTATGTTTCAGCTATTTTGGGTTTTTACTTAAAAACGAGGGGTTAAATTATGTTTAATTAAACCATCGATTTACACTGAAAAAGAACCTGGGTCCACTCACCCTTGATTTTTGACTTCCTCAGGTACCGCTGGTGTGGACGTGTCTTGAGGAGGCTGAGTAGCTGCTCTGACATTCGCTACCGAGTCTTGGGACGAAGTTGACAATGATCGGGTACTACAGGTAGTACAGTGTAACAGTATGATCATTAAGTTAGACTCCGCTCTATGCTTCCGCTATTAATGTAAGGAGATTGGTTTTGACTGACTATGTTTCTCACGACTCGTAAAACGACTTTGTTTTATTCATTTTGGCTTTGTCATCTGAACGTCATTGTCCAGATATCGGCCATCATACCTCAATTTTCGTACCATAAATGGATTTTCCGAGTCGGAATGTATCAGTTTGGTACCTATGGAAGAATATAATGGGAATCCCTATCTCTAGCTAATAATTAATCTGTAATTTTGCAAAGTTCCAATATTTACCGTCATTTTATTTGTGGGGATGGTTCCTTTTCATAGTGACCCCAGTTCATGTGGGTATGAAGGATCTTGCGATATAATTCTGTTTCCAGCACGTGGTTCACATTTGGAAGTATTATAAAGTAAGATTCTTGCAAAATATAAGCCTCATAATTATTTATTTTAACATACAAACATACATATGTAGCTAGCCCAAAGACTTCATAATATATATATATATGCCCCATTTCTTTATTAATTTCTGATAATTGAAATTCGAGATATATATATCATACTTTAGCTTAACCTATAGATTATTTAAGAGAGATTTAATCAAATTTAAATGCATAAAAGTAAATTTATTTTAATAAATGTAAATATTTTCATTTCTAAAAGTAACGGTTAATTAACTATAGTTGTCTTAAATTTTTTATCCTATCTAGTATCCCTAATGAATGGATGCCCTAACTCCACGATAGGACACTTGCATCCTCTAATCTGTAGGGAATGTACTTTATTCTTGCATGTGAGGTATTTTTAAGGAACCAAAAGAAAAATGTCGGCATACATTATACCCTAATTCAAGCACGCCAGATAACCCAACTCAGGCACAGGGAATAGTGTTATTATAGCTAGATAAGGACTTTCATCATCCCCATAGAAATTCATCAAGAAAGCTATCTCTCATTAGGGGTGAACACAGTGTGATTCGTTACGAATATTGATAATATTCAATTTCAAATAGTTAAAATTAATGTTAACGTCTAATACGGTTTGAATTTTTTAAAATTAAAAATTAAACCGTTTCGATCAAAACGGTTAGTAATGATTTGGTTTAAATCGAAACGATTTGAAACCGTTTAGGTATAAATAAAAAAAGTAAGGATATTAAAAAATACGGATACAAAAAATAGCAAAATAATCAATACTCAAAATTTTTGTATATTAAGTTTGCGGAAGATTAGATTTGCAAATATTACCACTATATAAAGATTTATCAAAAAAATATTACCACTTAATTATCTTTTATTATACTCTTATCTAAATATATATGTATTTATTTTGATATATCTGAGTATACTTTTATCTTTATTATTTTTAATTGCTATTCTATTAATAATAGATTTAAAAATTAATATGTTCACTAACGCTTTGATTTGGATTTAAAGAATATCCAAAATGAAAATATAAATTCAAACCGTTACTAATGGAGCGGTTTGGATTCTCAAACCGTTACTAAATTGTTCGATAAATAACGATTTGATGCGTATCGATTAGCTCGCGATTTGAACGGATTCGTGCACATCTTTATCCGGCACTATATTATTATGAAACACATCTAGCATATAAAAATAAAAGTAAAAAAAGGTGGCCGAAATTTTATTTTAATATAAAGAAAAATTTAAATTCAAATCTAATAATAAGAGAAATATTTGAGAAAGTTATGGAAGGTTGAAAGAGTACTCAATGTTATGTGTAGTGTACATGTGCCTGTGCCTGTGAGTAGGACAGTATAGATGATAAGTTGATAGCATTGATGTGGCTGGTGAATGTAGGACTGTGTCGATGAGAGAGAGGAGACCACCCCCCCCCCCCCCCCCCCCCCCCCCCCCCCCGCCCTTACAAATATAGGGCTGTATAGTGGTATTTTGGTTTTGATGATGAGCCTGCTGTTGCAGGTATATCATATATGCGTCTTTCAAATGGCCTTGTGGAAGATTTTGGTTCAGAGTCTAAGATATGTTGGTCCCAAAAGCTTCAACGTACGCCCTATATGGCTATAACATGCACAAACAAGGGAATCCATATGCATATACGTCCTTTTTAATTATATTTTTGTTTTGGGAATATAAATATTGTAATACTTTTTAACGATTTTTTTTTTAAATTGGAATTTTGAAGGTCTATATATATATATATGGTAAATTCAGGTCAAAGTGTAACTTCTCGATCCTTGGATGGAAATCTTATATATATATATATATATATTGACAGGACCCGTCCCAACTGGATCTCGATAACCGTGCCTGATCCTACTCCCGTCTGACAAGCTAACTGAAGTCCCGAAAGTACCCTTCAGTACTTGTCAAACCAGGGATAACTATACTGATTTCTGCTCGTGCCTCCGCCTCGAGATCAGCCCCGAACGTTGTGCCACGGCCTGGAGGGTCAACAAAACAGAAAAGTGTGAGTGGACAAAAATATATTCGTTAAAACACATTTTAAAAGGCATCATTTACCCTCCAGTTTTACAAATCATGCATGCATAGGGAAAAACATATGAAACACCAACACTGGCCTTCCAGCCATACCACATAACCAATCAAATTCCTGGCTCTCAGGCCAAAACATACGAACACATAATAACATGGCCGTACAGACAAAAAATCGTACTCAATACCAGTACGCAACATCAAACAGTACTCTGCACAAGGTCACAATCAATTACTCAATCAATCAATCAATCAATCCGCACTATTCACAAGTGCACAAACCATCACACTGTCACATCTGCACTACGCGTAGGCCAACATCCAGCCACACTCTCGGGATCAGACACATCTGGGCTCAACCCTCGGGCTCAGTCACATCTGGGCGAACACATCCCCAGGCTCAGACACATCCGAGTGGTACATCCAGGCTCAGTCGCATCCGAGAAGTTGGCTTACCATAAGAACTCACAATCATACCATCACATGCCCAAGCACCGGCCGACTAGGTAATCCCCTAACTCCGACCGTCTGGGTATCCATAGTCACAATCACAATCACAAGGAAAACCATCCGGGATCATATCCCAAAACATGTCAATCAATCCATGACTCAATCCAAGTCAAATCATTACCAACCGGGACTCAAGCCCAAATATCCTTTACACGTAAATCCGTAAAATCACATAGAAAATATTATAATAATCCAGAAATCATTCTTAACTCATTAATTTATCATAATATCCATTTTGAAATCATTTTGACTCCGGGCCTAGTCCAAAATATCATTTTCACATTTCCTCGAAAAACGTGCCCGAATTACCGATTAAAATAATCATTAAATCATAAATAATCATCCAAACAAATCATGACATCATTGCAAACCAAATCATGTAATCAATCCAATGTTCAAAACGGCGCTAGGCGCTCCCAGGGCGGTCGGTAGGGGCCTAGCGCCTAGGCGGCTAGGCGGGGCCTAGGCGGATGCCTAGGAGGTTTTTTTTTAAGGGGAAAATTAAATAAATAAATGAGCATATATAATTATATATAAAGATTTATATACTTAATAAAAAACATATACATACATAAAGAGAATACACTTCATAAGGATCATATACTTCATAAAAAACATATACATGTTCAAAATGAAAGTTTCAAAAGGAGTATATACTTCATAAAGAGTATATACATTACATACTTATATAACTATATTACATGAACAACCTCTAAGGCTCTAACTCTTCTCTACATATTCCTCCAATACTTTTTCCGTATCAGACTCAAACTCATATACATCTTCATTTTCCTCACCTTGGATGTCCTCATCGGATTCCAAAATTTCTCATTAAGCTCTCTTATTTCATCATCGGGGGCAGAGTCAACTTCATCAATATCACCACCATGAACAATCCATTCTTGAGCATTACTAGCTTCACTAGCAATTAGTACATCTATATCTTTCTCTCCCCCTCGTTTTTTCTTATTGATGATCTTGGCACTGAATTGGACATAAACTAGATTGTTCAACCTTGTTGCTTCTAGTCTATTCCTTTTCTTTGTATGGTTCTACATTGAATACAAATTTGAAAACTATTAGAAAACATTGAATTGTAAGTATGTAACAAACTAATAAGTGAGCTTGAGCATATTAAATAATAAATACATGCTTTTAGACCATAGTCTTTAACTACTTACTTACCCCTTCAAAAGTGCTCCAATTTCTCTCACATCCGGATGAACTTGTAGTCAAAGAGAGAATCCTTTGAGCCATTTTTTGCAATGTAGGTACACCACCTCCGTACAAAGACCACCATTGAACTACAAAGGCACAATATTTTTAATTAATGAAAAAACCAATTGGAAAAAACTATGTAAGAATGACAATTAAAAAAGAAATTATGAATTGTGAATGTTCGTACCCGGATCGAAATCACTTCTAGTTATTGCAACATAGGCCAAAGGTTTTCCAAACCCACCTTCTTTTTTCTTGTACTTCACAAATTCTTCATTCATCACAATATCTTGCTTATTAATATCATTGAGGAAGAACTTCTCAACACAATCAAACATCCCTTCCAAGACAATTGGATCTTCAACTATGCTATCATCTTTGAAGAAGTAATAAGGATTCAAGAGGTATGCCGCCTTATGTAATGGATCATCAAGCCTATCACGACCTTTTGCATCAACAATATCAAGGATTGGACTATAGTTCACCTCTTGATGTTTGAAAGCCTTTTTAATCTCATTCCTTGCTTCATGTAGCTCTCCATACAAAAATCCCATTGATGGCCTTTTATCCCCGTCAACAAGTCGAAGCACTTTAAATAGAGGACCAAAAACTTTCAAACAAAGTGTTGCACCATTCCAAAAATTCATACTCAAAATTGTGTTATATGAAGCTTTTCCCTTTTCACTTTTGGAAAGCTTGATTTGCCCCCATGCATCACTTGTAACCATTGCCTTCAACTCTTGCTTCTTCTCTACCAAGCTTTGTAAAGTTAGGAAAGAAGTTGCAAATCTAGTTACTCCCGGCCTTACTATGTCTCTTTTCTTTGTGAACTTCCTCATTAAGTCCAATGTTTTATGATGGGCATAAATGAAGATGGTGATGGCCTTTGCCTTCTCAATGACTCCTTTGAACTTAGGTAGGTTACCAATTCCTTGGAGCATAAGATTCAAAGTGTGAGTGGCACATGAAGTCCAAAAAATGTTTGGCCTCTTCAACTTCAACAACTCCGCCGCCGCCATATTGTTAGATGCATTGTCCGTCACCACTTGAGTTACGTTTTGTGGTCCAATATCATCAATGCACTTGTCCACATACTCAAATATATATAAGCCCGTGTGTGATTCCCCCGAAACTTCCTTAGAAGAAAGAAAAGTTGTGCCTTCCTTGCAATTTACACACAAATTCATTATACTTCTTCTTTTTCGGTCACTCCAAGCATCGGTCATGATTGAGCAACCATGCTTAGCCCACTCTTTTTCTTGTGTGATAAGTGACTTTCTAGTTCTCTCAACTTCTTCCTTCAACAATGGCTCCCTCAATTGGTATTGACTTGGAGGTTGGTAACCTGGACCAAATTGACCTACCGCTTCCACAAATCTTTTGAAGCTATCATTCTCAATGGCATGGAAAGGAAGACCGGATTCATACACCCATCGAGCCAAATATTGATGCACATAATGCGTTCTTTCCTTCCAAAGTGCATCATTGATATTTTTTTGTCGAAATGTCTTATTTCCATCCATTGAAGATCCGGAATTGATAGTGTTTGCAAACTTATCCATAGGCCCTAGATAACGTTTCATTCTTTTTGGACCACCAATTTCAACTTCCTCATCTTCTTCTTGAATTCTAACTTCTTGCCTCACTTCCTCTTCAAGTATATTATTTTGTCTTTTCTTGACCTTGGCTTCTTCTAAAGCTGTTTTACACCTTAATTTATCATCATCCGAAGACTTTGAACATGAAGCTACATTTCCCTTGATGTGGGCTATGTGTTGTTTTATCCTATTGATTCCACCGCTCATACACTTACCACATAACTTGCACTTCACCTTATCAAAGTTCGTAGGATTTGCCAAAACTGCAAACTCCCATCCAATATCACCACTATTCCGTTTCAATGATCTTTCGATTTCGGGCGTTACATTTGGTTCTACATTTACTTCGGAAGGTGTAGCCATTTATGTAAAACACTAAAACCTACAATTCAAAATTTCAAACATATAGCATAGTCCATAGAGGCATAGAGAATGAAAAAAAAATACTAATTTATATCAAACATTTCACTATCAAATTCAAATTAGCAATGACCACTAGCAAATTAGCAATAGTAAATTAGAAATAGCAAATTAGCAATAGCAAATTAGTCCTTGACCAAATTAGCAATAGAAAACTAGTAATAGGCCAATAGCCACTGGCCAAAATAACAGCCACTGGCCAATAGCAAATTAGATTAACAAATTAGTAATAGCCTAAATTCCTAATAGACATAACCATTAACCACTGACCACTTGACCATTAACCAATAGCCACTGCCCACTAGTAATGCTCAATTTGTATTCAATGTTTAATTCATTTCTCACTTTATTGTTAAACTTAATTCACAATTCACACCCACTGGACCACTGGTAATGCTCCATTTGTATTCAATATTTCAATGTTTAATTCATTTCTCAATTCTCATTCATTTTCGTTGACTGCCAGTGCAAGCCTTATCCATTTGTATTCAATTAATCAATTCATTCAACCATTCAATTAATCAATTCATTAAATCCATTCATTTCATTCCATTTCATTAAAGCCATCCTTATCTCAGTCCCAAGACCAAGAGGCCGAGCCTCGTCGAGTCCGCCGTGAGATCGAGAGACTGAGTTTCTGAGAGTGAGAACAGAGACAAAGAATAGAGACCGAATCCAATTTATTCAACAAAGTTCTTCAGCTCTGCTTTCTATCTCCATTCCCATCCCTCTCACCCTTCATCTTGAGTGTGAGAGACAAAGAACAAAGACAGTAAGGGAGAGAGGGAGTGAGCGAGAGACAGAGATGAGATGAGTCAGAGAACCAATGGAGTTTGAGTTTTGATCTCATCTCTAGACTCCAGTCGTGACCCGAGAGAGACGGTCATGGAGGTGGATTCAGATTTCAGACTAATACCTGAGATTGAGAGTGCAACTTCGAATGTTCGAGGTCGAGTTCGCGTTCGAGTGTTCGCCTGCAGAAGTGCGGAGATCTGATTGGATTGGAGTCGACGTCGACGCGTCGTGGTGGCTCGGCGAGGCAGACGCTGCAGACTTCGACTTCGCAAGGAGTATTGGGCAGACCACAGCCCTTTCAATCAGCCATCAGGTAATGAGTATTGGGTTGGGTTTGGGACCTTTGGCCTTTGGGTAGTCTCTGAGTCTCTGTGTAGTGAGTAGTGTGCAATTTGTGTATCGGGTATTCCGTATTCGCCTATTCGGGTTTGGTCGTTTGGGAGTCTCACGGTCTCACCCAGTCACCCCCAAAGGGCCCAAAGTCGTGTTGTCGTGAATCGGTGAATGTATTAATGTAATATTGAATTTAGGTTGTTTATGTTTGAGTTTTGAACTTTGAATTTTAGTATAGGACTGATGAATGTTTGGGTAATGTTCTGAAATTGATATTTGATTATTGGGTTATGTTTTGAACTTGTGATTTATGAATTTGAGTGAGGATTGTTGGATTATTGATGGCAGCTGATTTTTCATTTTTCATTTTTTTGGTTCATATGGAATTATGGATTGCAAGAATGATTGAATGAGGATTGTTCATACTCATGGGATTGATGAATAATTATGAATGAATATTGTGAAACTTTTTTTTTAGCATTGAAACCGCCCAGCCCGCCTCAGCCGCCCAGCCCGCCCTGTCCGCCCAGGACCGCCCAAGCTCCGCCCAGGCCGAATAGGCGCCGCCTAATTCGCCAGCCGCCTAGAGCAAACGAATACCCTTTATTCGCGGCGGTAGCCTTCCGCGGCGCCTAGGCGGCCGCCTAGCCCGCCTTTTCGAACATTGAATCAATCATGTAAAACATTTAATTATGCATGCATATCAAGTTATAAAACAAACGTCCACTCACACACCGTCCAATTGCTCGTTTCCCGCGCTGCACGCGTTTCCGTAATTTCCGACACTTGCCAAGAATCCCGAATCCTCGGGATTCCCCCTCACGCGCCCCACGCGCCGCCGTGAGTGGCTGCGCGTGGTTTCCACGCGCCGTGAATAGTAACGGTGAACAGTGACCTTCTTCACCCGTTTAACTAGTAAACGGGTCCTGTTAACCCGCGACGTGACCCGGTCTGATTCTGCACAATTCTAGTCAATTCCTTCAATTGATTAAGCTCAGAGGTCGTATTAACTTGAATTGAAGATCTGTAGTGTCCATTACATCACTAATTACCTCAATCTAGTCGATCAAATCTCACGGGTTCGAAGCCTGTTCATCGTCGAGTTCTTCAAACCAGTATCCAAACCCTTCAATTAATGAGTCATATAGCGTCGTAGGTTCATGCTAAAGATGATTTCGAAGTCAATTGCACACGAAGTGGCCCGGAATCACTCAACCCAAGCTCGAAAATCTCTGAAGTCCGCCATGTCCGTTCTAGGTCCAAACGACACCAATTGTCGTCGAATTTGAGTTGGTTCCATTCAGAACGACCCCAGAGAACTTACTTCAATCTTAGTTTACAACATCTCGAGCTAAAAAAACTAAATTCGAATTTTTGAAGCAATTGAAGGGTCTCGGGTTCTTGGGCATTTCTCCCCCATTTTCTCTCGTTTTTCTCCCAGTCTCATCCTCTCCCTTTCCTTTCAAATTTTTCCTTTTCACCCGCTCTAAATTGGGATCAATCAGAGAAGAAGAGATTTTGGATTTTGTGTGGAGGTATAGGTGCCCTCTCTGTTTTTGTTTCCTTCAACTACACACATACACCTGCACGACATGGTAACTAAGCACACAGCCACTAATCATGATATTAAAGGGCCAAGTGTCATTCAATGGGCTAACCTTAGTCATTAGTCATCCAATTAATTGCCACTAATTCCCCTCTAATGGTGACAGATGTCACTCAAAGACATAAGCTACTCATCAAAGTGGCTGAATCAGCCATCAACCGTACTAATCGATTAAACCCAGTCAAATTACCATTTTACCCTTACTAACATAAATTACCAAAATACCCCTCATAGTTCTAGACCCATAAGTTTTTCGTTCGGACTCCGATTGACGCATGCCGCCTGTCTACGGATTCAGCGTCCCGAGACCTATCCAACGGTACTTCCGGAAAGTTCAAACATGGTCCCGATCAAAAAGTCAACTTTCTGCCCAATTCCAGGGGCAAAATCATCATTTTCCCCAAAGTTTCCAAATTTTCCCTTTTTGAATGTCCGGGTCGTTACATATATATATTATCATATTATCATAAAATTAACCAAGACACAAAAGATTTCACCAATTTTTTTTTATATCAAATACCCTTTAACTTATTATTAATTAAAGATAAAAAAGTAAAATTTAATATTAAATTTCTAATTAAAAATAATAATAATTAGTTCATGGAAAGAGTGGGAAAAAAAGTAGTGGTTTACATAGTTAATACTCTTATTTTTATTTAAAAAATTTTTAAAAAACTATTCATTTTAATTTAAGTTTTTAACCAAAAAAATAATGTTTATATTTTTTGTATATTTTTAATTACAAATTTGTTATACCCTTTGTATTAAATATTATGTGTGCATTGGTCTAATATACATGTATTAGAAAGAACGTAAATAATGTATAATAAGAAAATGTAGAAACGGGAGAGAACGTCATTTTGGATAGTTGAAATTGCTAGCTGACGATTGGTTTATCGAACATGCTTGAAAATCACTACTCGAGACTCGAGAGGTGATGAAGCCTTTTCTCTACATTTGTTAGCATGAAAATCACTCGGGGATAGAGGCGCAGCTTTATCTCAATATATAATTATGTTAAATGCATAGGAACAAGAAAAATAATCTCAAAATACTTTAAGAACACAAATTTACTTTAAGTTGCTGTAGAAACAGGTACATCGTTAAGACCGTTGCATCATCCGTCAGTTAAAATTATTAACGCCGTTAATTTTTATGACGTGACAATAATATTAAAAATTAATAAGGGTAATTTAGATATTTACTTTATTTTATTATATTTTCTATTTAAACTCTTTATAAAAAAAATTAAAACAAATTTTAAAATCTCCCTTCTCTCCCCCACACCCATCTTCACTGTCCCCTTCTCTACAACTTCTTTCCCATGGCTGCAGCCGCGACATCATTCAAAATAAGGTTGAAGCAAACCATGGCAACCCCCGCGACACCCCTAAATCATGGCAAATCTCAAACTCTCTGGTTTCACAATTTCTAGACCACCTGTAACGACCCGAACTTTTATAAATAATATTTTAATACAAAATGACCATTTTGTCCCTAGTGAAAAAGTTGACTTTTGAATTGGGATTCTTTTTGGACTTTGACCAATGACCGTGACGTAGATTGAGAAGTCACGAGTCCGTAGACATGCGGTACGTCGAAAACGGAAGTTCGACGAAAAAGTTATGGTCACGGGATCGAAATTGGTTAAACTTACGTTCCGGGATTTGATTAGTATAATATTAAAATCTGGTCATTGGTTGGATTATTTTGAACCCTTGGATGAGTGACAAGTGTCAGTCATCTCATGGCCCAAAGTCCCAAAACGTGGATCTTGTCCCATTGGCTAATTATTTAACTCACTAATTCCACTCACCTCACACATCTCTCATTCCCTCACCGTCCATCACATTCACCCTCTCCATCAACTGATCATCTTCACCCTCCATCTTCATCACCCAACATCATCTTCCTCATCCAAACTCTCCATATCCGTGAGCCCCAAAAACTAATCCAAAACTCACAAACACTCAACCCACACGAAACTCACCTCAAATATTGCGCGACTAGACGTAGGAAGGAGCTAGGAGACCTGGGGATTCGATGGGGAGTACTCACGGCCATTCACGATGGAGGTAGGCCTGAAAACCCAAACCACCCATTTTTTCCCATATTTCGAAACTCCTAATCGTGGCGTGTATGTATCTATTTAATTTTTTAAGGATCATTCTAGGGTCAAGGGCGAGTTGTTTGGTGCTAGTTTCGTGGATCGAGGTGGCCAAAAATTGAAGAACACGAAGGACGAAACTGGGCTACGGGTTTGACGTTGAAGGTATAAATCTAGACTTTTTTTCGTGTTTTTAAATCCATAGAAATTTTAGTTAGGATTAGATGAAGGTATAGGCAGAAATTGCATCGAAAATGGACTTGAAACGAGGGAGAAATGAACGGTTCAAGTCGCGGGTCGCGGTGACCCGGTTGTAGGAATCCGGGGTTAACCCGGTTGTAGGGATCCGGGGTTAACCTGGTTGTAGGGATCCGGGTTGACCCGGGTGGAGGTCAGGGATGATGATGTCAGCATGATGATGTCATCATGTCAGACCTGTCAGACCTGCGACCAATCCTGGGGTGACATTTGGCACTTTCCGGGTCTGACACGTGTTAGACATGACGTCAGTTGATGATGTCATCTCTGACATGTAAGTCTGATAACTGTCACGTGACATCAACAGTAACGTCATGCTGACGTCAGCACTATAGCAGTGTTGACTTCTCCATTGACCAGCGCGTGAGGAAGAATCTCGAGGTGGGACCGGCACTATTTTCAAAGTTTCTACGATACGAATCCAATGGTGGTGGTTTCGTGTCGATCGAAGATCGTTTGATTGGTCAAATGAGGTTTATTACCTCGAGAAACGTGTTTAGGACATGTTTTCGGGACGATACTATTCTTAGGTCTTAAGTATGAGTTTGTATGGACCCATAGTCACCTTTACATATGTTTGGACGTGACGGGGACTGTACAATAGGATCAGGACAGGTTTACACGTTCTGTTTAGCAGCGAGATCGGACTGTGAGTATGCGTTTGATTTCATTAACCCTTGCATGCATAAACTGTTTTAATTAGTTTATTCTATGATTTTAACTGAAGTATTTGGGATACTAAGATTTACTATTTCGCATGTTTTACGAGATGTTGGGCATGAAACCCGTCTGGTTAGTATATGAATTGTTTTCAGAATAAAGCACGGTTTTCGATGATTTTTCTTAAACTCTGCACTGTATAGACCTACCTTAGTTTTATTGTCTCCTCCTGCTATTGGTACCCTGGAGTGGTCATAGCGCATTTCCTGCGAGAGGTCGTTTTACGGAACGACCGAACTGTAGAGTGACTCAGGAGCAGGATTGCTTATATTAGACGTCAGGCATCTGGGATGTCATACCCGGACAGGGTTCGGGATTAGGACTCTGGATTGAGACCCCGGGCGGCACGCGTAGCCTTGGGACTGTGACCTTATTAGGCGTCTGGAACATCAGACATCTAGGATGTCGTGGTTGGGATGTATAGTGCAACTGATTTCATGATTATGATTATATTATTCTATTTATGGCTATATGATATATTATTATGGATTACGAATCTGATGCATGCATGATTTGAAAACGGAGAGATAAAACCGTATGTTTACTATATACTTAAACTTTTTTATAAACTTTATAATTACGACCCACTCACCCTTATTGTTTTATTAACCCCTCCAGGCCGTACTATTAAGGAAATCAAGGACCCGGAGTCTGAAGTATAGACCAAACGTTGCGCACCTGTACACCCTTTTTTGGGTAGGTTGGCATCGTGTGTAACCTAGATGTCGTGCTCGTTATTATATTTTGATCTATCCCTTATCTGAGATTGTTGAACCCTTAAGACGTATGTATTAACTTATTTATCGTGTTTTATTAATGTTGAACTATTTATGGGTAATTCTGGTATTTTGGGTTTGCATGTCAGACGGGAGCAGGGCACGTGCCCAAGTGGTCCCAGGGGATCGGGACGGGTCATGTCACCACCGCCGCAAAATGTTTTTTCTCCGCTCTCTAACCCACAAACATCATCTGATTTGTTGTTTTTAACTTTAATCTAACACAAATTGCGGATAAAACACTTAAATTATTTCATTAATTAATCAGCAAAGAAACATAACTACTTCAATTTGGATTTTTATTTTTTTGTCGCTTGGGAAATAGGTGGTGCAGGCGACGTGGAACGGAGGACACAAGGTATCCGGGTGGGATATGGGTTCGGGTGCGATGCTGGATCCGACAACGTATACTGGTATGCTTGGTACATCTTTTACGTGTTTGAGGTCATACAAGGCCACCGGAAACCAGAAGGATTTGGTGGTGTGCGATGAAATTGTGGACGAGTGCGCCACCATTGAATGCTCGTCGAGCAGGTAATAATTAGATGAGTCAATAGTTTTGCTTGTCGGTGGAGTTTATTCTTATTAGTTACTGAGCTTAAGATCTTATGGTGGGCCAAGTTAATACAATTATACCATCCCCCCGAATAATTCCTCCCCTCAATTCGTCATTATCTCACTAAGGGTTGCGAGAAAGAGGAGGGATTTATTACAGAGAGGATGATGACAACGAGATCGAGAATCCATGGTCGCGATCGAGAATCCACAGCGAGATTGAGCTGGAATCCAGGTCGTACCCAAAATTGCCCACTTCATTAAACCCATGTGTGGGTCGTTGCAGCCAACAACGAGATGTTGTTTGTGGGGTACATCCGAGTTGATGGGGAGGGCAACAGAGGAAGAGAAAATGGAGGGCTTGGTGGTGGTGGCAGCTGTAACGACCCATCCTTGATTTTAGGGATTAATTAAGAATTAATGACGGATTAGTGAGGCTAATCGGGGATTAGTCGAAGATTATCGGACATTCATGGTGAAATTACGATTTTACCCCTAAACGAGGGCGAAAGGTTAACTTTTGATCCGGGACGTGGGTCGAGGACCATTACGTAGATTGGGTCGATACGAGTCCGTAGACAGGCGACACGTAGAAATCGGACGTTCGACGAAAAAGTTACGGTCCACGGAAGTTCCGAGGAACTATTTACGACGACACATTTTACGAGGCAAGTGGACTTTTGTCCTTCATCGTGAGGCCCAGATATTTTGTGCAGCCCAATGGATGAGTGATAAGTGTCACCCATCCATTACTCCCCTTAAACAGATACATGCATTTATTTTCCCCTTTCTTCTTCATTCGACTATCCCACCCAAACCCGAAAGCCTTGGACCCAAAACCATATCCCTTCACCCCATTTGATTTTGTGTGAGCACAGAGTGAGAGCGGGACTGAGAGGCCATGGAAAGGTGACAGAACCGCCGTGGACGGCAGAGGAACCCACGGGAAACAGGAAAACCCGAGAACCCTTGTTTTATTTCAAATTCAAATTTTTGGTTTGAACGCTAGGGACTGCTTTTAAGGATTGGATGATGTTTAGGGGGTTGGTAGGATGATTAAGGGAAGGTTTTGGTTGGTGGGGAACGGCTGACCAGCCCGGAACGGCGGCCGGGAGATTTTCGGTGGCTGCCCACTGAAATCACTTTCTGGCCAAGTTAACCCAAATCGAACCTTCAAACCCATTTTTAGGGACCTTAGGGACTAAATGGGATCCTTAGGACGAAGGTTTGACCCCTAGAAGTGCCCAGAACGTGGATAGGAAGTTTGGCTTCAAAATGGTTTTATGAACCAATGGGTTTTAGGATTGGTTTCTTAGATTTAATCACATGGATGGGTAGGAAATTATTAGAGGAAATTATAGGAATTGAAAGGATCGAAAAAGGACGAAAAATGGCGAAGATATAAGCCTGAATCGATTCCGTCGGTTCGGCTTGACCGGACGCACAATAGACCGATTCGGACCCGGTCTGCCAAAGGAAGGGGATGATACTATGCAGGGAACGTGAGCCACACACGCAGTCCCTTTGGGTGGCGCTGCGTGTCCCTTTGGGTGGCGCGTGGGGGTGCGTGAAGAATTTTCTGGGGATATGTTCAACATATGAAATCATCTATTCGATGTAACAAACATTTTGGGACTGGTTTCGAGTCAATCAGACGTCGTTTCAATATAGTTCGGGACGTCCGAAGGTTTAGGATCGAGTTTAAAAATAGTTAAAAATTCCGAAAAATTAGGGGGCTTTTATGAGGGGCTAATTAAGTAGTTTGTAACCTTCTAAAATGATTTGGAGAGGTTTGGGAATCCCGGTGACGGCGATTAGCACGGGAAGGCATATGGCATGCATATCGAGGTAGCAGTTTGGACGGTCTGTGAGTGGACTTTTTTTTATGAAATTCATGCACGCATAAATGTTTTATATGCTTTAATGAACATGTTTTTTGATACCATGAGTGCATTTGATTGTGGTGTTTTAGTATGTACGCATTTGCACGTATTTTGAGGTTTTTGATTTTATACGGAGCTTTTACGTGCTATGCTTTCTATGATCGTTTGATGAAATAATTTCAGATTTAGAAATGTGGAACTGGGCATGAGACCCGTTTGATTTACGAACTCTCAGACTTAGAGTCCATTTGATTTGATGAGAAATCGAGCTGAAGGCCCATTTGAGTATACGATCGGGCTAGGCGCCTCGTTGGTTTACGAATTCGGGCTTGAACCCCAGGTTGTTGTAATATCTAGCTTGAAGCCCCGTTAGTTGTGGTATCAGGCTTGAGTCCCAGTTGTGGTTTATGAAATGAGGATTCGGGTTTGAGACCCTATTGAATTGTAGATTTAGGCTGAGGCTTGTGAAATTGGATTTGAATCGGATTCGAGGAATCCTGTTAAGACGCTCGGGTATGAGACCCAATTGAATGTTTTCACTGAAATGTATATACCTTCCCGTATGATTGGTCTCCTCCAGACGTCGTAGATCTTGGAGTGTCACGATCCACTGCCTGAAATGAGTGACTCCAAGGGGGAGCACATTCCCAGAAGTGTGAGATATGTTATAGTCACGGATTGGGTCTGGGGACAGTTCTCCAGACATCGTAGATCCTATATTTTGGACATATCCTCCCAGACGTCGTAGATCCTGGGGGTAGACTCAGAGTGAGACCCTGAATAGTATGCATAGTTAGATATATCATGACGATTGTTGATTGGGCATATGAGATGCCGAGGATTGGTGATATATATATATATATATATATGTTTGTACGATGTTTCACGGAAACTAGTTTTGGGCCGAGACCCACGTGATTTGATTTTGGGATGAGTTCCCATGTACTTGATTTACAATTTTGGGTTAAGACCCTAATGGTTTTGTGAATGTTTTGATAAATGGTTTTCAAATGCATGCATGCTTTTTAGTGAAGGGCATAAATGTCTTTTTATGAAATTATTTTTATAAATTCTTTGTTTTGTCCACTCACGACTTTTGATGTTTTGAATGCCCTTCAGGTTGATAGCGGATGCGGGCTGTAGCAGAGACCGAGACATCACACTCTTCCTCCGGATCCTAGCGCACTCTAGAAGCCCCAAGTGGGATGAAACTGGAATTTTCTCTAGTCTGACACTTCGTGTCGGACGGGAGCAGGCCCCTCCCACGTTAATCCCAGGGACATGCAAGATTCTATGTTCCTTCTTTGTATCGATAAGGCTAAAAGCTAAGATAGGTACGTATATTCAAGATTCTATATCTATACCTAAACCTCACTCAAGATTCTATATCTATACCTAGCTACACTTTCATGATATGGATTTGATTCATTTCCTACTTGTATGCTAATTCCTACTTAACTATATATATATATATATATATATTATATGCATGTGCCTTCGATCCTTCGGAGATTTACACAATGAGATATAGCTAGTTTTACATTACATGCATGCATAAGGGATTTCGCGGAGCAATTTCAGGTAAATTTTTTTTGAGAAATGGTGACATGCAAGCAATGGCGGATTAAGAAAATTTTGTTGGGAAGGTCAATATGTAAATTATAGGGTAATTAACTAATAGGTCCTTATTAACAATAACTTTATTCAAAAATTTGCATATAGAAAAATTAAACTTATAGGTCCTTTGACTAGTCAAAGGACTATACAATTTAAAATAGGCCTTAGTTTTTATATAAATTACAACTTATGTCGTCTAATTATAAACTAGTACAACAACAATAAAAAAGGCACTTACCCAAATTTATCATGATTTCAACATTACTTTTTTTTTTTATAAGATTATATTGATGATTAGGAAAACATTACTCCTATTTATAATTTTTTTACTTGCTCATTTTTAAAGTAATTTGAGTATCTAATCTAACTTAAAGTAGAAAATTAAAAGCAATAATTCCTCAAAAATAATTTTAAATTTAAAAATCCTTTATCTTCCAATATTAAATTTTGAATTTTGCGCCAAAATTCAAAATTTAAACCCTATGTCGTACGTAGGGTTTATCTTTCGATATTAAATAATTTGGTTAATTTTGTATAGTTTAGGGTTTAATTCTTGAATTTTGTGCCAAAAAAAAACAACTCTATACCCTACCATTGAACCCCAGACAATACAGACTTCATTTTTTATTTTATAGAAAAAATTCAATTGTAACTATATACAATATATATATATAATATTTATTATATGCATAATATAACAAAGGGCCCAAGAGGCCAAAGAAATCAAACACTAAGGGGCACATGGGGCAAAAAGGACAAAAAAATACAATTTTATTTTTAATTGTTTGAAAGAATTCTCAATAACTCACTCATCCTTTTTATTGAGATATAAAAAGGGTAGATGTGAAATTTATTACTTAAAATTCTGTTTAGAAACTTTTGAATAAAAAAAGTTTGATGTAAGGTCTTATTTTGTTTAATATACGAGCATTAAAGGTTTTAAATAAAAATAAAAGTTGTTATGGGTGTAACAATGATTTACTCTTTGGTATATGTACAATATGAATAGTCACATCATACTTCAAAATAACACATTATATTCAAATTATTTGATATAAAATGGTGAAACTTCCTTTTATTGTTGGAACAAAATGCACTCTATTAGAAATAGCAACTAGTACAATTAGAATAATGATAGGCATACACACCCTATTATGCAGTGAGATTTCGGGTTCAGTCTCATAAAGAATGCAGTTGACACTCAATAGTCTATATGTATAAATTTGTTCTCACTCTATTAATATCTTATATAAAAAACTCTAAGAAATAATTAAAAACGAAAAACAAGTAGGGCAACAAATCAATTAAAAAATGATAGTCAAAACAAAAGTTTTTTACAATTAATCAAACCAAATTGTTTACAAAATATTCAAAATATTGAAAGTTTTGAAATAATTTGATTTGTGAATGATATGCTAGTGCGTGCATGATTATTATGTTATTATTTTCATATAAATCTAACATTCATGTGACATTATGTCTAAATAGTTATAACCATCTTTGAACTTTACTCTAATTTTCGTGATCTTTTCTATACTTCAATACTAGTATTTCACATCTCAAAATTTTATCATAATGCTTCTATTAGTCTTTCTATTTATTTTTTTCAAACAAATTCTATTAAAAAAAGACAAAATAATCACACATGAATAGACAATTTTGTTTATTATTTTAGCGGAACTTATCTAAACAATAGATGAATAGACTAACGAGAATATTAGACTAAAGTTCAACAAGATTATGTATTGGAAGTTTGGTCATCTTTGTTGTCACGGAGAGAGAGAGAGAGAGAGTAGAAGCAAACATTAGTTATTGTAGTGCAATTTAGAGAACAAAAGAAGGGAGAAAAAAGGAGAAATATGAAGACAAACGCAAAAATGGTGAAATTTTGATTCCAGCTGAGAGTGAGAGCTAGAGCTAGAGATCCAACATTAATTAAATGAACTAAAGCTTTGATTGATTAATTAGTTAATAATGTAGCTATTAATTAAGTAGCGACCCAAAAAGGCTCCCAGTTTAACAATCCTCCTTTATTCTCACCCTCACCACCTACTTTGCACCTGCTTGGCCTGCTTTCAAACTTCATCATTCCCTCTTCACCCCCAACATTCATTCTATTTCCATCCATCTTCTCGCCACCCTCATCAATCAAACTCGTCACATCTCCTTCTTCCCCTTCTTGGTCATCATCAAATTTTTCCACCAAATGATCTTCAACCTGCTCTTCTTTTTCTTCCTCCCCATTTATGTCACTTTCATACGCTTCATTTTCACACACTTCATTGTCAAAATGAGGACCAACAAAGCTTGTCAAAACCGATAATCGAAGGCGGCCATTGCTCCTTTGAGATTGGAAACATGATGAGTGACTCGTTGGGGCCTTGACAGCCTTGATTATCAGCCGCCCATCTTCCCTTTGAGGCCTGACTTGCAGCGAGCCCGACCCGCTAATCGTCGTCAATGGAGGTGGAAAGCTTTGAGCAACATTACCTTTCTTATTTCCACCAGAATTTTGACGATGTTTTTGTTGCTGCTGCTGCTGCTGCTCCCTCGGTTTCGTATCGAAAACATTGTTTTCAGTGATGATGGTGCCTGTCTCACACCCCAAGTCTTCAGTGCACAATTTCAAGCTTTTCTCAGTCAGTTTTGTAGAAGCCTGAGGAGGGGTGTAGATGGTGTCTTTTTTCGCCTCCGGCGAGATTTGGTGTATGTCATTGGAGACAGCTTGGAGGAAACTCCACCCACGACCCCCACCACCATCCAAGTTAAGGGTTTTCGAGGCAGGCTTACTCATGGAGCTAATTTCCTCAAAATGGTCATTTTCATCATCTTCTTCTTCAGCAAGATCTTTTGTCTGGTAGGAGTAAGAGAAAAAAGATATGATTCCGAAATCTAGGGGTGCTGGGGAGAAATGATAAGGTATTGATGAAGAAAGCCTCAGCCTTAGGGTTCTTGGCTCCACTAGATGAGGAGACTCCAGGCATGATTGCAGACCTTGACATACGATTGTCGCCATATACGAAGTAAATTTCAAGGAAATTTGAAATGGGTAGTTAAATTTTGAGGTTGAGAATGAAAGAGGAGAAGGAAGAGAGGGAAAGAGATAGAGATAGGAGGAAACGGAAAAGGGTGGTGTTGTTTTCGTGGTATGAGAGAAACAGAGTGAAACAGAGGACTCGGTTTGTTTCGTTGTTGTGAGGAAGGAGGGGATTGAGCATGAGTGATAAGAGCGGTGTGTGGGGTGTGTATTTGTAGGCCTCCAACTCCAACTCCAACTCCAACTCCAAAGTGGAAGGTATGAGCTCAGAAAGAGAAGGAGAAGGGGAGGTGGCCCAGGTGGGCAGGGTGACTTTTGTACACCACTTGAATTATACATAAAATTCTTAATATGGTACACATTACCAACTAGACAAGAAAAAACGAACCTTTTTCCTTTTTTTTTTTTCTTCCTTAAATTCTTGTTAAAGTAGTACAAGAGTAGTGGTGATGTAGCGGTATAGATAAAAAATTTATTGGGACTTTTAATTCTGGATTTTTATGATTTTGGGTTTACTTAGGGCTGAAATTTCTAAGGAGTATCTCAAGTCTATCTATCTTGTGACCGTATTTCTTGATCATAATTTAAATAATTATTAGTTTTTGTAATTGAAATAAAGAAAAAGTATATACAAAAAACATACAGAATGAGTTGAATAAGACTAAATAGAGAAGGAAAATGGAATCAAAATCTTTGAAGTGAAAACCACAAAAAATTATTTTCGAATTTTAGCGTTTATTTTATCTATTTTCCCTCTTACTTTGTTCATCATCTCTTCAAAATTGTTCTTCATTATGTTTCAATCTCATTTTTTCTAAATGTGAAACTCAAAACTTGAGATCCCTCGTTATACAATAGAAACAAATATTGATAAATTTTAATACTAATTAATAAACTCATCCACTTTTCTTCACCAAAAAACAAAATTGCAAATTTAAAAATAAAAAGTGAAAAATAGTTATCAAAATTGCAAATATTTGACAGTATTTGATTGACTCAAATTGAATCATGTTTATACTAAAAAATTAGACATTAAGAAACTCAATGCATACAGTAATTCACACATTACTTGGCAAGCAAATGTGGTGTTGTGATTATCGTTAGAATAATCTGAAAGTGAATAAAGGAAAAAAGGGAAATAATTTGTGAAAAATCTGATTTGTAATAGAAATTGGGTGGTAATAGTACTAATGAGAATGTCTTTATTTGGGCATGCATGAATGTAGCTAAAGAGAGAGACAGATGGAATTTAACATTTCTCCAGAATTTCAAGGATACCTCTTCTTTTCCAAATGAAAGCCAACAAACTAACAAAAGGGAAAGGAAGAAAAGGATTCCGCTACATATTTCTTGACAGCGATTGCTCCTTTGTCAATAATTATTTATTATATATTAAAAATTAATATCAATAATTAATATGTATTATATACAGATGCAATCATCAGCAATATTTTATGTATGATCCATATTCCATATGCCAAACGATTCTTGAATTCAAATACAAAAGGGAAATTAAATCAGCCCACAACCTTTGAAATTTCTAATTAAGATCAGTCATCAGTGCATGCTCACCACATATTGCATGCATATGTTGTATGTTCCATATGACTATATATAATATTGTGTGTGTATATATAAATAAATATACAATCTTTGGGGGATGTATTTTCCTCTGTCGTATAATTTGGGTACCATATTAGAGTCTGATCTCATGATTTAGAATCATTTACATTTTAATATATATATATTTTTTATTTCAAAAATCTACTTTATAAAAAATCTTTGAAACTGAAATAACATTTTTATTTGATTCGAAAATAAATCTAACAAAATATGACCGTACTAGATGTTGGTATATCTTCTTCTCGTATGTCGAGTGACTTGTGAGACAACAATAAGAGAACTTGACACGAGTGAGATACCGACCTAATAGACTCTGATACTTAAGTTAATAAGCGAGAGAGAGAGATTTGCATGAAGGAGACAACATAGAGGCAAGAAATGTGTTTAGCTGTGTTGTTGTTACCTTTATGAGGGGACCTTTAACTTGTAATTATAATAGTAATTAATGTGGTAGTTAAATCCTAATGGTGTGGGATTGAAGTTACCTCAAAAGATGCTGCCACGCATCCCGAGGATTTGGGATGAATACCAAGTTAAAGTAGATCTCTTGGTGTGTCAGGGAGCTGCTGCTGTTATTTTTCAGAGGGCTAACCTAGGGATGTTGATCAAAGGTGCCGACTGTTAGCCCTAAGTATGGTTCAGTACGGTTCGATATGAATGTGATATCGAAACCGTACAATTAATTTTAACCGATTCGATACAGTACGATATTCCAAAATATGAAATTGATACCGAATCGTACCGTATCAATTGTACTTGGCATGGTTTCGATTTTGAATCAAAATTGCTCAACAAAAAATTGAGTCCAAAATTTATACAAAATTCATATCATAAGGAAACCAATCAAAAGAATCCCACAAACATGTCACTTAAAAAAAAGAAGTCAAGCAGCCACCAATGGTTGTTAAAATGATGCTCCTCAGTACTCACTTCAGCCATTAATGTTCAGCCATTAATGATGAAGAATTTTAATAAATTGTTGATGAAACCGGTGTACACAAACCAGTGAATTTCAAGGTGAGGAAAGGTAATAAAATGATTGCTAGAGTGTGGAATATTCCTATTAACTAGGGCTAGATTTGTTGGGATGTGGTGTGCTCAGTGTGTTGCGTTGTGGGTTTGGTGCTGTTCAATGTTCTGTTCTTCTGGTTGAGGTGGTCCCTTGAGTGGTGGCTTGGTTTTGATGCAGTATTGAAGTTTTGTTGTATCGTTAGTTTTAGTTTGGGTTATTCTGCCTTTGGCTTCTTGTTGTTTTTAGTAGTTCTGAGCTCTGTTCTTTTTGCTAGCTGCTTGATTAGTTTTTCTGTTCTTTGTGTTTGGTGGTTTTTCCCTTTTGAGGTTGCTGTTTCTCTTTAGGCTTGTTAAGGTTTGCCTTTTTTAATACAATTTTGATTTAACAAAAAAAAAAATAAACATACAATTATATACCACTGCTATATATTGTACACACACTAGTGTCATTCATTAGATATTTGGGTATTAGTGTTTTTTTTTTATTTTAATTTTTTTCGATTTAATTTATTTTTTTAAATTAATTTAACTATAACACAATAAGAGATGAACATACACTCATCTATTTCAGATATGGTATCAATAATTTTAATTAACTATAACACAATAAGAGATGAACATACACTTATCTATTTCAGATAAAACAACTGTCGATATTCGAATCATGCTCAATTTACTAAATTTAAGCAAAATAATTCTTAAAATAAAAAGAATCTAGTAAGTTTGGCATTGTTTTTTGTTTTAAAAATTTGATTTATTTAGTAAAAATAAGTAATTTTATTTAAATATTGAAATAGAATATACTTTTGACAACAACTTTTAAAACAGCCATTTTAAAAACTGCATTTACAAAAATAATTTCAGCATACAACTACTTCTCATGAAAGTATGACAAAAAAAAATATATTTTTTAAAATATATAACAGAAGCAACTTTTTTAAAAAATACAGCTGTACCAAACTAGTCCAAAAAGTTAGATCAATCATTGAAGTACATAGTCTGAAGAGTGCCTCCAATAATGCAATATGTTAAAAATAAAAAATGTAAGAACATTTCTTAATATAATATTGAATATATTAAGATACATTATATACTAGATCGTCCGAATAAATTTAACTAGGAAAGAAACGTGTTATATTACCATTAAACAATATATCAAATCAATTTAAAATATTCAATAAATTTAAAATATTTAATTAATTTAAAATATTTAATTAATTTAAAATATGTCACGATTTAATTTCTAACAGATACATTTATACAATTATTTCCTCTAGAAATATTCACGCAACGTACATAGAGTTCAGCGAGATGTAAGATTCTCTCTTGTTGTGACTTGTGAGGCTGTGAATATGCCCACAAAAATATACATAGATACAATTTAAAATTAAGATGTACAATACACTAAATTGATGAGAAAACATCCTGCAGCATAGGGGGAGACTCAAGATCAGTGGGAGCTAGACTTGCATGCTGCGTGCATCACTCATAAATTATGATGTTTGGGGAAAATAGTGTCAGCAGGCGACAGAATCTCAATATCTCATGGAGTCATGGGCATACATAATAATATTTGTCCAAGGAGATTTCGAATGTGTGCCTATATATATAGGCCGGTGAGTCCCACCAAATATGGCCTTCAAAAGACAGCCTCCTCCATCCTTCCATCATCTACGCATCTTTTTTTCAAAATCTAGTCATCACTAATTCAATTGTTACTTCATGTTCATGCCTTCCATCTCCATCCATCCCCAAGTCAACTATTCATCAATACCATATTTTCGGTTCAAATTTTGCAACCTGCCAATCACCCAATTTCATGTATACACTTTCATGGCAACTAGCTACTACTATTATAGTTTTGTAATCCGAAATTTAGATTCACGTAAATGATAAAAATAACGTATATTGTCCTTTTTTATTTAGAATTTTGCTCACATGCATGATTAGAAACTTCAAAAAATATCAAAGGTGCGACTTTTAATATATTTTTGTTCATTGTTTGGCTGAATGATATGCCAGCTTGGTATTGTAGGTTGGGTTTGTGTTACAATAGTTATGTTCCTGCGAGGACTTTGCATTTATGAATCCATCATTAGGGCATATAAACTGTGGATTGTCTCTTTACTGTCTAAATAGCCAACTAATTTACTAATGGTACGGACATCCCTTAGCAAATATATGTTAAGAGCTAGCTACCCACACATTCCATTTCAAAAGGAAGTCATCCTCCACTACTTTACCCTTTTGTGTTTGTCGGCTATGTTCTTTGCCCTAAAGTACTCTATCTCCCTCCCTCCCTTTGAAAAAAAACAAGTAAATTATATTTCAATACCTTATATTTTACACTAAATTTTAAAATTATACTTAATTTTTAAAATTTTACGTTTATTAACTTTGAATTTTAAAAATATAACAATGTTAAATAATCAGTTAAATACTTATGTGGCACATCTAGAGCCCACAACTTAAAAACAAATTCCTTTTTTTTTCCCTCCCCTTCCTCTTTCTCATTCCCCTTTCTTGCTCCGGAAAAAAAAAAACATCTCAGCTTTTCGTTGAATCTGTTTTCATAAAGGTTCAATCCTTCAGGAACAGCTGTTGAAGGGTTCCAGTTAAAATCAGTGTATGAATCATTCTTCCATGTATGTCATTTGTTATATTTGTTCTGTGAGTTGGTGTAACGACCCGTCCCGAATTTCGTGATTAACAAGAATTAATACTTAAGTAAGGATTAATCGAGATTAATCGAGGATTATTAGACGAATGGGGTAAAATGGCGATTTTGCCCTTACGAAGGGTAAAATGACGATTTTGCCCTTGGGAAGGGTAAAATGTTGATTTTTGACCCGAGAGGTCAGATGCATGTGGACCAAGTTTCATTACGTAGATTGAGGTGATACGAGAGTGTAGACACACGACACGTCGAAATCGAACATCGTAAGGGAATGTTACGAGTCAAGGACGATTGAACAATTTACGAGGCAGTTGACTTTCAATTTGTTTGCTAGTGGGCCCAAAATATCTAACTGGACCAATGGATGAGTGACAACTGTCACCCATCCCATTAGCCCATCTCCCTACTTCATGCATCATCTTCATTTCTTCTTCTTTGTTTCATCTTACCCAAAACCCCTCCCCAAATCTTCTACCATCATCTTCTTTTGTTATTGGTTGAGAGTGAGACAAAAGAGAGAGGGAGACAGAGAGGCCGTGAGAGGTAGTTGAGGAAGGCGGAGCTGCAGTAGTTGAAACTAGGAAAAACAGGTAAGCCATGTGGGTCTGTTTTCGGTCTTCGATTTTAGGGCATGAAACCCAGTTTTCTGATCACCATTATCTTCTTTGAGTTCTTGTGAATGAGTAGGGCTAAAAATCAGAGAGTTTGGACGCGTGGACCAGCCATGGTGGAAGCTTGAAGCTTGGCTGTGAAGGTTTGGATTCGAACAAGTAATCTTAGCGCTTGTTTCTTGATTTTGAGGACGTACAACCGTATCTGGGAGAGAGAGGAGTGTATAGGAAGAAAAATGGAGGAAAACGGTGGCTGGATGGAAAAGTTCTGGCTGGGTCGAGTTTGTGGGTCAAACGACCCATTACAGTTAAACGGGTCGACCCGTCTAAGACTTAAAGATGATAACGTGGCAAGCCAGTTCATCATGTTAGGCAACATGGCAACCTAGAGTGGGGCCAGGTGTCAGTCCAGTCAGCAGCTGACGTGGCAGTGCCACGTTAAGCTTGTCACACTATGTGGACCAATGAAAGGGTGCCACATGGTAGGGTGTTAGGATCTGTCAGGTGACGTGGCAAGTCCACGTTAACATTGTCAGACCACGTGGACTAGTAGGGTGATGCCACGTGGCAGTGTGTTAAACAGATGTCAGACCTACCAGTGACACGTGGCACCAATCAAGGTGTGCCACGTGGTAGCCCGCCAGAGGTGTTAGATGTTAAAGTTGTCAGGCTGATGCCAGCAGGTGACGTCAGCAACTGACATCAGCATTTATCGACGTTGAACGCCGTGGATCAGACTTTGACTGGCGCGTGAGGGCACGAGGAGACGAATTTCGGGGTTAAACTGGTCTTGTTTGAAAGGTTTCGAAGTTCTGTATCCAATGGTGGTGGTTACAGGTCGATCGAAGATCATTTGATAGGTCATTTAGAGATTTTTATCCTCGAGAAGCGTGCTCGAGACACGTTGACTATTTTGGAAGTTTTTAGGGCTTATGGTTTGGATTGGTATAGGTTGATAGTGACCTTTGGGTATGATTTGGGCAAGTCCGGACGTTCCAGAGATGTTGGATTAGCCCCGGAGTAGCTTATGGTGCGGATTGTGAGCGAACAACATGGACAGTCTGTGAATGGATTTTGATTTATGAACTGATGCATGTATAAATGGTTTATATGTTTTATGAACATGATTTGAGATGCAATTATTTCATATGGTTTAAATATGATTTGGACATTTTCTATGAAAATGTGATATTGCACGTATTTCGAGATTTTTATTCTTATGTGATACTTGGGCTTAGGCCGAGTATTCTATGTGCATGTGATTCATGTGATTTGATGGGTTTCACGGAGAGGCGTGAAACTAACATATAGGGCTTGAGTCCCAGTTGGATGTTGACCTTGACTAAAAGACAATCAAAGGTGATTTGGAAAAATGATTTGAATAATGAAATGGTTTTTATTTTGGAAATATGTCTCGGGCATGTGTCCCAGTTGATTTGTGGTTTGAATTAGAGGATAGTCAAACGTGAGATTTCGAGCATGTGACCCTGTTATGGATTTACGAAACTGGATTTGATAGGATTCTATTAATCCTGGATTTATGAAGTGTTTCTAGACATTGTTTTTAATGATGTTTTTGTGGTAAAGGATTTGATGAACTATATTCCGGGCATGGACCCTATTGAGATATTTTGAGACGATTTGAAATGTTTAGGAAATTTTTTCCAGACGACCATCCTCTATGGTATAATGATAGCCTCCAAATGTCAACCATCCTGTGTGATGTGTGATCTTGGAGAGGTCACGAGTACACTGCCTGGAGGTGAGTAGCTCCGAGGGGAGGCTCGGGCTCAGGAATGTCATAGATGAACATTACTCACACGTCAAGCCAATGGTTCCGATCTTATGGATGCCACCACTCTGACGTCGAGCCAGGGACTCCGAGCCTATGTTAGAACACCTAGACGTCGAGCCACGGGTTCCGAGCTTGCTGTATACTCGGATATGTAATCCCGAGTCGCACGCGTAGCGCTGATCCGTGACTAGTGGTGATATGAGATGATAATAGGATGTGTTACTTATGTTTACATACGACTACAGATGTGAGTCTATGTTCGGGCACATGCCCTATTGAGATGATTTATGAGATTGTTTTGGGCTGAGACCCTATGTGATTTGATTTGGGTTGAGACGCTACACGATTTGGTTTTCGGCTGATCCCCTATTTATGAAATGGCTTGGATTGAGCCATGTCTTCACTGTGTATTGATAAGAAAAGCTATATGATTTGCTTTTAGTAAAGTATTTGAAATACTGTTTTCTAATGCACACATGCTTTTAAGTGAATGGTATAAATGTCTTTTTGTGAAATGATTTTATAAATTGATTATTTTTTTCCACTAACAGTTTTAATGTTTTTGATACCCTTCAGGTTGATTGCATATGCGGGATCTAGCAGAGACCGAGACACCACATGCTGTTGCGAACTCCACTAGCCATTGTGGATCCTCGGTGGATCGAGATGATAGTGAATAACAAAGGGGTTAATGATCGAGATAAATGTGAATTGAGATGGTCGAGGATTAGGAGTTTAGGATCAATTTGGTTATGGATCGAGATGATCGAGAAGATAGAGATAGTGTTGGATTGGCGTTGGCCAACCATGATAGTTGAGATTGGATTCACTCATATTGGATCAGTGTCATTGATTGTTGTGTGGAAATTTTCCCATGATTACAGCCCATGGATTTGATTCACTCGGGAAGGAGTCAAATGGATTTTGGTTTGAGAGGATTACTAGATGAAAGGTTACAACACAGCTGCAGGATCCGACACTTTGCATTGTCAGGATGGGGGTCGAGGTTTAGACTAGTACGTCTTGGTAGACGTGAGTTAGTTGATCTTTGGAGTTCTCGATGAGAATTTATTTGGGACACATCTTAAGTGTTAGTTGAGTGACTGAGAGAACTCCGAGAATGCTGGAGTTAGTATATGATTTATCGTGGCCCAAAACCACGAATGGCATGATAGCCGGATGATAATCGGATTGAATTCGCGATTGACATAAGACAATAGATGGATTAGATCCGAGCCATGTACGGGGTGTGTATATTGGTACGTGGTCAACGTGCACTATTCACACGTTGGATAACGTGGTTGTGTGTGTGGATCATCTGATTGATGTTGTACGACCATCAGATTGAGTCTTAGAGGGACATGGTATGGTAATCGGACGAGGTCCGATGTTGATTAAACATTAAGTACGAGGATCGGACATCGAATAGTGTGCGCTAGTGCAGAGTGGCTTTAGAGTGTTCAATGTTGTGCGAGGATAGAGCTCAGGTCCATGATGGGCCAGAGGAACCCTAGTGTTTGTAATTACGATTTCCTCGGCTAGGGGAAGTATTCAATGAGGTCGAGATACATCCTGATAATATCGAAAGGATGAGTGAGATGGCTGTTTGGGACTCGAGAGGAATCAGGATCACAACATTGGTCGCTGAGAGGTACGAGGTACTCTGATGAGACTCTAGAGTGAGTCAGACGTGAATAAGGACATGAATGGAAACAGTGGAGCCGTGAGTTACCAGCAAGACACGATGGTGTGTCGTGGGTGTGATTAACGGTTAGAGACCGTTAAGTGAGACAGAGGACTTGTGATGCTCAACAGGATGCTGAACGGGATTGCCAGCTGGATATCAGAGATTGAGTATTGAGCAGGATTGTCAGATTGAATGCTGAGTAGAGTGTTAGATTGGATTTGAGCAGAGTTTTTTGCTTGGATTCTGAGTATACCTACATGAGTTACAAGTGAGCAGACGAGTGTCGATGTCTCCTTCAGGACTTGAGATTGAGCATTGGAGGTTTCCAGTGACAGTTGATCACTATTGGATACGGTCAAAGAGGATTGAGCTAAGTTGCAGCATTGACCTAGGTGGATCATTCTTCCAGTTAAAATCAGTGTATGAACCATTCTTCCATGTATGTCATTTGTTATATTTGTTCTATGGTTTGGTGTAACGACCCGTCTCGAAAGGGTAAAATGACTGGATTAATCGACGATTATTGGACGATCGGGGAAAAGACGATTTTGAACCTAGAAAGGGTAAAATGTTGACTTTTGACTCGGGAGATCAAATGCACGTGGAGAAAGGTCCATTACGTAGATCGAGATGATACGAGTCCGTAGACAAGCGGCACGTCAAAATCAGACATACAAAAAAGTTACGGGTCAAGGACAATTTTTTGTATTATACATAGTTGCACGATTTATGAGGTAGTTGATTTTCAGTTTGTTTACTAGTAGGCCCAAAATATCTAGCTGGACCAATGGATGAGTGACAAGTGTCACCCATCCCTTTGGCCCATCTCCCTAGTTCATGCATCATCTCCATTTCTTCTTCTTTGTTTCATCCTACTCGAAACCCCTCCCCTAATCCTCTACCATCATTTTTATTTGTTATTGACTAAGAGTGAGACAAAGAGCGAGATGGAAACAGAGAGGCCGTGAGAGGCAGTTGAGGACAACGGAGTTGCGGTGGTTGGCCATGGAAACCAGGAAAAACAGGTAATCCATGTGGGTCTATTTTGGGTCTTGGATTTTATGGCATGAAACCCAATTTTCTGATCACCACTATCTTCTTTCAGTTCTTGCGAGTGAGTTTGGCTAAAAATCAGAGATTTTGGACGTGTGGACCATCCATGGTAATCGTAGCCCTTGTTTCTTGATTTTGAGGTCGTAGAACCATTTCTGGGAGAGAGACGAGTGTATAGGAAGAAAAATGGAGGAAAACGGTGGCCGAAATTGGCCTGGTCAAGTCGGCGGGTCAAATGATCAATTATAGTCAAACGGGTTGACCAAAGCGTGGCACATCATCATGTCAGGCCACGTGGCCAACTAGAGCGTGACACGTAGCCAGGTGTCAGTCCAGCTAGCAGCTTTCGTGGTAGTGCCACGTCAGACTTTTCAAACCATGTGGACCAACGAAAGGGTGCCACGTGGCAGGCTGTCAGGATTTTCTAGGCAACATGGCAACTGACGGGACAGGTCCACGTCAGCATTGTCAGACCACATGGACCAGTGATGTAACGACCCATCCCGAAAATTAAGGTTAAGGCTGTGATTAAGATGGGATTAGTGAGTCAATTGGTGTTTAGTTGGTTACTTTTGGTTGGTTAGCGTAGATTGACGATTTTGCCCCTCGTCTGGGCCAATAGTTGACTTTTAGTTCGAGCGGTCAATTGGGTATTGACCGATGACTGTGACGTAGTTCGGGACGTCACGAGTTTGTAGACAGGTGGTACGCTCGATTCCGACATCCGAGGAGGAAGTTATGATGTTCGGAAGGTTTAGGGCATTACCGTAATTTGGTTAAAATAAGGGGGAAAAGTTGACTTTTCGTACGATTGGGTTTTGACATGTTGACCTAGGACCGTTAGGTAGATCTCGTCGTCCTGAATTCAACGACAGGCGGCATGTGTTCATCGGACCTAAGATGAGTGAGTTACAGGTCTGGAACGGTAAGGGCAAAATTGAAATTTTGGAGTCAAAGAGGGGCAGTTTGGTCTTTTGGCTGTTTGGGCTTGGCGCAGCCGGATTTGGACAAGTGTCTAGGGTAGAGTGGGATTTTTGAGAGAGAATGGGGAGGATTGTGACACGTGGGGTTTAGCTAGAGGCTTCTAGGGAACACGGTTCCAATTATTTGGGTCGTGTGTGTGTGTGTTCGTGTATGCCTGTGTGTGTGTATTCGAAGAACAGAGAACAGAGACTGAGAGATTGGGAGAATTGGACGAGTGCAGAGTGTGTTTGTGTGTCCTGGTGGAGTGAGGAGTGAGCAAAGTTTGAAAGAGAGTTAGTGAGGAGGTTGGGTGGTGTTGTGTCTGTGTGTGAGGAGTGTGAGAGCTCACGGGGAAAAACAGAAAAATAGAGAAGAGGTGAGAGATCGTGGTGGTGGTGTGGCCGTGTACTGTGCAATTGGCCTCGACAGGGGGCGAGGACGGCTCTGTGGACTTCAGGGAGTGCAGCGGTGAGCACGGCGGCGATCGACGACAGGTAATTTCTTCTCCCCGTAAGTTTGCTCTGTTTTGGCCGTGAAGTTCAAACTGGAAGTCGTGAAGTCTGGGGTTGAGTCGATGGTTTTGGTGAGTTGGGTGAGACTCAGGGAGGTCCTAGGAAGCGTCAAGTGTTGCCACCGTGACGGGGGAGGACTTGGGTTGACGGATCGTGAAACAGGGGATAGTTTGGGTTTTGCCTTCGAGCTTGAGTCGACGGGTTAGGGACGGTGTCTGTAACACCCCGGAAATTTGAGGATTTTAATATTGTAAATTATTGCATGAATTGACGTTTTGACCCCTGTGGATTGTATTGCCAAATTGTTGACTTTTTGATTGGAGGGTCAAATGGACTTTGACCAATAACCTTAACGTAGTTCGGGACGTCACGAGTCCATAGACAGGTGGCACGTCCAATTCGGACGATCAGGGAAAAAGTTATGGTTATTGGAAGTTCAGGGGCATTTCCGTAATTTGGACAATTGGGGCGAAAATGTTGACTTTTCATTTGGCAACTAATTTTCACATGACTCAAGGACCGTTAGGTAGGTCTCGATGTCCTAAGTCCGTAGACAGGCGGCACGCCGAAATCGGACTCCGTACGAGGAAGTTATGGTCAGAAACGTGAAATTGGGAGGTTTGCGTCTCGGTAATCGTGTCGAATATTTTATTCTGATATTGTGATTGGAGGACACCTGGATGAGTGACAAATGTAACTCATCCATTCGCTAGATTGGATCAAGCTCCACTAAGTGATTAAATAGGATTAAACCCACCTTTTGATCTCAGCCATTCATCTCAAAACTCCCAGGTTACATCTCAACCCTTAATCTGTTTCTCAAGATTAAATCTGAACCGCCCATTTCCTTTCCCTCCATAATATATATTTCTTCTACCCGATGCACACACGATCCATTTCGAACAAACACCCCAGCTCATCACTCATTCTCTGTGTTCGTGTGTGGCTGGACTGGGCTAGTGAGGGCTGAGAGACGGCGGTGAACGGCGGCAGACAGCGGCGAGGTAGGCTGTTTCTAACCCGAAACTCTTTTAAAAAATAAGAATTTGGAAGCTTGATTTCTAGCGTGTATTGTCGAGTTCTATTTATCCTATTCGATTCTATGGACTGGTAGGAAACTTTAGAACGTGTTTCGTGACCAGAGGAGGCCTGAACGGAGGTTAAAAGGCAACGGGAAACCTAGATTCTGTTCATCGAGGTAAGCCTTCGATTCAGCCTTTGTTTTATAATTTTGTTTAGTTAGAACCATTTCTAGGATTGTGACGAACACTTAGGAAGAAACTAGAACTAAAATGGTTGAGAAATGAAGGATTGGTGACCGGGTCAGATCGCGGGTCTGATCGACCCAGTTGCAGAGTGACGGGTTGACCCGTCAAGAAGACAGAGGTGATGACGTGGCACCCTGTCAGACCTGTCAGGTGACGTGGACCACTCTCCAGCCAACACGTGTCACATGTCAGTGCACAGTCAGCACTGACATGTCAGTGACGTGGCCCAATCAGGGGCTGCCACATGTCACTAACATGTTAGTGACGTGGACCAGTGCCGTGCCGACACGTGGCACATGTCAGATCTGACACGTGGCATGACAGATCAGTGATGTGGACCAATCAGGTGTTGACACGTGGCACCTGTCAGAGTCTGACACGTCAGACCTGACAGCTGTCAAATGACGTCAGCAGGAACTGTTCTTGCGTTGACCAGAGTGTTAGACTGGCACGTGTGGGCGCGTGTGAACAGTATTTTTGGTGGGACCACCACCATTCTTTAGGTTTTGACGATCCGGATCCAATGGCGGTGGTTTTGGGTCGATCAGAGATCGTTAGTTGGTCAAAATAGGGTTTATTACCTCGAGAAGCGCGTTCGGGCATCTTTTCCGGGCCGGTTTCAGTCTAGGGTTTCATGGTTAAATTTTAAGGGCATATATTGACCTTTACGTATACTTTGGACATGATAAGGATTGTACAATAGTACCAGAACGAGGGTATACGTTCGGTTTTCAGCAGGATTGTACTGTGAGTGGGCCCAATTTCATTAAACCCTTGCATGCTTAAATGTTTTCTGATTTACTTATATATTCACATGCTGGAATCAAGAAACAGTTTTGATGATATTGAAATTATGGTTATGGCACGTTTCACGGTATTTGGGTTTGAGACCCGTCTGATGAAACTTAAAGATTGGTTTTGGATTTCATCTATATATATATATATGTTTTGCATGTGGATATCGATAAAATGTATTTGGTACTGCACTATATAGATCCATTCTTGTGATACTGTCTGCTCCGGATGTGGTACCCCGGAGCGGTCACGGCGCATTGCCTGCGAGGGGTCATTCTACGGAGGAACCGGATCGTAAAATGACTCAGGAGCAGGATTGCTATAATTTAACGTCAGGGACGTCGAGCGTCCAGGACGCTAGGAATTTGAGATTCCGTACCCGAACAGGGTTCGGGGATCGGAATCGGGATTGAGACCCCGAGTGGCACGCGTAGCCTTGGGACTGTGACCTTATTGGACGTCAGGGACGTCAGACATCCGGGATGTCAGGATTGGAGTGTATAGTGCAGTGGTTAAAAATTATGTTCATGGTTTTATTACATGCCTTATGATTCATATTATATGGTTTATGGTTTTAAATTCTGATGCATGCATGTTTGGAAAACGGAGGGGTAAATTATATGTTTTACTTATTAAACGGTTTTATAAACTTGATTTTCGGCCCACTCACCCTTAATGTTTTGGTAACCCCTCCAAGCTGTGCTACTGAGGTAGAGGAGGATCCTGAGGCTGAGGCATAGATCTACTTCCGCGTACCTGATCTCTTGTTGGGTGGTTTGCCCGCAGGTTTATTTTAGTGTCGTGCTCGCAATTTGTAATTTGGAACTTTATCCCTTGTCTGACATCGGTTTATTTCGGATTTGATGTATAACTTTATTTGGTTATTTATTCATTTGAACTTACATCCGTTAAAATTGGGAACGTTATTTTGGGTGTCAGACGGGAGCAGGGCACGTCCCATGTGGTCCCAGGGGGATCGGGGCGGGTCCTGTCAGTGTCGTGGTGTTTGAGTGAGGGGGATAGGTTCCTTAGGACGGGACGATGAATATGGTGAAGAGAGGGAGGAAAACGGAGACGGATAGGCGGAGAACCAGGAACACCGGTTCAGACCTGTTCACGTGAGGAAGACGATGATCAACAGTATTTTGTGTACAGGCGCGAGAGGCCCACGCTCAAGCACTATGGACGGCGCGTGGGGGCGCGTGCAGGGGTGTTTGGGAAAACGGTCAACTGAGTTTTTGTTCTAAATGTAATAACGAGTCTAATGGAATTGGTTTCGGGTTAATCGGACGTCGTTTGAGGTTAGTTCCGCGAGGTTGAAGGTTTAGGGTTCCGGTTCGTTACGTGTAGGACCCGGGGAGTTTTGGGGAAAATTAGTTGGACCTTCGTAGACGTGTTAGTGACGTACTTTAGTGCTTGTTGACAGGATCAGGATTTCCCGAGGAAGCTGGGGAACGTATGGGACGTACGGGACACGAGTGACGTGCCCGGTATCTGTGAGTGGACCCTTTCTCTAAACTCGACCATGCATAACTGTTTTATTTATGTTTTACACTATTAAGTATATTTTTATGTTTCTCATACGGTTATATGTTGGTTTTACCTAATGGCACGTTTTTCGAGGAAGTTCGGTTTTCAGTACGTTTTACGATAAAAGGTGGATTTCTGACTATGATGGTATAGTTTCGGGATTTCAAATGATAAATGATTTCTAATGGTTATAAAGGGATTTTGGAACGTGATTTGATGATTAATGGTTTTTGGTTTTAAAATCAGATTTCGAAAAGCGGGGTTTGATTTTAAAGTTGGAAAGTGGATTTCCGGATTTGGGTTCGGAATGACGGTTCTAGACGCCGGAGGGGCATCGGACCGGTGATTTCGGATTCAGGTTTGGATGTGGATTTAGAAATGCTTTTCAAATGGTTTTGATTGGATTTATTGGATCTGGTTATTGGGTTTAAAGACCCGGATATTGTGACTGACGGGGGACGGGCCCGGATTGGGTTTAAAGACCCGGATTGAGTTTAAAGACTCGGATATATTGATATTTCCCCCGTAGGCCTATTGAGTTTAAAGACTCGGGAGTTTAAAGACTTGGATATTATTGAGGCCTGGATTGAGTTTAAAGACTCGGATAGATCCAGCAGGTTTGATCAGATGATGATGGCTTGGTATTTATGTTTTATGATACAGTTTTATGATGCTTATGATTTAAGTTCTATAACTATTTTTATAATGATTCAGCAAATGTTTTATGACGATCCTTCTAGGATTTCTAACTGTTTTCAATAACTGGGTTATGCATGTGATTTCAAAAAGGAGGGCTAAAACCCTGGTTTTATTATGAAATGGTTTTCGGAAAGTATTTTATTGTTTATGGTCCACTCACGTCTTTTGTTTTAATTTGCCCTCCAGGTCGTAGAGCTAGCGCGGGGTTTTGGCGTCGAGGCAGCGTCGGAGGCATAGAATTTTCGAGAGTGACCCCGGAGTGCTTAACCTTTTCCGTTGTGTGTGTACCTTGTTTATCGGATTTCTTTCCTTTGTATTTAGTACTATGCTCTGTAAAACTTGAATTCACGATGTTTAAAGTTTCTCCTGCGTCTGACTGTTTAGTTTGGTGATTTATCGTGAGTTTACTTCGGTTTTGTGTCGGGGTGTCAGACGGGAGCAGGATTTACCTCATTTTTCGGGGTGAAACCGGGGTGGGTCCTGACAATTGGTATCAGAGCATAGGTTTGTCGAGTTTGCTGGGTTTGTGTTTGTTGTGAGGTTGTGTTTAGGTTGTCTGATTGCTTCTATTCCTCTTTCAACGTGCGGTTGACGATGCCTCCGAGATGTAGACCCTCTCCACGACCTGAAGACGAAGCGGAGAGAGGAATAGAGAGTGCTACGATTGAGCGAGCCCAGCGGCTCGGGGCTACGACTTTTAGTGGTAGGGCAGATCCTGAGGAAACCCAAAGGTGGATCACGAGACTTGAGCGGATCTTTGCAGTAATGCATTGCCCACTGGAGGATAAAGTGTTACTGGCTACTTTCTTACTGGATGGTGCGGCATACGAGTGGTGGTATACCCTCGAGTTGTCTGGTTGGGACGCCCACACTGTGACCTGGGAGACGTTTCGGGAGAGGATCTTACATCAGTATTACCCTCGTTCTTTCCGAGATACCAAGGATGCTGAGTTTCTGCAACTTCAATAGGGAAATCTGAGTGTGGCTGAGTACGAACAGAAGTTCCAGATGTTGTCTCGGTTTGCTCCTGTGTTTGTGGCTACTGAAGCCGATAAGTGTCTTTAGGTTTGAGTTGGGCCTGCGAGGTGAGATTCGAGCCATAGTGACGGCTGGATCGTTTACTACCCTTCGTGAGTTGTCAGATGCTGCGGTGCGAGTTGAGGCTAGCTTTCGGGTATGATGCCGGGAGCCACCTTTTTCTGGAGCTTCGAGTCTGAGGACACCGAAGAGAGGTAACTTTAGTGGAGCATCATCGGTGGGCGATGATCGTTTTGGTAGACCTGGTTGTTTCCACAGTTCAGGATTTCGTGGTTATCGAGTACAGCCGATTCCGCAAGCCAGTGCGACGTCTGTTGCGTCTACAGGGAGACCGAGTCCTTCTGGTCGGGATGTTTGTTTCTACTGTGGGGAGCGAGGTCACTTCCGACGTGAGTGTCCACTATTACCGCAGCAAGGTGGTGTAGGTCGAGGATCAGCGGAGCCTGGACTGAGTACAGCGTCAGCGTCAAGGACAACGGGCACTAGAGGAGGTGGAGGTGCCACTAGTAGTTCGGGAGAACGTGGTAGATCTTCAGGATCTCAAGCCCGAGTGTTTGCGATGACTCAGCAGGAGGCTCAGTCGGCACCAGGTGCGGGGATAGGTACTTTTATTATCCTTGGTTGTGTTGTACCTCCTTTGTTGTTGGATTTCGGGGTATAGTTAGGCCTTACCCTAGGTGACCTGGAGCGACAAGGTTACAGCTTACGGTGAGTTCCGTGAAGGATGACGGAAGAAACGGGAAATGAGTGACTATAACTAATCGAGATGAGGTTATTGGAGGAGAAAACCCACAATCTAGGATTTGCCTTTAGGACTTTGTCGATTTATTCCAACAAGTGGTCGAAATAGCAGCCGAGGGAAATAAGCCAGTCGGTAGGGTTGCCTGGTTGGCCTAGATCGTTCTGGGTTAGGATTTGAGTTGGTTCCGGGAAGTGTCGGTTGTAGTACGTGAGGACGTACTCTATGAATTCTATTGTACTCCATATGAGGTATTTTAAAATACCTTTGTTTTCTGTTCATAGAGTTTCCCTTGTGTACACCATGAAGTTCTAGTTGTACTGAGAGAGGGTTAGAAGTGGTGAACTGGTAGTTGGGGATGGAGTGAGATACCCAAGGTGGAGATGATAGATCAGAAACCCAGGAGAGGTTGTTGTTGACCTAGTGTTGATCACCGGGTAGGAGACCCTAAGTCTCAAGAACTAGATGTGAAATTTCGGGGACAAAATTCTTTTTAGGAGGGTAGGTTGTAACGACCCGTCCTGGAAATTAGGGTTAAGGCTGTGATTAAGATGGGATTAGTAAGTCAATTGGTGTTTAGTTGGTTACTTTTGGTTGGTTAGCGTAGATTGACGATTTTGCCCCTGGTCTGGGCCAATAGTTGACTTTTAGTTAGAGCGGTCAATTGGGTATTGACCGATGAATGTGACGTAGTTCGGGATGTCACGAGTTCGTAGACAAGTGGTACGCCCGATTCCGACATCCGAGGAGGAAGTTATGATGTTCGGAAGGTTGAGGGCATTACCTGAATTTGGTTAAATAGGGGGGGGGGGGGGAAGTTGACTTTTCGTACGATCGGGTTTTGGCACGTTGACCTAGGACCGTTAGGTAGTTCTCGTCGTCCTGAATTCATCGACAGGCGGCACGTGTTCATCGGACCTAAGATGAGTGAGTTACAGGTTTGGAATGGTAAGGGCAAAATTGAAATTTTGGAGTCAAAGAGGGGCAGTTTGGTCTTTTGGCTGTTTGGGCTTGGTGCAGCTGGATTTGGACAAGTGTCCAGGGTAGAGTGGGATTTTTGTGAGAAAATAGGGAGGATTGTGACACGTGGGGTTTGGCTAGAGGCTTCTAGGGAACACGGTTCCAATTATTTGGGTCGTGTGTGTGTGTGTGTGTGTTCGTGTATGCCCGTGTGTGTGTATTCGAAGAACAGAGAACAGAGACTGAGAGATTGGGAGAATTGGACGAGTGCAGAGTGTGTTTGTGTGTCCTGGTGGAGTGAGGAGTGAGCAAAGTTTGAAAGAGAGTTAGTGAGGAGGTTGGGTGGTGTTGTGTCTGTGTGTGAGGAGTGTGAGAGCTCACGGGGAAAACCAGAAAAACAGAGAAGTAGTGAGAGATCGTGGTGGTGGTGTGGCCGTGTACTGTGCAATTGGGCTCGACAGGGGGCGAGGATGGCTCTGTGGACTTCAAGGAGTGCAGCGGTGAGCACGGCGGCGATCGACGATAGGTAATTTCTTCTCCCCGTAAGTTTGCTCTGTTTTGGCCGTGAAGTTCAAACTGGAAGTCGTGAAGTCTGGGGTTGAGTCGATGGTTTTGGTGAGTTGGGTAAGACTCAGGGAGGTCCTAGGAAGCGTCTAGTGTTGCCACCGTGACGGGGGAAGACTTGGGTGGACGGATCGTGAAACAGGGGACAGTTTGGGTTTTGCCTTCGAGCTTGAGTCGACGGGTGAGGCACGGTGTCGTGGTGTTTGAGTGAGGGGGATAGGTTCCTTAGGACGGGACGATGAAGATGGTGAAGAAAGGGAGGAAAAAGGAGACGGATAGGCGGAGAACCAGGAACGCCGGTTCAGACCGGTTCACGTGAGGAAGACGATGATGAACAGTACTTTGTGTACAGGCGCGTGACGCCCACGCGCAGCCACTTTGGGCGGCGCGTGGGGGCGCATGCTGGGGTGTTTGGTAAAACGGTCAACTGAGTTTTTGTTCTAAATGTCATAACGAGTCTAATGGAATTGGTTTCGGGTTAATCGGACGTCGTTTGAGCTTAGTTCCGCGAGGTTGAAGGTTTAGGGTTCCGGTTCGTTACGTGTAGGACCCGGGGAGTTTTGGGGAAAATTAGTTGGACCTTCGTAGACGTGTTAGTGACGTACTTTAGTGCTTGTTGACAGGATCAGGATTTCCCGAGGAAGCTGGGGAACGTACGGGACGTACGGGACACGAGTGACGTGCCCGGTATCTGTGAGTGGACCCTTTCTCTAAACTCGACCATGCATAACTGTTTTATTTATGTTTTACACTATTAAGTATATTTTTATGTTTCTCATACGGTTATATGTTGGTTTTACCTAATGGCACGTTTTTCGAGGAAGTTCGGTTTTCAGTACGTTTTACGATAAAAGGTGGATTTCTGACTATGATGGTATAGTTTCGGGATTTCAAATGATAAATGATTTCTAATGGTTATAAAGGGATTTTGGAACGTGATTTGATGATTAATGGTTTTTGGTTTTAAAATCAGATTTCGAAAAGCGGGGTTTGATTTTAAAGTTGGAAAGTGGATTTCCGGATTTGGGTTCGGAATGACGGTTCTGGACGCCAAAAGGGCATCGAACCGGTGATTTCGGATTCAGGTTTGGATGTGGATTTAGAAATGGTTTTCAAATGGTTTTGATTGGATTTACTGGATCTGATTATTGGGTTTAAAGACCTGGATATTGTGATTGACGGGGGACGGGCCCGGATTGGATTTAAAGACCCGGATTGAGTTTAAAGACTCGGGAGTTTAAAGACTCGGATATATTGATATTTCCCCCGTAGGCCTATTGAGTTTAAAGACTCTGGAGTTTAAAGACTCGGATATTATTGAGGCCTGGATTGAGTTTAAAGACTCGGGAGTTTAAAGACTCGGATAGATCCAGCAAGTTTGATCGGATGATGATGGCTTGGTATTTATGTTTTATGATACAGTTTTATGATGCTTATGATTTAAGTTCTATAACTATTTTTATAATGATTCAGCAAATGTTTTATGACGATCCTTCTAGGATTTCTATCTGTTTTCAATAACTGGGTTATGCATGTGATTTCAAAAAGAAGGGCTAAAACCCTGGTTTTATTATGAAATGGTTTTCGGAAAGTATTTTATTTTTTATGGTCCACTCACATCTTTTTTTTTTAATTTTCCCTCCAGGTCGTGGAGCTAGCGCGGGGTTTTGGCGCCGAGGCAGCGTCGGAGGCATAGAATTTTCGAGAGTGACCCCGGAGTTCTTAAACTTTTTCGTTGTGCGTGTACCTTGTTTATTGGATTTCTTTCCTTTGTATTTAGTATTATGCTCTGCAAAAGTTGACTTCGGGATGTTTAAAGTTTCTCCTGCGTCTGACTGTGTAGTTTGGTGATTTATCGTGAGTTTACTTCGGTTTTGTGTCGGGGTGTCAGACGGAGGCAGGATTTACCTCGGTTTTCGGGGTGAAACCGGGGTGGGTCTTGACAAATGAGGTGGTGCCACACGGTAGTGTGTCAAAGAGATGTCAGACCTGTCATTGACACGTGGAAGAGCACGTGGCACCAATCAGGGTGTGCCTCTGTCAGAGGTGTCAAATGTCAGAGTTGTCAAGTTGATGTCAACATTGACCAGTGTGACGTCAACGTTGACCGGTGTTGACCACTTTGGAATGGACTTTGATCGAGATGTGAGGGCGTGTGGGCGAAAATTTCGAGGTCAAACTAGTCATGTTCGAAAAGTTTCGACGTTCTGAGTCTAATGGTGATGATTTCATGTCGATCAGAGATCGTTTGATATTTCATTTAGAGATTTTTAGCCTCGGGACACATGTTTGGGACACGACTATTTCAGGAGTTTTGAGGGTTTATGGTTTGGACTGGTATAGGTTGATAGTGACCTTTGGGTATAATTTGGACAGATCCGGACGTTTCAGAGACGTTGGATTAGCCTCGGAGTAGCTTTTGGCGCGGATTGTGAATGCGTAGCATGGACAGTCTGTGAGTGGGCTTTCATTTATGAAATGATGCATGCATAAATTTTTTATATGTTTTATGAACATGATTTGAGATGCAATGATTGCATATGATTTAAATATGATTTGGACATTTTCGTAGAAAATGTGATATTGCACGTATTTCGAGATTTCTATTTTCATGTGATACTTGGGCTTAGGCAGAGTATTCTACGTGCATGTGATTCATGTGATTTGAAGGGTTTCACAGAGAGGCGTGAAATTGAGGATTTGACTATCGGTTTTAAAGGATTTCACGTAGATGCGTGAAATCAACATATCGGGCTTGAGTCCCAGTTGGATATTGACCTTGACTCGGAGACAATCAAAGGTGATTTGGAAAAATGATTTGAATAATGAAATGGTTTTCGAATTTGGAAATATGTCTCGGGCTTGTGTCCCAGTTGATTTGTGGTTTGACTTAGAGGATAGTCAAACGTGAGATTTCGAGCATGTGGCACTGTTATGGATTTAAAAAATTGGATTTGATAGGATTCTACGAATCCTGGATTTATGAAGTGTTTCTAGACACTGTTTTTATCGATGGTTTTGTGGAAAAGGATTTGATGAAACTATATTCCAGGTGTGGACCCCATTGAAATATTTTGAGATGATTTGAAATGTTGGTGAAATATTTTCCACACGACCATCCTCTATGATGTGATGATAGACTCGAGACGTCGACCATCCTGTGTGATGTGTGATCTTGGAGAGGACGTGATGATAGCCTTCGGTTGTCGACCATCCTTAGTGATGTGTGATCTTGGAAAGGTCACGAGTCCACTGCCTCGAGGTGAGTAGCTCTGCGGGGAGGCTCAGGCTCAGGAGTGTCATAGATGGACATTACTCAGACGTTGAGCTAGGGGTTCCGAGCCTGAGTTAGAACACCTAGACGTTGAGATGCGGGCTCAAAGCCTGGTATATACTCGGATGTGTAATCCCGAGTCGCATGCGTAGCGCTGATCTGTGACTAGTGGTGATATAAGATGATAAGAGGATGTGTTACTTATGTTTACATACGACTACAGATGTGAGTCTATGTTCCGGTAGATGCCTTAATGAGGTGATTTATGAGATTTTTTTGGACTGAGACCCTACGTGATTTCATTTGGCCTGAGACCCTATTGAGGAAATGGCTTGGATTGAGCCATGTTTTCACTGTGTATTGATTTGAAAAGCTATATGATTTTCTTTTAATAAAGTATTTCTAATACTGTTTTCTGATGCATGCATGATTTTAAGTGAAGTGTATAAATGTCTTTTCATTAAATGATTTTATAAATTAATTATTTTTGTGCTCTCACAGTTTTCATGTTTTTGATACCCTTCAGGTTGATTACGGATGCAGGCTGTAGCAGAGACCGAGACATCACATGTCGCTGTGAACTCCACAAGTCATTGCGCACTTTGGTAACCCCGAGCGGGTTACAATCTTATCTCTAGTCTGGCATATGATGTCAGACGAGAGCAAGGCACATCCCATAATAATCCATGGGGATTGGGATGGATCTTATCAGCTGGGTTGAGATGATCATTTTTCCAAGAAATTTCCAAAGTTTAAAGCTTTCAGAATGACCCTTTTTCGCAAGTAATTTGACTAATGGGAAACAGAGAAATTAATTATCTTGAAAGACCGTTAACTACAACCGTTATCTTAGAGGGAAATACTCGCAACTCAAATCATAGAAAGATGCTTGGACTATACTTATTTGAATCGATGATTAGCGGATGACGTTTGGACTAGGTTATACCGGAGGCACCACACCAATTAACATCCACGACAAGCATACTGCTAATGTTTCCAAAACCAGCAGTTGCATTGCTACCTTCTTTATCTTCGGTAAACAGCCGTGCTTTACAAGATACATTCACATTTGTGCTTTTCTTTTATAAAAGATAATATAACAATACAAGTAGCTCATCGTTCAAAAATAATTCTATTGACTTAAAAAATATACATTTAAATTTCTTGGAGCCGTTCTCCAAGTCTCCCTTGCCACATTCATTGATACGACTCATCCCAAATCCCCCTAGAATTAATGCGGGATGTGCCATGCTCCCATCTGACACGAAGTGTCAGATAATGGATAACTCAAACTTCAGCCCGTTCAAGGCTCTCAGAGGAGTACGATGTCTCGGTCTCTGCTACAGCCCACATCCGTGATCAACCTGAAGGGCATTAAAACCATTAAAAGCTGTGAGTGGACGAAAATTCAATAATTTAATAAAACTCATTTCAGAAAGACATTTATGTCCAGTAAATCCATAGATCACAAATCCAATTAACCACCATTACATACCAATCCTCGGCATCCCAGATGCTTGGTGTCCTAGACGCCTCACGTCCCAAGCGTCTAATAATAGCAATCCTGCTCTTGAGTTACTCTACGGTCTGGTCACTCCGTAGAATAACCCCTCGCAGGCAATGCCTGACATCTCAGATGTCATGTATAGAGCTACTTGCGCCCCTCGGTCACAGCCGAGTCTCCCCCAAGGCCACCCAGGTCCCCGACCCTCCCTGGAAAGGCGATATCAGATCATAAGGTTGGTATATGGAAAACATTTCCTAATCATCTCAATCCGTTCAAATGGGCCTATGCCCGAGATTTCCATAAAACCATCATAATCCACAAATCCAATTTCTCAAATCCAAATCCATTTATCCAAATCCATCTATGGGTTCCCGACCCGAAATCACATTCCTAAAACACAATTAGGCCTCATGCCCGATTTCATAAACTAATTGGGCCCTGACCCGATAATATAACTCAAATGGACCTCATGTCCGAGGATTTCCAAAATAAATGGGTCTCATGCCCGAGTTCACCCTTTCCAAATCCAAAACCATTTTATCAAACCATCACCGAAACCACAAGCACGTATAACCACAGTGTAAAACCATAAATCTCGATATATGTGCAAATACATAATCACCTCAAAATACGTACAAATATGTAAATAACTAATATCATAATCATCATCATAGAAATCACATATGTAAAACATATAAAATAGTTATGCATGCATCACAATTTAGAAAACAATGTCCACTCACATACCGTCCTAGCTACCGCCTCGATATGCGTGTCATAAGGCTCCCCGGCTAAATCACCATCTCCGGAACTTCCGGACCTGTCCAAATCACACCCGAAGGTCACTAACTACCTCAAATAGGCTAATATTGAATTCCCCAATTTTTTGGGATTTTTAAACGTATTAAAAATAGACCCTAAACCTTCGGACACCCAAAACTACCGTGAAACGGTGTCTGATCGACTTGATACTTGTCCCAAAATGTTCGCTACATCGAAAGGATAAAATTACATGTTGACCTCTTATGGAAACTAGTCCCCACGCACCTTCAGGCACCGCCCAAAGGCTCTGCACGTGAAAGCCACACACCGATGAACCATCATCATCAACCTTGGGTGAACCCAGTTCATTGTAAATCCGATTCAACTGGATCGACGAGACCAGATCTCCCTTGTTTCTCAGCCATTTGCGACCCTGTTTCTTCTATTCTCTTCTTCTACCCACTTCTTATCGATCTAGCTAGCTAAAACGTTGAAACTAAGTCCAGAAGTTACCTTCCCAATTGAAGAGCAAATGACCAACCTTCCTCCTCTGTTTCCAGCTGTCTCCGACCACCACTGGCCTCAAACTTGAGGCCATTGAGCTCGTATCGACCTTAGGAAAGTCACACAATCCACCAAAACAATCAACAACCAACCAAGCGCGATTTTCCATATTCGAACTTAAAAACAAGATTTTCGGTTTCTTACCTCGGAACTGGGCCACCGTGCACGACTGTTGACGCTATTAGCACCACCCTCATCGTCTCACTTTACTCTCTCATTTTCATTCATAGGTCACAAACAATAGAGGGGTTTGAGGGTTGATATTTGAGATGGGTTCACGGTTTTCGGTTTCTCCTCCGCCGTGACCGTGGCTGGTCAGCCCTTCACTCTACCGTCCTTCCGCGTCCCTTCTCACTCATTCCCTTAAGTAACTTAGATAATGGTGGAAGATAGGGTGGTGTGGTTGTTTGTGTGTTTAGTTGTATGTTTGTGTTTGTTTGTGTTAGGAAGAAGATTAAGGAAGGATGAAGATGAGTGCACGGGAAGGGAAGTGAGAAAGATGAGTGAAAAATAATTTTATTAACATTAATAAAAACCACCCAATCAACATAGATCCACAATTTAGGGGATGTGACCAATGGGATGAGTGACACTTGTCACTCATCCAAGGGCCCCACATTAATTAATCACCCAATTAATTGTAATTAATATTTAATTCGAATCCCGAGACGTTAATTAACCCGATTTCGATCCCATGAACATAACTTTCCCGTTCGACGTCCGATTTCGATGCGCCACCTGTCTACGAACTCGTGACGTCCCGATCTACATCACGGTCATCGTTCCTTGTACGTTTTACTCCCCGAGTCAAAAGTCAACATTTTGCACAATTCTAAGGGTAAAACGGTCATTTTACACCGTCCGTTCGAATTATCTCACCTAATCATCGATTAGTCATACTAAATCCATAATTAAGTAATATTTAATCCCAATATTTGAGACGGATCGTTACATTCATGCCCCACCAAGCAGCTTGAAATCTTCCAATAACAGCAGGACAAGATCTAGAGGGCAAAAGCAATCAGGCCTCTACTGCTAAGCCATGGCCAACGTTGCTGGTAGCGATTGTAACGACCCGTCCCAAATTTCGAGATTAGATTAGTGACTAATCACGATTAGTGAGGTTAATCGGTGATTAGTTGAGCGAAATCGGACGAACGATGTAAAATGACCGTTTTGCCCCTAGTCGTGGGCAAAATGTTGACTTTTCATTCGGACGGTCAAATGGACTTTGACCGTTGACCATGACGTAGTTTGTGATGTCACGAGTTCATAGACAGGTGGCACGTTCAATTCCGACGTTCGAGGAAGAAGTTATGACGTTCGGCAATTTAGGGGCATTTTCATAATTTTAGTTAAAAGGGGAAAATGTTGACTTTTGGACTAGGATATCCGATGGCCGACGGCCGAGGACCATTACATAGATCAGGACGATACGAATCCATGGACAGGCGGCACGTTGAAATCGGATTTTTAACGGGGATGTTATGGGTCACGGAAGTTCGGTTTCACTATGCACGTATTTCGAGACGTTGTTGATTTGGCAATATCTGATTGGGCAGATATTTTCAGTGGGTCCCATGGATGAGTGACACTTGTCACTCATCCTATTGGTCAATTCCCCTAAAATGTGGATCTAGTTTAATTAAATAATAATATCTGGATTATTTTATAATTAATCTACCTTACATTAAATCCTAACCATCCATTACCAATTAATCTTGAAATCCCCACCCTTCATCTAATCCTCATTTCTCCCATTCGATCAACTCCATCTCTCTCTCTCATCAGCTTTCACATTTCTTCTTCTCCAAACACAAACCCGATACCCAATAACCCATATTCTCCATTTTTCTTCAAAACACAAACACCTCACCACATTCCCCATGTGAGCTCGTGAGTGACCGTGAGAGTGTGAGTGAGGTGATGAGGACGACAGTGAGCCATGGCTGAGGACGATGGGGGCCATGGCGGAGAGAACCCCGTGAGGTAAAGAAATATTCAAAATTTCAACCTACGGTTTTACTGAGTTTTTATCGAAACTAATACCTAGGTTAGGTTTCTGGGGACTCTAGGAGGCTTGTAGGATTGGTTTCGAGGCATGGGATGGCCGAGAAGGCCGTGAACGGCGGAGGGAAGGCACGGCCGCCATTGATGACGGATGAAGGTACGGGTTGGTGGTTTTAGTTCCATTTTAACGTTTAAAATGATGGGAAAAGATGTTAGGAATGTATTAGAATAAAAATGGGACAAAATGGTTTGAAAAATGGACGGTTTAAGGGTTGAACCGGTCCAGACCGGTTCGGCCGTCCAGAACCAGTCGAACCTGGTTCGGCTGGAGGTTAGCAGTAATGAACAGTGGCGCGTGGTCTCAAGCGCAGGAACCTTCCTAGGGCGCGTGGGGGCGCGTGGGGGCGCGTGAGGAACTGTTTTGGAAAGTGTTCAACATGTGAAATCTTCTATTCGATGTAACGAACATTTTGGCACTAGTTTCGTGTCGATCGGACACTGTTTCGATAATGTTCGGGGCATCGCAGGTTTCAGATCGGATAAAAATAGTTAAAAATTCTAGATAATTACGGGGCTTCAGTGGGAGGTTAATTAACTAGCTAGTAACCTTCTATTACGATTTGCACAGATTTGGGAGTCCGGTGACGATGATTTGCCCGGTGAGGCTTACGGCACGCAAACCGAGGCGGCCGCTTAGGACGGTCTGTGAGTGGACCTTGATTTCTAAACTGTGATGCATGCATAAATGTTTTATATGGATTATGATTGTGATTATATGACGTTGATTCACGCATTTGGAGGCGATTTACGTGCTTGCACGTAAATCGAGGTTTTCCCATTTTATACTGATTTTCCGTACTTATGGTTTTGGATATGATTTCATGAAATGCTTTTGGATTTGAAAAGGTAAACTCGGGTTCGAAACCCATTTGATTCATGAACTCTCAGACTTGAGGTCCATTTGATTTAACAAGGCATCGGGTCGGGAGCCCAGTTGGTTTACGATTCAGACCAGATGTCCAGTTTGTATGTGGATTCCGGCCTAGGGCCCAGATATGTGTTGCAAATGGTTTTAAGGGTCGTGACGGTTTATGGGAACTGGCATGAACCCTTGAAATGGATTTACGGATCATGACGATTTATGGTAACTGGCATAAACCCTTGAAATGGATTTACGGGTCATGACGTTTATGGGGAACCGGCATGAACCCTTGGAAAGGATTTTATGGTTCATGACGGTTTATGGGGGCCGGGCATGAATCCTTGAAAGGTTCAAGAATGATTTCAAAAGGTTTTTCATATTCCATCCTTTATATATGATTGTCTCCTCCGGGAAGGGTCGTTGGCCTGGGTGACCCCGGAGTAGTCACGAAGCACTCAATTAGTGGAGTCGCCCCCCCCAGTTGGGTTCCTTACTCTCAAGATGGGCATGGTTCGTTACCTACAGGGAGGGTCATTGATCTACGGACATTGACCTGGGTGGACCCCTGGAGAGACTTGGGTTTTGAGACCCCGGTTAGCACGTGCGTTACTCTATTTTACCGTGACAGGTTCTTGGATATGAAATATAATGGATAAACATGATTTCAGTGGGTTGGGAAATTGTGTTTTATGATGATAAATGGATTTGGGCTGAGATCCCACATATGTTTACTATGTTCTGGTTTTCTGTAAATGGTTTTGGGCAGGAGCCCGTGTGACTTGTATTTACGAAACTTAGGGTTGTGACCCTAAATATGGTTGTTTGGACATTTGTGATTGGATAAATGGTTTTACTATGCATGCATGCTTTTTAGTGAAGGGTATGAAGGTCTTTATGAAATATGTTTTTATAAACTCTTTATTTTTTGTCCACTCACAGTCTTTCTGTTTTTAATACCCTTCAGGTTGGATACGATGCAGACTGTATCAGAGACCGAGATATCACATGCCTCCTCCGTATCCTGGCGTACTCTGATAGCCCGGGATGGCAAAGGTCAGAAATATCCCTTGTCCGACACTTCATTTCAGACGGGAGCAGGGTCATCCCGCGTTAATCCTGGGGGTATTAGGATGGGTCATGTCAGCGTGGTATCGGAGCGTGGCTTGCTTATCAGAGCTCAGCTAGCTCATATCAAAGCATAGGATTGCTCGTAGGATTACTTATGAGAGCACAAGTTGTTCTTGTGGTGTGCGCGTAGGTCGAGGATGTGATATCTCAATGGGCTACAGTTCGTTATCAACCTGATAGTGGGGCTGCCGGTACTATAGTTAGTAGGATAGAATCATGGAATGTCTTGGTTCGGCATTGGATTGCCGGGGGTTGCCATAGTTATGTCGTGGATGACAGTGTGGGACCCTATGGAAGGATGAATGTAATAGTACTTGAGATTTCTGATCGTGAGACGGTTATTTGGGATCGTCTTTCAAGATGTCGTAGGATCGATTTGATGACAGTTTGGTAGTGTGATCATTTGGATGATTGGATTTTGTTGAGTTAGATGGATTTACTATTGGGAGCACCCAGATTTTGGAGTATGCTGCGGTTGGAAGTTAGCAATCGAGTTCGTGGGACTTTAGATGTGATCATGGAATCCTACCTTAGGTTGTATGGTTCAGAGATGTGTGTTGGCGAGTGGTTTGACTTTGACGACTATTCGGATTTGAGGCCGTTAGTCGGTCTAGTCATGCCAGCTCTAGTGATGGGACTGCACTCTGCAGTCGGGGTTGTACTTATCGGTTAGACCTAGTTGGTTGTCGTACTACTTTAGTTGTGATGGATTGTTGGTACATGCTAAGGTCACGGGCAACCTGGTAGACGACATTGGTTTATTCGAGTTACGACTTGTTATAGTTGGTTTGGACAGGTTACCAGGGTTGGTACTTGTCAATGGAATTCCTGAGTGGGGATACAGAGTAGCTAGTACAGGCGATTGATTTTGTTGGATGCGGAGTCTGGATATCGAGATGTCTGGTATGTTAGGTCTGCACGAGGTTGTGGCAGACGCTACTATCGATGGACGTAGTCGAGTCTTATCAGGTCGAGTAGACTCAGGTTACCGCGACGATTGTGATGATGGGATTGTCAGTCGTGACGATGATACAAGGTGTGTGAGTAACACATATGTACGAGCAGTAATTCTGGATTTGACTCAGTTACGGCTGAGTGCGATCGCAGAATGAGACGAGAACGTTCAGGGGACGTTTTCTTTTCCGTATGAGTTGTCAGGAATGACTGTACCAAGAGTTGTTGGGTCCGAGGAGGCAGGAGTTTCTCCAATTCGAGCAGAGGTACGGGATCGTCGCTCGGTATGAGTAGAGATCTAGGGTTGTCTGATTCGCACACTTTGTGTTGATACTGGCAGGTGTTAGTATGCTGATACTAGTATTGTTGTTAGCGCTGGTGCTGGTGCCGGTGATTGTGATTCCGTCGAGTTAGGCTTATAATCGGTATCTGTGGTTCGGGCGCGGATCATGGATAATGATGGACTGGATAGGATCCAGTAGTAGTTGAGACTCGTGGTACGAGATGCGAGTGTTAGAAGCCGTTTATGCACATTCGTAAATAGTATACAAGGTTTAACCTTGAGTCGCGTGAAATAAGTGTATCTACATAAATGGTGTGAACCGATAGGAGAGATGGTGTACCAAGTTCTCTTGGTTATGGACACGTGGTTGATGTCCAAGTATGTTGTTTCCAATCTGGTTTGAATTTTGGAATTGCGAGAGGTTGCGATTGAGGTGATGAGAGGAATGCGGGTTTTCCGCATTGGTAATGGGTATTTCAAAGTCATTAGGGTGACTTCTCAGGTTCTACCATGGTAGATGATGGTAGATGATGGTTGATGATGGTTGTGTCACCAGTACATTGGTCGTGTATTGGTTGGTGAACCCGGGATTTTTCTTCGGTCATCAAGTGGAGTTGAGTATATCGAAGTTAGGGGACTGAGATTTCTCATTTTCTGCTTGATGGCAGACGATGTTAGGTTACGTGGCTTGGTGAGTGCAGCAAGTTTTGTTTACATTCACGTAGGACGACTTTTGATGTCATCGTGTTGGATCGTCCTTGGTTTTTCCTAGGTGGAATGCCAAGGGTTGATACGAGGTAATTGGAGAGAACCCACAGTCTCGGCGTGTCTCGTCGTCGATCTATCTGTTTAGATGTTGAGGACTTTGGACGTTGTGACGATCAGGATCATGATGTTTATGGTCGGGTGACGTAGTGATGGATCTGGATCGTGACCTTCATGATCCAGATAGGTGGAGAGTGTATCACTCTTACTTCGATAGTTTGAGTTGAGGATGATGGGACTGAACTTCTTTTCGAGGTAAATCTCGTACGATATATTACGCCCGAGTAAGTGTCCGACGAGGTCGAATTTTATCAACCTTAGACGTGTGGATATTGGGATTGGCTTCCCTATGAAGTCAATCGAAGGTATTGAGCAGGTAATCGATGGGTTTGGTTTTGGTGCGTCACGGTAGACGAGAACGAGATTTCGGGTTTTAGAATCGGATTTCTGGATGACGATTCAGGATTCGATTTTCGAACTTGAAAGTGGATTTATGGATTTGGGTTCGGAATGATTATTCCAAATGCTAGCTTATGGAATAATGATTTCGGATTCGGATATGGAAAAGGATAATGGGTCGGAGTTTTGATCTGTCTGGTACTGGATTGGACAGATGGACTCCAAATTGAAATGTGTTTTGGCTACGACCTAGGTTGTGGTTGTGGTTGTCGTCGTTGTTGTTATCGTGGAATAGTTAGTAATGGATGTATGTACCTAGTACGTAGTTTGAGGTACGATACCGGGCAAACTTGTGGTGCCTGGTAACGGTATATAGGTTATACCATAGGTACGTTGGTGAGCGTATTGGTAGTCAACTTAGTTCCGATACCATTGGATTAGTCGAGAATGTGGACTGGACATTGTATACTGTGCGTTGGGTCATGGTATTTCTGATGGGTATAGTTACACACATGTCGAGTGAATTTTTGGTTAGTTTTCACTCAGGTTGAGTAAGTTGGTGGTTAGTGTAACCAAAAGTGGTATAGTGTCAGTTTTCGATTGACGACTATCAAGTGGTGACAGTTTTTCGGGTGTCATCGTGGATCGATGAGTGAGTTTTAGTGACTCCCAGTGGGAGTAGATATCAGAATAGATTGAGATTGAGAAATGAACCGCCGAGTTTTTTGTGTCAGCGAATCGGTAGGATTGACGAGTGGTGTCAATTCGGAACGTATGGCTACTGTTATTCGACGTGGTCGAATGTAGTCGATGCGACGTGAGTGATTAGTGGGTGTACGAGTGTACACGTGTTGCGAGGTCGATTGTACTTTCCACGAGGTGGATGTGGAATCAGAATGGTTGAAGTTTCGAGAACGAAACTAATTAAGGAGGGAAGAACGGTTGGAATTAGGTCGGTTGGAATTTCGAGGACGAAATTAATTAAGGAGGGAAGGTTGTAACGACCTATCCCGAATTTCTAGAATCGATTAGTGACTAATCATGATTAGTGAGGTTAATCGGTGATTAGTTGAGCGAAATCGGACGAACGACGTAAAATGACTGTTTTGACCCTGGTCGTGGGCAAAATGTTGACTTTTGGGGCATTTTGGTAATTTTGGTTAAAAAGGGGCAAATATTGACTTTTGGACTAGGATGTCCGATGGCCGAGGGCCGAGGACCGTTACGTAGATCGGGACGATACGAATCCATGGACAGGCGACACGCTGAAATCGGACTTCGAACGGAGAAGTTATGGGTCACGAAAGTTCGGTTTCACTATGCACGTATTTCGAGATGTTGATGATTTGGCAATATCTGATTGGGCAGATATTTTCAGTGGGTCCCATGGATGAGTGACAAGTGTCACTCATCCCATTGGTCAATTCCCCTAAAATGTCGATCTAGTTTAATTAAATAATAATATTTCGATTATTTTATAATTAATCTACCTTACATTAAATCCTAACCATACATTACCAATTATTCTTTAAATCCCCACCCTTCATCTAATCCTCATTTCTCCCATTTGATCAACTCCATCTCTCTCTCTCTCGCGTCAGCTTTCACATTTTCTTCTTCTCCAAACACAAACCCGAAACCCCATAACCCATATTCTCCATTTTTCTTCAAAACACAAACACCTCACCACCATTCCCCATGTAAGCTCGTGAGTGATCGTGAGAGTGTGAGTGAGGTGATGAGGATGACGGTGAGCCACGGCTGAGGACGATGGGGGCCATGGCGGAGAGAACCCGTGAGGTAAAGAGATATTCAAAATTTCAACCTACGGTTTTACTGAGTTTTTATCGAAACTAATACCTAGGTTAGGTTTCTGGGGACTCTAGGAGGCTTGTAGGATTGGTTTCGAGGCATGGGATGGCCAGGAAGGGCCGTGAACGGCGGAGGGAAGGCACGGCCGCCATTGATGACGGATGAAGGTACGGGTTGGTGGTTTTAGTTCCATTTTAACGTGTAAAATGATGGGAAAAGATGTTAGGAATGTATTAGAATAAAAATGGGACAAAATGGGTTGAAAAATGGACGGTTTAAGGGTTGAACCGGTCCAGACCGGTTCGGCTGGTCCAGAACTAGTCGAACCTGGTTCGGCTAGAGGTTAGCAGTAACGAACAGTGGCGCGTGGTCTCAAGTGTCAGGAACCTTCCTAGGGCGCGTGGGGACGCGTGAGGCACTGTTTTGGAAAGTGTTCAACATGTGAAATCTTCTATTCGACGTAACGAACATTTTGGGACTAGTTTCGTGTCGATCGGACACCGTTTCGATAATGTTCGGGGCATCGGCAGGTTTCAGATCGGGATTAAAAATAGTTAAAAATTCTAGATAATTACGGGGCTTCAGTGCTTCAGTGGGAGGTTAATTAAGTAGTTAGTAACCTTCTATTACGATTTGCACAGATTTGGGAGTCCCGGTGACGATGATTTGCCCGGTGAGGCTTACGGCACGCAAACCGAGGCGGCCGCTTAGGACGGTCTGTGAGTGGACCTTGATTTCTAAACTGTGATGCATGCATAAATGTTTTATATGGATTATGATTGTGATTATATGACGTTGATTCACGCATTTGGAGGCGATTTACGTGCTTGCACGTAAATCGAGGTTTTCCCATTTTATACTGATTTTCCGTACTTATGGTTTTGGATATGATTTCATGAAATGCTTTTGGATTTGAAAAGGTAAACTCGGGTTCGAAACCCATTTGATTCATGAACTCTCAGACTTGAGGTCCATTTGATTTAACAAGGCATCGGGTCGGGAGCCCAGTTGGTTTACGATTCAGACCAGATGTCCAGTTTGTATGTGGATTCGGGCCTAGGGCCCAGATATGTGTTGCAAATGGTTTTTAAGGGTCGTGACGGTTTATGGGAACTGGCATGAACCCTTGAAATGGATTTACGGATCATGACGATTTATGGTAACTGGCATAAACCCTTGAAATGGATTTACGGGTCATGACGGTTTATGGGAACCAGCATGAACCCTTGGAAAGGATTTTATGGTTCATGACGGTTTATGGGGGCCGGGCATGAATCCTTGAAAGGTTTCAAAAATGATTTCAAAAGGTTTTTCATATTCCATCCTTTATATATGATTGTCTCCTCCGGGGAGGGTCGTTGGCCTGGGTGGACCCCGGAGTAGTCACGGAGCACTGACTGAGTGGAGTGACCCCCAGTTGGGTTCTTTACTCTCAGGATGGGCATGGTTCATTACCTCCAGGGAGGGTCATTGATCTACGGACATTGACCTGGGTGGACCCTGGAGAGACTTGGGTTTAAGACCCCGGTTAGCACGCGCGTAGCTCTATTTTACCGTGACAGGTTCTTGGATATGAAATATAATGGATAAACATGATTTTAGTAGTTTGGGAAATTGTGTTTTATGATGATAAATGGATTTGTGCTGAGATCCCACATATATTTACTATGTTCTGGTTTTCTGTAAATGGTTTTGGGCAGGAGCCCGTGAGACTTGTATTTACGGAACTTAGGGCTGTGACCCTAAATATGGTTGTTTAAACATATGTGATTGGATAAATGGTTTTACTATGCATGCATGCTTTTTAGTGAAGGGTATAAAGGTCTTTATGAAATATGATTTTATAAACTCTTTATTTTTGTCCACTCATAGTCTTTCTGTTTTTAATACCCTTTAGGTTGGATACGATGCAGGCTGTAGCAGAGACCGAGATATCACATGCCTCCTCCGGATCCTGGTGTACTCTGATAGCCCGGGAGGGCAAAGGTCGGAAATATCCCTTGCCTGACAATTCGTGTCAGACGGGAGCAGGGTCATCCCTCGTTAATCCCGGGGGGATTGGGATAGGTCATGTCAGTGATTCAAATGGAAAAGCTTCTGTTGTTGGCATTCTCGCACCAAAGAAAACTGTGGCCCTCATTTTTAAAATTTTTTTTATTGGAAATTGATTTCAGTGTTGAGGATGGTTTGAAGTAGATGAAGAAGAGGGTGAAGTATTTGAGCTTGTGAAAATGGAGATGGGGAGGTTATGGTATTTACAGCAAGGGTTGTGATCCATGTGTAGAGCTAAATTTTAATATTTTTAAAGTTCAAAGTACGTAAATACAACATTTGAAAGATCAAGTATAACTCTGGAATTTAGAATAAAATACACAGTACTATAGTGTATTTGCTCAAAAAATAACCTGAGGTCAAAAATTTCTTATCAAAAGAAAATACTAACAATAGACTAAATGTACGTAAGCTTTCTAGGAATGAAAATAGTAGATATGAAAAATGTAGGCGATTGGAGAAATGGGTAATCTGAATAGTTTGTAATCATTCTCATTAAGATCTTTACTAACAAAAACTAATCAGAAAATTTGTGAGAATAATTTTCATTATTATTGTTTACTAATCATTATAAATCGAAATGAAAATTAATTAATTACTAAAATGCCTTTTATTTTTACTCCAATTTTCTCAGCTTCTTATTCTCTTATTAATTAATTACTAAAATGCCTAATTGTTGAAAGATTTGATACATTAATAAATAAATAAATTGTTCTTCTTTATTTTCTGAAAGATTCCATATATTACAAAATAAAGGCATCTGGAGTAGTACCAATAAATGGAAATTTAACTATCCAAATTACCGTTTACCCTTATTTAAATTTTTGGGTTTTATTTGGCCTTTGGTTGGATTAGTGTAATTTGGGTTGGGCCATGTGAGCAACTGTTTTGGCGCGCCCAAACTCATAGCCCATGTCACGAAATTCGGTTGGTCTTATTAACTATATAGAGAGTCCAAGCCCAACCTTTGGCTTATTGTTAAAAGCCCAAAAGGAGCCTTGTAACCACTTATCTGTGATTGTGAGTGCTCCTGTTTGGTAGGCCCAAGACCACAATCCATAAGCCATCATCTTGTTACACCGTTTTGGACATTAAGCATGGGTTGAATTCGTCCCTTTCCTCAAACCAGAGCTTACTCTACTGTAACCCCCCCCCCCACCACCCCACCCCACAAGAAACGCTTGAAAACCAAACCCGTCGAACCCGAAGCACCAGACACCCACAAGTTCTTACCCACAAAACTCCGGTAGCCGAAACATACATGATGCTCCTCAGGAGGTCTTCTTTTTTTTTTTTTTGGGAGGTAATTAGAGGTGAAGTTTGCATCCATTTCGAACTCCTAGGGATGAGCCATCAAAACCAACCATTCTAGCTGCACTTGGGAACAAGGAAGTAGGATTCCTTCAATGAGTGGTGGCAACAACAACCATTTTAGGGTCACCCGACGCGACCCTACCCGCTACCCAACTTCGAACGAATGCAGTTTGAAGGCCCTTCAATTAACCTCGAAGGTCAAGAGTTAAACCATTGGATCCCTTGCATTGAAAGCTTCCTAATGGGTTTTGTGCATGTCGAATCGGGGGTTGCAATGACGGCGGTGACGGCAGCTGGAAGTCACAAGGGGTCACTGGAAACTGGATTTTTGTGATACCTTAGGTATGTTTCACACCCAGAGAACTACTTGACGAATTTCCTTCCTCACAACGACCCTAACTCCTTTTCAGTATATCGATTTCGACGAGGACGGATAGCGGGTCTGAGCTCATTGAATTGTGGGGAAAAACGTACGGCGACGTCCCGACTGCCCAACAACTTGCAGCCCTTGATAGGTAATCTCTTCAACAAAACATATGTTATTGGACACCCTTTACCACCACGAAGCTAACTCGTAGTTTTCGTGTGACCTTTGAGCCTATTTGGGCCCTCATCAGAGTATCACTAGAGGTTGCAGAGCCGTCGCCTTCCTAATTTCCTCATGACCTTTATAGGTAGTTATTGAACCCTATACCTAAATATTTAGATTACTGGTGAAAAATAAAACCATATGGATGGTTTGCATATTGAACTCGAGTAAGAATTTGGGAATTTAGGCTACATCAGACCAGTGGAATAGTTTTTCCTCGAAACACCTTTTCCTTATGGTCCAGAGTCATAATCGGTTATTCTTTATAGCTCAGGTTCTCCCTGAATCCAATGGGTTTCTCCCTCAGTACATGGGACCCATTGTATAAATACTTTTGAAGCATAGATACATGGAACACATTATGAATCCGAGAAAGCTCTAGTTGATAAGCCACCAGGCCTACCCTCTCAATAACCTCATACGATCCAATAAACCGAGGACTCAACTTCCTCGCCATCCAAACCCTACCACTCCTTGCCAAGTAGATAATCTTAGAAAGACCCACTCTCTGACCTTAAACTCAAGGTCCCTCGTGCGACGATCCGTATAACTATTTTGACGTTCCTGCGTCGTCTTCAACCTTTCCTTGATAACCCAAAATTTTTCAATTGTTAAATCCAGATACTTTGGTGTATGTTGTTCCATCTCCCCTACCTCAGTCGAACAAAGAGGTAACCTGCATTGACGGCCATACAAGGCCTCAAAAGGAGCCATCCTAATACTGGCTTAAAAGCTGTTATTGTAAGAGAATTCAGGCAGGTAAGCATCCTAGCTCCCACTGAACTGTAGTACACAAGCCCTCAACTTGTCTTCCAAAGTCCAAATAGTCCTCTCAGACTTCCCATCAGTCTGAGGATGAAAGGATGTACTAAAGCATGTTCTTGTCCCTAGAGACTGAGTAAACGCCTGCCAAAATCTCATAGTAAACTTGGATCACGATCTGAAACAATGGATTAAGGGACCCCATGCAACCGAACAATCTGATCCATGAACAGATTGAGCCAACTGGTCCATCCGATAACTCTTTTGTGTTGGTAGGAAGTGTGCTGACTTCGTAAGTCGTTCCACAATCACCCAAATACCATTATGACCCTTTTGGGTCCTAAGAAGTCTAATCACAAATTCCATAATAAGATGGCCCCATTTCACTCCAGAATAGGAAGTGGATGCAATCTCCCATAAGGTCTCTGCCTCTCTGCCTTAACCCGCTGACACACCAAGCACCTACTCACAAACTCAACAATATCCGCTTCATTCTGGACCACCAGTAGTACTCCTTCAGGGTACGGTACATCATAGTTCCTCTGGGGTGCATTTCATAAGAAGAACTATGTGCCTCCTCAAGAATATCTCTCTTTAGTTTCAAATCATCGAGCACACACAACCGACCCTCCTTGAGTAGGGCTTCATCGTCCCTGAGTGAAAAGTCATGTTGGTTACCTGTTTCTACCTCCACCCTGATGATACAAAGAGTTGGATCCTAAAGTTGTGTTGTAATCACCTGGTCAAGCAATATGGGTCTCACGTGAAAGCTGGCTAACAAATCTACATGGCCATCTATCCCCAAAACAATCCCTTCCTTATGGAGTTCCAACAACATAGGTAGATGAATGGTATGAATGTGAGACAATGAGCCTTCAGACTTCCCACTCAAGGCATCAGCCACTATATTCACCTTTCTCTAATGAGACTCAATAGTATAGTCATCCTTAATCAACTCTATCCACCTCCTCTACCTCGAGTCTAACTCCCTATGAGTAAAAATATATTTAAGGCTCTGATGATACATGAAGATCCTGTAATCTTCAGTGCATGCACCCCTGCGGCAAGGTCCAAGTCATGGGTAGGGCAATTCCTCTCATGGGGTTTTAGTTGCATTGATGCATAAGAAATAACCCTTTCATGCTACATAAGCACAGATCCTAAACCCTGCAGAAATGCATCACTATAAACCTCAAAATCCCCACTACTGTCAAGAAGGGTCAAAATCGAAACAGTAGTAAATCGTTTCATCAATACAGTTCATCCCAAACAAATTTGACTCCCTTCAGAGTCAAAAGTGTCAAAGGGGCTGCAATATTGGAGAAACCCTCCACAAAACGCCTATAATACCCAGCCAGTCCGAGAAAACTCCTCATCTCAGTTATCGTGGTTGGTTGACGCCAATTTCAAACTACCTCAGTTTTTTAAGGGTCCATACTAATCTCCTTAGACCAAATAAATGACCCAGAAATCCAACTCTAGTAAACCAAAACTGACATTTACTCAATTTGGCATATATTTGCTTCATCTTGAATGTGTTCAAGAGTAACCACAGATGTTTCTCATGTGCCTTTGCACTCCTCGAATACACCAGGATATCATCGATAAACATGATCAAAAAATGATCCAGATACTTTCGAAAGACTCGGTTCATTGAGTCCATGAATGCTACTATGGCGTTCGTCAATCTGAAAGGCATGGCCAAAAAATCATAAGGCCTATACCAAGTCTAATAAGCGATCGTAGTAATATTTGATTCCTTGATCCTCAACTTATGATATCCAGATCGAAGGTTAATCTTGGAAAAGTACTTAGCACCCCTCAGTTGGTCAAACAAATCACCAATTCTCAGTAACGGATACTTGTTTCGCACAACCACCAACCTTCTCCTGCACAAATAGTTGTAGTGTGACGACCCAGAAATTCGGATAAGGTAAATTCGCGAATTTCAAATGGAAATGACAATTTTACCTTTTTTTTAAGTGGTCAAATTTTGACTTTTACTTGGGATACTTTTTGAACTTTCTGTAAGGACCGTTGTATAGGTCTCGGAATCTTGAGTCTGTAGACAGGCGGTACGCCGAAATCGGAGTTTTGAGAGGAATTATACGGCTCTGAGAAGGCCAGGGGTATTTTCATAAATTTGGACCTTAAGGGCATAGTAGTCTTTTCACTCATTTTGATGAGTCAGCTTAAGTTATAATTTGGTGACTCACCTTGTTGGCCATGTGACATATGCCACTTCCCTTATCAAATTAGTGGCAATTGTTGTTGCTTTATGCGTGTTTTGGCATTAGTGTTGGCTAATTATGAGGTTAGCATCCAAGAACCCAACGACTCACCCTACTTCCAGAGCCCATGAAAACATAAAAATAGAGAAGAATTGAATGGGGAAATGAGTGGTAAAGAAAGGAAAATAGAAGAAGAAATGGAGATGGTGCTCAAACCCGAAAACCCAAAAATTGGAAGGAACCTTAAATTCAAATTTCACGTTTTGGATGTGAATTGATGAAACCAAGTTTAGATAAAGACTTCAGGGATCCATACGACTGGAACCATCACAAAATCGAAAGATATTGTCACGCTTCGAGCCTACAACAAGGCATGTGCCTTTTTTGAATTATGGATTGTAAATTCGACTAAGTGGAGGTAAGGATTTGATAAATTGGACTTGGAATCACATTTATAAGTATCTTATAATGGTTTCTGGTTAATTAGAATCAAGAAAAAGCTTGAAATCGAATGGAAATGAATCAGGTTGGAAACCGGGTCACGTGACCCATTTTGCAGGAATTCGGAAGAAAAGGATGAACAATTCCTGACACTGTTGGGGGTGCGTGGATGATAATTTCAAGGTACGATTAACATGTAATTTAATGCTTTCGATATAACGAACATTTTGGCACAGGTTTCGAGTCGATCGTACACCGTTTCGATATAATTTCGAGGATCCAAAGTGTTGTGTTACGTTTTTAATACGTATTTAAATACAGAAAAATTAACGGATTTTAATGTAACATTATTTGAGGTGTTAATGACGGTGTGTGAGTGGACGTTTGTTTTATAAACTGATATGCATATTTAGTTAAATGTTTTACATGATCGGTAGCATGATTTGAGTTGTAATGAATTGCATAATAATTTGATGTGATTACGTATTGCTTTCATAGATTTAATAACCGGTTTTTGGGAACAATTTATGAAAATGATGTTTTGGGCTAGGCCTGGGTTTGAAAATGGTGTTTTAATTTAGATTGTGAGTCAAGCATGATTTTATGGAGTATTTAATGATTTTCAGATAAGATTTTACGGATTTGCATGGAAATGGTATTTTGGGTTGTGATTGTACAGATTTACGTGAAAATGACATTTTGGGCTGAGGCCCTATTGACCAGCATATTTCGGGCTTGAGACCCTATTTGGAAATGGTTTTTCTTGGTTTTGATGCAAGAACCTTTGAAAGCCTAGTGGTTGGCTTTGTTAGTTGTTTTCATGGTAAGTTGGATCCTCGGATGCGACTGAGCTTGGATGTACCACTCAGATGCTTCTGATCTTGGGGATGTGGTATTTGCCCAGATGTGACTTATCCCGAGGGTTGAACTCAGATTTCTCTGATCCCAATAATGTGGCTTATTGGTTGCCTACATATAAGGATGATGTGATATGTGATTATGTGATGATTGGCCACTTGTGAGTAGTGCTGATATTGTGTCGATGTGATTGTGTGATTGATTGTGCACTTGTGAGTAGTGTTGATGTTATGATCTTGTGGCTGATGTCTATTCACTTGTGAGTATTGCTATTTGACTTTTATGCTTGATATTTGAGTACTAGTGACGAGTACTGCTGTTGATGGTCTTTGTGACTAGTTTGATGACTTTCATGTGAGTTGGATTGATGGCTTAAGAGCTAGTTGTTCATATGTTTTACTCTATGCATGCATGATTTATAACTGGAGGGTAAACGAGCTGTTTTGAAATGTATTTTCAAATGATGTTATTTTTGTCCACTAACACCATTTATATTTTTTGATGAACCTCCAGGCCGAGGCACAAAGATATTTTTGGAATCAGTACTGATGGATAGGCGGAGGAATGAGTGGGAATCAGTGCGGTTATCCCTTGTTTGACAAGTGCGGAGGAAATTTTCAGAACTTCAGTTGACTTGTCAGACTGGAGCACGACTAGGAACAGTTATAAAAGTCCAGTGGGACGGGTCCTGTCAAGTTGGTATACGAGAATTTCATTGCTGATTTATGTTGCCACGTCATGCCTCCAATATGCGAGCCCCATGGATGGTCTGGAAATGAGATGACTATATGAGGGTATAGGAGATCTCGGGATAGACTTCGAGATAGAATTGACCCTGGATTGGGGGTCGATGTTGAATACTGTGCTTTGGTAGCATAGGACTAACATGGGTCCAGTTAGTGAACGAGCCCAAAGGCTACAAAAGTAGCAAGATGGGTGAGTTGGACCCGAATGAAAAAGTTGAATGAATTTTTCTGTTAAAGCGAGTGTTTGATGGTTTAATGTGTGATGGGAGATCTTTGATATGACGTTGTTTTCTAGGTGACCAGGCATGCCAAGGGTGGCATGGATTGTGGATGTTGGATTTGGACTAACGGGGAGTCAAGATATCAAAATTGAAGTCTGTAGGAGTCAAAGTTTTTGTTTAGGACTTGGGACGAGTCACCGTATTATATCAGGGCTCGGGAAAAGGTGGGAAATTGAAAAAGTGATTGTGGTTGCACATAGCAAATGAGGCTTCAGGAAGAAGCTTGAGGTCGCGATTCGGAATTAACCCCCATGGTCGTTGGAGGGATACATTCAATTTTCGGGGACGAAATTCCTTAAGGGGGATAGATTATGACGACTCGAAAATTAAAAAAAAAAGGTAAATTCGAGAATTTGAGAGGGAAATGACAATTTTACCCTTAGTTTAAGTGGTCAAATGTTGACTTTTGCACGAGATACTTTTTGGACTTTCCTTAAGGACCATTGTGTAGGTCTCAGAATCCTGAGTCTGTAGAGAGGCGGCACGCGGAAATTGGAGTTGGAGGGGAATGTTACAAGTCTGAGAAGGCCACGGGTATTTTCATAAATTTGGACCTTAAAGGCATATTAGTCTCTTCACTCATTTTGATGAGTCAGCTTAAGTTATAATTTGGTGACTCACCCTGTTGGCCATGTGATATATGTCACTTCCCTTATCAGATCAATGGCAATTGTTGTTGCTATATGCGAGTGTTTGTTGTTAGTGTTGGCTAATTGTGAGGTTAGCACCTAAGAACCCAATGACTCACCCTACTTCCACAGTCCATGAAAACATAGAAATAGAGAAGAATTGAATGGGGAAAATGAGTGACAATGAAAGGAAAATAGACGAAGAAATAAAGATGGAGCTCAGACCCGAAAACCCAAAAATTGGAAGGAAGCTTAAATTCGAATTTCACGTTTTTGGACGTGAATTGATGAAACCAAGTTTAGATAAATCCTTCTGGGATCCATACGACTGGAACCATCACAAAATCGAAAGAAATTGTCATGCTCCTGGCCTACGAACAGGGCCTGCGACCCTTTTGAATTTTGGATTGTAAATTCGACTAAGTGGAGGTAAAAATTTGATAATTAGACCTGGAATCACGTTTATAAGTATCATGTAATGATTTATGGTTGATTAGAATCAAGAAAAAATCTTGAAATCGAATGGAATTAAATCAGGTTGGAAACTAGGTCGAGTGACCCAGTTTGCAGAAATTCGGACGAAGAAGATGAATAGTGCATGGCATTATAGCAGGCCCGTGGCTTCCACGCACATTTTCTTACGACAACGTGTGGGGACGCTTGGATGACAATTTTGAGGTACGATCAACATGTAATTTGATTCTTTCGATGTAACGAATATTTTGGTACAAGTTTCGAGGATCCAAAGTGTTGTGTTATGTTTTTAATACATATTTAAATACCTAACAATTAGAGAATTTTAATGTGACATTATTTGAGTTGTTAATGATCCTTGGTGGTGGTTTTTAACAGGATTTGTAATTCCTGGAATTTACGAAAAAGCGCGCAGCTTGGAATCGAGCAGCTCGGACGGTGTGTGAGTGAACATTTGTTTTATAAACTGATATGCATGCATAGTTAAATGTTTTACATGATTGATAGCTTTATTTGAGTTGTAATGTATTGCACAATAATTCGATGTGATTACGTATTGATTTTATAGATTTAATAATCGGTTTTCAGGCACGATTTGTGAAATTGATATTTTGGGCTAGGCTCGGGTTTGAAAATGGTGTTTAGACTTAGATTGTGAGTCAAGGATGATTTGATGGAATATTTAATGATTTTTAGATGAGATTTTACGAATTTGCGTGGAAATGGTATTTTTGGGTTTTGATTGTACGGATTTGCGTGAAAATGGCATTTTGGGCTTAGGCCTTGTTGAAAAGCATATTTTGGGCTTGAGACCCTGTTTGGAATTGGTTTGTCTTGGTTTTGACTCAAGAACCTTGTGAAAGCCTGATGGTTGGCTTTGTGAGTTGTTTTCATGGTAAGTTGGCTTCTCGGATGTGACCGAGCCTGGATGTACCACTCAGATGCGTCTGATCCTCGGGATGTGGTATTTGCCCAGATGTGACTGATCCTGAGGGTTAATCCCAGATGTGTCTCATCACGAGAATGTAGATTTTCGGTTGCCTACGAGTAGGGCTGATGTGATACGTGATTATGTGATGATTGGGCACTTGCGAGTAGTGCTGATATTGTGCCAATATGATTATGTGATTGATTGAGCACTTGTGAGTAGTGTTGATGTTGTGATCTTGTGGTTGATGTCTATGGACTTGTGAGTAGTGTTGTTTGATCATTGTGCTTGATATTTGAATACTGTTGTTGATGGTCTTTGTGACTGGTTGGATGACTTTCATGTGAGTTGGCTTGAGAGCTGGTTGTTCATATGTTTTACTCTATTCATGCATGCTTTATAACTGAAGGGTAAACGAGTTTTTTTGAAATGTATTTTCAAATGATATTATTTTTGTCCACTCACACCTTTTATGTTTTTGATGACCCTCCAGGTCGTGGCACGAAGATCAGAGCTGATCAAGAAGTGGAGACGTGAGTGGAAATTAGAACGGCTATCCCTTTATCTGACAAGTGCTGAGGATTGTTTTGGAACATCAGTTGACTTGTTAGACAGGAGCAGAACCGGATATGGTTATCAAAGTCTAGTTGGGACGGGTCCTATCAAGTAGGGCTCCTTACAGTGACATACTCGGTCGAAATAAACCCTAAATTCATTAAATCCTCCAACTCAACCTTCAATTCTCTCAACTCTTCTGGTGCCATCCGATATGGAAATTGCGAAATAGGTTGAGTGCCCAAAAGAAGTTCAATTAAACTCAACCTCCCTTTAAGGTGACAACCTCGGTAAATCCTCCAGAAACACATATGGAAACTCCCATACTACTGGTGTCTCCTCCAAGCTCACTGAGACATCTGGGGATATCACAACATGTGCCGAATACCCCTAACAGCCACTCCTTAGCAACTTTTCGGCTTCCAAAGCTGAAATAACCCCAGAAGGAAGTATCCTCAGGTCCCCATGGAAAAAAAATAATAGTGGAAAGTTAGGACTACGAAAGGAAACTGTCTTCTCGAAGCACTCGATAAAGGTATGATGAATAGTTAACCAGTCCATTCCCAGAATCACGTCAAATTCATAGATTTCCAAGGGAATCAAGTTTACTTTATGGTCAAAACCCTCTATCCAAATCGAACAGTCTCGGATCACAGAACTAGCAACTAGCATAGCACTAGTCGCAGTACTAATACCCATGTCCTAATTCAGTGGGGTCAACTCCCAGTTAGCAAAAAGTATAAATCCTCTAGAAATAAAAGAGTGTGTGGCCCTAGGATCCATCAACACTTGTGCATCTCGACCAAAGATAGATAAGGTACTTATCACTACTCCAGGTGCTACACGAGCCTCTTGTTAAGTAATCGCAAACACACGGGCTCGTTCTCCTACTAGTCGGTCGTGTTCTCTCTGGTCATTTCCACATCTAACGCCCCCGTAGTTAGGTGTTTGAGTCTGACTCTTGGTAGCCACAGTCGAAAAAAGGACTAGTCAACTGCTGCCCTAACTCTGCTCTATCCTAATCAGCGGTCTCACTATCTAGGAGGTGAGGGCACTCCCGCTTGATATGACTAGGGCTCGTCCCAGTGGAAGCAACCCTCACTTCTGCTCCGGCCAGCCTGCTAATAGGCCTTGAATTGAGCTTTATTTTATATTATTTTGTACCGTTCATACTTATCTTATAATGTTAAAATACCAAAAAAATTGGATAAAATAATACATTTTGTGGGAAATTTTCAGAAATAAAGAAATCTTGGAATTTTGAGCATTTTAGCGAAAAAAATCGACTCAATCAGAGTTTTATTGAAAATATTAATAAGGGAAGCTGCCAAAAATATCTTGAAATTTCGGTATGGTCCACCGAATCCAATCAATCCAGCAGCCCAGTCGCCTGTCCCAACATCAGCCAAATTCGGCCAAGCTGAATCCATTTTTACTGCCCAAATCGAAGCCGAGATGAGCTACCATCCCAGAAGTGCCTTCGACCAACGCCTGCCGATCAGACCCTTCTGTTTTTCACGCGTGCGCCGAACGTCAAACCTGCTGCACCCCGCCTGCCACGCTGGCCCAACCCACTCTGATTTAGCATGCGCCCACCGAACCCATCTGCCTGTCCCAGTGTCTGACCCGCTGAACCCACGTCAACCTGTCAGCACAGCCACACCAAAGCCCATACCATGCTGTCATCAGCAACCTGCCAACTCCAAAAGTCCATTTATGCAACAAACCAGCACCCCTTTGGCAGATTTTCAGCCCTTTTTTGCTGATTGTCAGTTTTTCTTCATCATTTCATCATGTAGTTATTTTATTGTTTTAGTTTTTTTATTTTTTATTTTATTTTCTAGTTTTTTTGGCACTTCCTCTATAAATAGGGAGACCATTTTCATTGTAAAACCCCCTTTCCTCCTCATCTCTTTTCCTCTCTCTCTTTCTCTTTCTTTTAGATTTTTTCTTTTAGATTTTCTTTATTTGTTCTTAGATTTTCTTTAGACTTCTCTTTGTACACATTTTTATGCTTTCTTTAAGAAAAACCTTAGGCTAGGTAATTCTAAGGCAATTCAAGAGTTTTAAGTCTGAATTCCTCGTGTTTCTTCCTCCATCTTTACAAGTTTTTGTTTACTGTCAGGGATCCTTGTGAAAAAACCCTCTATTTCTACTTAAACACCTGTCATTTTTTTGGTTTTACTTATAATTCAATATATGTGGGGTATTTTCTTTCTAACATTTGCAAGTATTAAATACAATCTTCATTTGTTTTACTTCATGAGTTTTAGTTATTTCATATGTGTTAATGCTTAAACTTCAATTCAGTGCTAAGTGTCGGCCGCTGTCGGTGCACCTAGAAGAGGATTGAAGAGATTTAATGTTGACAGCTGTCAGCGCATTCAATAAAAAACGTAAAGTGAATCATATTGTAAGTGTTTGTCGTTGTCGGTGTATTTATAATATTGAAAAACGTATGAAGGTAATTGAAATAATTGAGATAAGATTTTGTGATTGGTTCAATATGTGCAAAATGCTAGAGTGTTGGTAAAATTTGTGATTGAAGAAAGTCTATTGTATAAATGTTAAAGTAGGAGTAGTTTAAATAATGTGATCGTTAATTTGAATTTACTTACGTAAAAGTGTCGGTTTTATCTATGAAACTAATTTATGGTTCGTAAGTTCTAATTAGCATGAGCATGAGCATTTTAATTCTTAGTTTGTTTTTTTTTTAAAGTTTCGGCTACAACTCTTTTCAAAACCTCCCATTTAATTCTTTAATTCTTTATTTTTTTTATTTTTAAATTTTTAAATTTTTTAAATTCATTAATTCATCAATTATTTTATTCTTTGATTGTTCTTTTATTCTTTCTCACTAACCATTATTTAATGTTTTCTAGTTTCCCCGGTTAAGAACGATCCTTATTTACCAATACTACATCTACACAAAAAGGGTTTAAATTGCATATTCTTGAATTAAGTGTTGAGTGTTACTTTGTGTTTACTTAAATGCTTCGTTTAAGCCACGTCAATTTTTGGCGCCATTGTCGGGGAAATTGAAAATTATTTCTAATGTGTTAGTATGTATAAAATGTTCATATTATACTTGTTTATAATTTTTATATTTGTTCATAATTTTCATAATATACTCGTTTACAATTTTTATACTTGTTTATATTATGTTTGTTCATATTATATTTCTTTATTTTGATTCTTATACATGTATATTATACTTGTTCATAATTTTATTTTTATTTTTAATATACATGTTTATAATATATTTATTCATACATGGTTCATAATTATATTTGTTCATATTATACTTGTACTTGATTGTTCTTAATATTCATATTATACTTATTCATAACTTTTATTTTTATGCTTGTTCATAATTTTTATGTTTATACTTGTCATATTATAATTGTTCACTTTGGTTCATAATTGTTCATAATTTATATGTTTCATAGTGTTCATATATACTTGTTCATAATTTTTATTTTTATACATGTTCATATTATATTTATTCATAATTTTTATTGTTATACTTGTTCTTAATTTTCACATTATACTTGTTCATAATGTTCACATTATACTTGTTCATAAGTTGTATATTACACTTGTTCATATTAGACTTTTTCATAAATTTTTATGTCTTTTCATAATTTTTATTATTATACTTGTCATATTATATATGTTCATAATGTTCATATTATACTTGTTCATAAATTGTGCATTATATTTATCCACTCACAATCTAACCGGTAGCTCAATCATGAGTTAGGCGCTCCCCAAAAGTCCCTGGAACATTTTCACCAGGATTTTACGATATAAAGCTCAAAAGTTTCGAGTTTCCTTCTTGACCGAGTTCCTGACGATTCCACGTCTTCCTTCCTTCAAACTTGGGCCCTTCTTGATGGTGAGGGTGTAAAGATCACGATCCACACCTTGGTTTGAGCTAAAACGGGTTAGGAATATGTGTTCGAAAAATTGAAGAATTATGGGTTTGGGTTGCACAGTGAATGAGAGAATATGAGAGAATGTGAGTGTTTGTGGGTCAAGTGTGACCTAATCTGATCCAACAAGGGATAAGGGAGTGGCCCCTAGCTGCCACATGTCCTCACTCTTCCAAAATATCACATTTTGCTTTATTCCCATAATGCCCCTTTCTTAAATAGTACGTAGGCTAAAACCTTAGGGGAAAAATCGTCTAAATCCCCCAAAAATCTCCGTAACATAAATTTAAAAATGGTTTGGCTCATTACATAATGCAAAACAAAAAAGTACTCTATAATGACAATCATTCCCATAGATTTAATTTTCATTATCAAGGAAGTTGAGATTGCGTCCCAAGACCAATTAGCAATAGAAGGGAAGGCTCTAACTCTTTATAAGCCCTTGCAAAGTTATACAATTTTCTAATGTGAGACATTTGTATTAAGGAAATTAAGGTTCCATTCCAAAACTAATTGGCAATGGGAGGAGAAGCTCAACTCATTATATGCTCTTTCAAGGATGTGCAATGAGAGGATAATTTTCAAGCCTAGCATGTCACACATATTTGGTGCCCTCTCACATGTGGCGAATTTTCAAGCCTAACATGTGAACAACACATATTGGATGACGTGGAGTACGTGTGGCGATTAAGCCTTACACGTGAGAGAACCCGCTTTAATATCATGAAAAAAGTTGAGGTTCCACCCTAAAACTAATTGGTAATGGAGAGAGAGACCAAAGTCCTTATAAACTCTTGCATGGTTGTGCAACTTGACATTTGTACCTTTTACATTCTCATACATTACCTCTAAGTAAACACCCCTTTAATTAGTATTACAATTTAATGTTATAAATATATCATCATATGTGATGTGGGGGATTTTAGGTTCAGGGTGTTGTCGATATTCAATATATATAATGTAATTCCCCTCATCTCAATATCATTGTATATTTAAAAAAAAAAGTAAAAAAATGTTTGTGTACGTTAATTGTAGAGTGGATTATGGACGTACTCATTCATTTCATTGTTGGTTATTGAACTTTTTTGTTATATATATATATATATATATATAACACTAATAATTAGAGCCGTTGATTCCTTACAACTACTTGAAAGATCATATTTGCCAAAAAAAAAAATCAACTAAATTAGAAGTTTTTTTTTGCCATTCATATGTGTCAAAATGATTGATAGTTTTAATAACAATTATATATATATATATATGATATTGTACCTCAATATAATTAATTGATAAATATGAAAATCTAAATAATTTCTAATTTATTTGCATTTTTGCATAACATAATTTTTACATGACACTTTAATAAACCACGATTTAATTGCTTCATGTGCGTAGAGAAAAATCTGTAATTAACAATTGGAGAAACGAGCACATGCATTTAACTTAGGGGCAACTATCACTCCTTATCAAATGGCCGGATACTCGTCAGAAGAAAATTTTTCTTATAATGATTTCAAAGAACAGTACTCAACCTCACACATGGAACCGGTTATTAAAAGGGTTACAAATCAGACTTTCTGATATGTTTGGTGTGTTTAACTATATATATATATATATATATTACATGTCAATAATTTTGCCACGTGGGAAATCTTTACCCAAGCTTTTTTTCTTCTTCCCTTTGTGTATCTAGCTCAATTAAAAACCATGAACATATGTATGAAAGCTAGCATAGTGATGAAAATGGAAAGCTAGCATAGTGATGAAAATGGAAAGCCAGCTCAAGCTTAAAGCTGCCACTTACGTACACACACACCCCCTAAACCATGTGGGAAGACAACAATATTGGAGAACATACCCTAAATGCAAAAGCATATACCCTAGGAGTACTCTAGGACAGTAGGACCATTACCCTACAAATGGTGCTTTTTGGAGGATTGGGTGCTTTGCACCTACTGGCGGTCGTTTGTGGTTGTGATGTGGGATTCTCTGTATAGAAATATACTACGTAAAAAGTAAGCAAGCAAAGCAGCAGCCGGCAATCAAAAATTATATAAATATGTACCTGCTGACAGCTGACTGCTGACATGCGGTGTATATTGCGGTGACCTAGCGAGCACATGCACCTATGATTAGCAGTGGACACAAATTCGTTAAAATTACTAATCGATTCGCTTTAAATCGTTATTTATTCAACAATTTAGATTGAACCGGATAAAAATCAAACGGTTTGAGAATCGAAACCATTCCGTTAGTAACAGTTTGGATTTAGATTTTCATTTTAAAAATCCGTTAAATCCAAACCGAACCGTTAAGGAATATATTAATTTTTATTAATGTTTAAATCTATTACTAATACAAAGTAAAAATAATAAAAATAAAAAGATATCTAGATATACTCATATAATAGTATAATAAAAGATTATTAAATAGTTTGTGTTTTGATAAATCTTAGTATAATGATAATATTTGCAATTCAATACTTAGTAAGCTTAATATATAAAATTTTGAATATTGAGTATTGATTTTTTTTTTTGTATCCTTATTTTTTCTATATCCTTATTTTTTTTTTATTTCTTAACGGTTTTAAACCGTTTTGATCCAAACCGAACCGTTAGTAATGGTTTGGATCGAAACGGTTTTATTTCTAATTTTAAAAAATTCAAACCGTATCGAACCGTTAAGATTTTAACGGTTTGGATTTGGATATTACCAATATTCGTATCGAACTGCACCGTGCCCACCTCTACCTCCTCTAGTGTTTCGTAAAATATTCTCAATACTAGGTCATATTGACATCAAAAGTGTACCACAGGGCCGGTTCAATAAATTAAAAGTTTAGGGTGACCGTTATAAAAGTGCCACTATAATATATAATTACATACACAAAATTAAATTAATAAAATTTTCAATTTTTTCTTTCATCCTCCTAATAATATACCAAAAAAATTTAAGAATTTAAGCACATCAATCATACATAGAAAATATGATCATTTTTGCAATATTATATTTTTAAGAAACGGTATTTTATCAAAAAATTTAGAATTAGAGTTTTAATGACTTTATAAGACAAACTATATAACTATATATTAATCAGTATAACTCTTATAATATTTCAAGAATGAGCCCAATTTTTGAATAAACTATTTCTTCAAATTCAATTTAAATATTTTTTTTATTCTTTTCCATAAAAATAAGACAATTTTAAATTTTTTTGGCCCCTTCTTGTTCGTGGGCCCATGGCGGGCTCCCATGCCGCCCTAGGCCATGGTCGGCCCTAGTGTACCGTTTTCAAATATATATGCCACCGGATTGGATTTTTTCAACAACGATCGAGTCAGTAGGGTATGTATAAAATTCAACATAAATATAATTAATTATTTTTATTTTATGGGATAAATTTGAATTTTTTTACTTCTAAAATTAGAATGAATCAATATTATGATCGTAATAGATGATATATAATAGGAATTTTATAATTGTTTGATTGAACTAAGATCGAGGTCCAAGAGGCCAAGAGAGATCGACTACGCAATGAATGAGACTTGAGAGTGCATGTTGAGTTTCTGGGCTGACTTAATTTATTCCTTTTGGCTTATCAGATATTATATATGTTGATACCATATCTGACCAGATTCATCAAACCGTATATCTGAATCCCAACTATTGAACATGGGCCAAGCCCACGATACTTACATGCCCTTGACAATGGGCCCAATACAGGATGACACGTGGAAACATCTCCACCATTGATTTGCGTGACACATGTCAATATGCAAATCGAGTAGTATTTGTCCCATATCGAAATTATGAGAATTAAACATCTCACTCACCCATATATAAATGGTACACATTTCCCAATAATGATAACTAATACAGAATATTCACTATTACTCTGCTAAACATGCCATTTACCATTTTCTCTTACGAACAAAGTTACTAACTTGACCGTCAGAGAACTTTATACTGGCACCACACCGGTGCCTTGACTAACGGAAGACCCATGACTTTCCTAGTTGACAGGTTATGAGGAAGGACACGCGTCACTAGGAACATTTCTTGTTTTAACAGTTTGGCGTCGTTTTTGAGAAACGACGGACGTGCTAGGCGACCAGGACCTCATCAAGATTACTGACTAAGTCTTCCCACTCTCTACCAAGTTGAGCACACACTCGTTTGAGAACGGAAGACGTGTTAGGCGACCAGGACCTCATCAAGATTACGCCTGGACAAGGATCTAGGGCACCAAAAGACAACTCTCCCAATTGTTTGCAAATAATTGAGAAGCTGCAAAGCAACATGGCCGAGGTAAAGTCTAAAAGTACACAGGCCGAGTCGAGATGCCAAGCACTTGATGATTGGTACACCGAGGTGGTGAGCAACTCCGAGTTGCACAAGCTGAACTCAATGCCCACCGAGCTCAGGTCGGTGCTGAGGAGGCCGAGTGGGTGGTGTCCGAGTGCGTCGAGCACATTGAAAGGAACCGCTAAGGGGCAAGAAAGGAGAAACTTCACACACCAGCCGAACCAACTAAAGGGCCCACTCGAATGCTTATCATTTTGGATGACAAGTGAGGCGAGACGAGGATATACCTAGACGCCTGCGATGCCCTAAGAAAAGGTTCTCGAAGACACTAGTCACCTCTCGGCAACCAGGACCATGGACAACACTCTCGGTCCCCAAGAAATTAGACAACTCGGCACCGAGATAACTACACCACTTGATGGACTTTTCCGGACACCATCCCCGGGGGGGGGGGGGGTTTCCTTTGGAGGATCTTGTCCCAATCTTTATCACAGAATCCAAGGGTACCTTCTACTCGCACGAGACCGAAAGCACTGCGAAAAAGGCTCGGCATGCTAGCCAGACTACCAACCAACAACAACATCAGGGACCTCCATCCCAATTCTGCTGCGAGGACACCGAGAAGTCTAGATGGATAAGTCTGCATCAGCAAGGCCTCTAGAATTTGTCCCCCACGAGAGACACTGAGCAGTCTAGATGGGTTGGTTAGCATCACGAGGGCCCCCAAAATTTGTCCCTTAGGAGGGACACTCAGTTGTCAAGGTAGGTTAGTAAACATCACCACATGCATTAGAACTTGTTCCTTAGGAGGGACACCAAGCAGTCACCACAGGTCGGTAGGAACCCTACCTCGAGGCATACGGAGAGGGTTGATCACTTCGATCGAGGAGTACCACAACCATCCAAGGCCGACTAATTCATCCAACAACTATTGGACCGAGTAAAAATCATTAGAATCAGAGATAAAACAAGCAATAAGGCCGATCTGGGCAAAAAACAAAACACAGGGACCCTTCACCGAGAGGATAAACCGCTTCAGGACTGACCACGAGATCAAACCTTCTAAGATCCCACTCTACACTGGGAAGGACGATCCGTGGACCCATATGCGACCTACACCAAACTCAACAACCCATACGAGAATGTGTTACTCAACGTCGGGCACATGATTCCAAAATCCACATAGGCACTACCCAACGACAAACTCAGCAAGGACATGGGAACCTACTATTAGTATCACAAGTACAACGGTCATAGTATCGACCAATTCATGGCATTCTGGGACTAAGTCGAAGCTCTAACTAGAGATGGAAAGATCAACCAATTCCTCCAACATGAACCACCCCACCTCGCAATCCCAGATCAACACGATCACCAGACGAACATTCATCTCTTCCCCACAGACATCCAACCGGGTGAAGAAGAATTTCCTGCGAACATCCAAGTAGAATCACCAGATCTTCAGGAACGAGGATGGGCGAGCAAAGAAAACCAGCAAGCTTGGATGGGCACCCATCACTTTCTCAGAGGTGGAGGAATGAGGAATAGTTTATCCCCACGACGACCCAATCGTCATCATAGCGGAGATATCTAAATTCGACGTCCAACCTGTCATGGTCGATACTGGCGTCTCTATCAACGTCGTCTTCATGTGGGGATTCAAACAACTGGGCATATCGAAATCCAGTTTGGACCGTTCCCCCACACCGCTCTTTGGCTTTATCAGGGACTCCATAGTTCCACACGACACTGTCACTCTTCCGTTCTCCCTCGGTTCGCATCCATAGAGAGCGACGATGCTCGTACTGTTCCTAGTAGTGGACTATCCTGCGGTTTACAATGTCATCCTAGGGAGGGGGATAATCAACTAGATCAAAGAATTAGTCTCCACGCAGCGGCTCTTGGTTAAGTTCCCTATCCCCAAGGGTATTAGCCAAGTTAGCAGAGATCAGATGGGAGCGAGGACGTGCAGCTCAACGACACCAATCCAACCACTGAAGGAAACAATGACGGTGATAGAATCAGCCTTCGAAGCTGACCCTATCAACCTTCAAGAGGCACAACACATCAATGATGGGCCGATTGAAAATCCTAGGGATCATTTGGCAACACCACATCCACATCCAATTGAGGAAATCGAGGAGGTCGTGCTCTCCCACAACTTTGCAGATTTGAAGGTAAAAATCAGAACCACTCTTTCCCTTGAGATGCAGTCAGAGCTAATCAAATTTTTGCAATACAACTATGAGGTCTTCGCGAGGTCATATATCGACATGCCTGGCATATCCGTTGATGTCATCTACCATCAACTGAGCATTGACTCTTCTTCAAACGGGTCGAGAAAAAGCATCGCATCTATGATACAGAAAGAATAGAGGCCATGAAGGTCGAGATAATCAAGTTCAACACTATCCATTTTGTCTAGAAAGAAGTCTACGCTGCTTTCGTGACTAATGTGGTCTTAGTGAAAAAGCGTTCACCGATTTGAACGAGGTGTGCCCTAAGGACAACTTCCCCTTACCCAAGATAGATCAGCTGGTCGACGCAACCGTAGGACATGAGTTATTGAGTTTCATGGATACCTACTCGAGCTACAATCAAATCTTGATGCACTCTGTGGACCAAATCCACATAACATTCCAGACATACCAAGGAATCTACTGCTATAACGTCATACCATTCTAACTCAAAAATGTAGAAGCCACCTATCAACATCTCATGAACTTTATGTTTGCAGACTAGATAGGGAAAACAATAGAGGTCTATGTCGATGATGTTCTCTTCAAGAGTGAATTGGCCAACCTAACATCCCCAACCTCTCACTGTTGTTTAGCGTGCTCAAAAGTACATAATGAGGCAAAACTCAATTAAGTACGTATTTAGGGTTGGCTATGGGAAGTTTCTAGGCTTCATGATAAGTAAGTGGGGAATCGAACCCAACCCAGAGAAGATTAAGGCCCTCATCGACATACAACCACCGCGAACTCAAAAAGACGTTTAGAGCCTAACTAGCTGAGTCGCAGCTCTTACGTGATTCATTTCAAAGGCAACAGACAAGTACGTTCCATTTTTCAAAACCCTCAAAGGCAAATATAGACATATAAGATGGACTGAAGAATTCACCAAAGCCTTCAACGAGCTTAAGGAATACATGGGTAGAGCACTGCTGCTAGCAAGACCCGAGATGGAAGAACCTCTGTTCATCTACCTCTCTATCTCCACATCCACAACCAACTCAGTATGTGTTAAACGGCAGCAAAGCAAGCGGAGAAAAGGTATACCGACGTTGAAAAATTCACTTTCGCTCTCATCATGTATTCCAGAAAGCTCTGACCCTACTTCCATGCTCATTCAATAATCGTAATGACTAACATGCCACTCCCATAAGTGCTTCAGAAGCCAGAGACGTTAGGAAAACTACTCAAGAGGGCGATCGAGCTGAGCGAGTTTGATATCACTTTCATGCCCCGTAAGGCTGAGAAAGGCCGGGCAATCACAGACTTTATTTCAGAATTCTAGTATGTCCCCGCCAAACCCACGATGGAAACCACTACTCCGACTCTCCCATCATCCACAAAATAGACCTTGGATGACAGAAGCCCGCAGTTGGACTTAACCAAGCCTACTTGGCTCCTATACGCTAATGGCTCAGCCTGCCATAACGGCTTAGATGTGGGACTCGTCCTCACCACCCCAAACAAGGTAAAGATGGAATACGATCTCCCCATCATGTTCAAAGCCTCGAATAATGTTGCCGAATATGAGGCTTTACTCGTTGGACTCCACCTAGCCAAAAACATGGAGGCCAAAAAAATTCAGATCCACGTCGACTCACAGCTCATCGTTAGTTAGAGAAACAATGAGTTCGAAGAAAAAGACTCTTCCATGGAGATGTACAGGACAATGGCAAAGTCCCTCCTGGATGGTTTCGAAGGCCACACTATCACAAGGATCCCGAGATAATAAAATAGTCACGCCGATGATCTTGCTCAGCTTGCATCTTCACTTGATGAGAAAGTGAGCCAGAAGGTCCTTGTGGAAATCCTTGATCATCCCAGCACCCAGTGCTCTTCCATCCGTGCAATCCACACCGAGCCCACATGGATGACCCCTCTAATTAGTTTCCTTGTCGACGGGACTCACCCCTCCAATAGAGTTGAAGCCAAGAAGATCCAGCAACATGCGGCCTGATATACTCTCATCAATGGCCAACTCTACAAGCGAGGCTTTACTCTCTCTCTCTCTCTCTCTCTCTCTCTCTCTCTCTCTCTCTCTCTCTCTCTCTCTCTCTCTCTCGCTCTCTTAAAATGTCTCATCCAAGGTGCTAGAAGAGACATCTTGGAAGAAATACATGCTGTCATCTGCGGTAACCACTCTGGACCACGCTCGTTAGCCCATAAGGCTTTTTGCCAAGGTTTTTATTGGCCAAACATTCATGCGGATGTTGTTGCCTTCACCAAGCGATGCGAAAAGTGCCAGAGGTTCGCTCATTTCCTTCACCTTCCACCAGAAAAACCTCACGCCCATGTCTAGCCTATGGCCATTTTCACAGTGGGGACTTGATTTGATTGGCAAGATGCTAGCTAGGAAAGGAAAGACAGAGTATGTTGTGGTGGCAGTAGACTACTTCACGAAATGGGTGGAAGCTAAGGCTCTGGCCTCCATCACCACCGCCTAGATCGAAACGTTTATCTTCCAAAACATCATATGTCACATCAGTTTTCTATATACCATCGTCACAAACAACGGGAAACAATTTGATAATGCCGCTTTTACGAATTCTGCGAAGGCCATAACATCCACCTCTGCTTTGCCTTCCCAACTCACCCTCAATCAAATGGCCAAGTCAAGGCTATCAACAAGATCATCAAGCACGCACTGAAGACTCAGCTAGACGAAGCTAAAGGCAAGTGGCCTGAGATTCCACCAAATGGATTCTGGTCATACATGACCTCTTACCAAATATCGACAAACAAATCCCCTTTCTCAATGATTTTTGGAACTAAGGCCGTCATTCTGGTCGAAACAAATGAGACTTCCTATTGAGTGTCAACCTATGAGGCAGAGCAGAATGACTAGCAACAAGTGGTTAGCTTAGATCTCATTGCGGAGCACTAGGAACAAGCTAACTTGAGGCACATTGCTTGCAAGCTATGACTCTACAACTACCACAATGCAAGAGTTAAAGAATGAAACATTCAGGAAAAAGACTAGGTACTATGGAAAGTCAGCCTTGTAACCAAGGATCACTAAGCCGAGACCCTTTTACCAAATTGGGAAAGCCTTTACAAGATTACAAAGATCTGCCGACTTGGCACATATGAATTGGCCGACTCCGAAGGCAGAAAACTTGATTGATGAGGACTGATGATAGGGAAAAGATGACGTCATCCTATCATACCTGACATGTCAAACGGCCACGTGTTAGATGTCAGATGTCAGCGATGACGTCAGCGTTGACTTTGAACATCAGCGTTAACTTTGCTGACGTCAACGTTGACTTTTGGCCAACCACCTTTTACCTGCGCGTGGGGGCATGGGGGCACATATTTCGAGGTGGGACTAGGACAATTCTAAAGGTTTTGATGATACGAATCCAATGGTGGTGGTTTTGAGTCAATCAAAGATCGTTAGGTTCGTCAAATTGAGGTTTAAAGCCTAGGGAAACGCATCCAGGACATGTTGACTTTTCTTGGAATGTTGGGGGTTCTTGATTAAGACTTATCTAGGTTGGTAGTAACCTTTGAGTGTGTTTTGGATATGTCTGAATGACCCGGAGAGGTTGGATTAGCCCGGAGAGGCTTATGGCACACATTTCGAGGAGCAACTTGGACGGTCTGTGAGTGGAATTTGTTTTATGAATATGATGCATGCATAAATGTTTTATATGTATTTATGAACATGATTTTAGATGTCATGAGTGCATGTGGTTTAGATGTCGAGATTTCCATTTTATGTGATATTTGGGCTTCGGCCAGGTTTTCTACATGCATATGTTTTACATGATTTTATATGATTTTGAGAGTTTCATAGAGAAACTTGAAACAGAGGAGTTGAGAAACGATTTTTAAAGGATTTCACAGAGATGCGTGAAATTGAGATTCGGGCACGACACCCAATTGAAAGACCTTGACTTGGCGTGAAGTTAGGGATGGTTTGAAAGTGTTTTGGAAATGAGGAATGGTTTTCAGATTTGGAAAAACCTTTCAGGCTTATGACCCAGTTGATTTGAGGTTTGACTAAGAGTATAGTAAAATGTGAGATATGTAACAACCCGTACCTTCGGGAAGGGTATAAATGTAATTTTTGTAAATATTTGTATAAAAGGACAATTTTGCCATTGCGAATAGTGCGTCAAAAGTTGACTTTTTGATTGACCGGTTGGATGAATGTTGACCATTGACCGTGATGTAGTTTAGGACGTCACGAGTCCGTAGACAGGTGGCATGTCCGATTCAGACAATAGGAGAAAAAGTTATGACGTTCGGAAGATTGAGGGCGTTACCGTAATTTTGACTAATCGAGGAAAATGTTGACTTTTTAGTGGACTTGTGATTTTCACATAGACCGAGGACCGTTAGATAGGTCTCGACGTCCTGAGTACAACGACAGGCGGCACGCTGTCATCAGACGCCGGACGAAATAGTTACGGGTCTGGAAAGTTCGAGGGCAAAATGATAATTTGTACACCTAGGGGCAATTTGGTCTTTTTCTCCTTAAGACCAATCAGATAAAGCCAATTGTATTAGTGGGATTCGATATTTATGTTTTTGTCCATAGGATGATGGACACGTGGGAGAGGCCTAGAGGTTTCTAGGGAAATTTGTGTGTGCACGGCCACAAAACGTTCAAGTTTAAACCGTGCAATTGGCTTCGACACAGGAAAACAGAGAGTGGGAAATTGGGAGTGTTCGATCGATTCAGTGCAAGGGTGAGTGAGTTGATGACTTGTGAGAGTGATAGAGAGACGAGGGTGAGTTGTTGATCGTGTTTGGAGTTGGAACCGTGCACGGTGGCACGACGGCAAACGACTGGAAGTTTTGGGAAAACAGAGAGGCGGTGACCCTGTGGTGGTGGTTGTTCCGTGTGGTGGCTCAAACCAAGGCACTAGGGGGCTCAGACGACTGCAAGGAACTCAACGAGCACCGTGGCACGCGGCGGTGCACACGGCAGAGACATAATCGAAGGTAAGCATCGAATCCCCTGTTTTTCCCGTGATTTTTTTTTCAATAGTCGTGGACTTAGGGCTAGAGTCGAGTGATTTGGAGGTCAGGGTGAGACTCCTGGAGGTCCCAGGAGTCGTTTGAATGTGGTGCCGTGCCGGGGGAGGACCTGGGTGGCCGTCGGCCAAAACAGGGGCCACGGGCTATGTTTTTCGAGGGAGAAATCGTGAAGTTTTAGGCCCTGATTTTACGATGTTAGGAGGGGGTTAGATTGCTAAGGATTGGACGAAGCTTCTGGGATTGGATTGGACTGAAATGGGGGAGGAATTGCAGAGAACCGGTCACGCCGGTTCAACTGTGTTGAACCGGGTGACTCGAGGTTGAAGAAACACTATAGGAGGCGCGTGAGGCCCACGCGCAGCCACTTTGGGCGGCGCGTGGAGGCGCGTGGGGAGGATTCCGGCCAACCTTCCAACATGGATTTGGTTCTAAATATCCTAAGGAATCCATTGGTGTGATTTTCGGGTTAATCGGACGATGTTATGAGATAGTTCGGGAATCCTGACGGTTTAGGGTCTACGATTAAAATATGAATAAATTCCCGAAAAATTGGGGAAATTAGGGTTAGTATCCTTGATGTATTTGTGACCCTATTTGGTGCATATTGACAGGATGGGAGACGCCTAAGACGGTCGAGGAGCGCACAGAGCGCGAGTGACACTTTCTGATTCGTGAGTGGACTCTTTCTTTCCTTACGAGCATTCCTAACTATTTTATTTATGTTTTATGATGTTAAATATGGTTTTTATGCTTTTTGATGGTGATTATATGTGGTTGACATGTTTGCACGTTTTTCGAGATATTTTCGGATTTTCGCACGTTTTTCGAGAAAAAAAACTGGATTTCGGATTTTGATGCCATACTTAGGGGTTTCAATTTATAATTGTTTTCTGATGATGATAAATGGATTATGAAACATGATTTTTGGATAATCGCGGGTTTTAGTGTAAAAAGTGGATTTCCGGATTTGGGTTTGGAATGACGGTTCTGAACGCCGGAAGGGCTTCGAACCGGGGATTTCGAATTCGAGTTTGGCTATGAAATGGTTTTACATTGAAGTTGGATTGGATTTGCTGGATCTGGATGTGGTTTTAAAGACCCGGATGTTCTGATGGATGGGGGACGGGCCCGGATTGAGTTTAAAGACTCGGGAGTTTAAAGACTCAGACATTTATGATATTACCCCCATAGGCCTATTGAGTTTAAAGACTCGAGAGTTTAAAGACTCAGATTACATTTAAGGCCTGGTTGAGCGTAAAGACTCGGATAGACCCAGCAGGTTTGATCAGACTTAAATATTTTTGGATTTGGTTTTATGATATGATCTTGCTATACTATCTTATGTTGCGGTTTTCTGATACTTTGTTGGGCATGCATGTTTTCAAAACGGAGAGAACAAATATTATTCTTATTATTTTCCTTAACTCTGATTTGATGATCAACTTCTTTAGAAACTTTTATTTATTCTAGTCCACTCACACTTTCTGGTTTTAAATTTTCCCTCCAGGTCGTGGTGATAGCGTTGGGGTGAACGTTGAGGCAGGAATCGAGGCATAGAGCTTACGACGTTCTTCCGTTGCGAGACTAGCATAGTAGGATTTTGTGCCCATTTTGTAGAACTATGCTCTGACTTACAGTTGTATTATATTTACTTCTTCGTCTGATAGTTATGCTTATTGTAGTATTAAGGTTATTTTGGTAATTTGAGTGTGATTGTCAGACGGGAGCAGGGTTCGTCCCGGGTATCGAGGCGATATTTGGGACGGGTCCTGACAATTGGTATCAGAGCATAGGTTTGTTGGTTTGTGTCGGTACGAGGTCGTATCTAGGTTGTTTTACTAACTCTATGCCTCTTCAGCGTACGATCGACCATGCCTCCGAGACGTGAACCCCCTCCACGACCTGTAGACGAAGCGGCGAGAGGGACTGAGAGCGCCTCGATTGAGCGAGCCCAGCGACTCGGGGCTACTACTTTCAGCGGTGGGGCAGACCCAGAGGAAGCTCACCGATGGATCACCCGGTTCGAGCGTATTTTTGGGGTGATGCATTGTCCTCCAGAGGACCGGGTCTTGTTGGCTACGTTTCTGTTAGATGGAGCAGCGTATGAGTGGTGGTATACGCTGGCGTTGTCCGGCTGGGATGCACATACTGTGACGTGGGAGACTTTCCGGGAGCGGTTCTTGGACCAGTATTATCTTCGCTCTTTTCGCGATGCCAAAGAGGCGGAATTTCTTCAGTTGAAGCAAGGGAACATGACAGTGGCTGAGTATGAGCAGAGGTTTCAGATGCTATCCCGATTCGCTCCTGCATTTGTGGCTACCGAGACGGAGAAGTGTCGTCGGTTTGAGTTGGGTCTTCGGGGAGAGATTAGAGCCATTGTGACAGCCGGCTCATTTGCTACATTCCGGGAGTTGTCTGATGCTGCTGTTAGAGTGGAGGCCAGTTTGCCTTCCAGGCCACAGTACTCGGGCAGTGTGCGACGCCGAGAGTATTCTTTTCCGGGAGCATAGAGTCAGAGGACCCCAAAGCGGGGAAATTATGGTGGTTCGTCATCGGCTGGTGGAGCCCAGTTTGGCAGACCAGGTAGTTTTCGGGGCTTAGGATTTCGGGGAGCTAGGGCACAGCCGACTCCTCAGGCGAGTGCCACTTCTGTTGCTTCTACTGGGAGGCAGACCGGTGGACCCGGTAGGGATTCTTGCTACTACTGTGGAGAGCGAGGACACTTTCGGAGGGAGTGCCCATTGTTAGCCTAGGAGGGTGGAGTAGGCCGAGGTACAGCAGAACCTGGGCGGACTACTGCATCAGTGTCAGGGGCAGCAGGCCCTAGAGGTGGCGGTGGTGCCACGACCGGTTCTAGAGGGCGAGGTAGGTCATCAGGACCTCAGGCGCGTGTTTTTGCTATGACCCAGCAGGAGGCCAGATCAGCACTGGGAGTGGTGACAGGTACACTTACCATACTTGGTCACACTGTTTTTGCTTTGATAGATCCCAGGGCTACTCATTCATTTATAGCTCGGAGTTGTAGTTTGGTGACGGAGAGGGAGATGTCTGCTTTGGAGTGTGCCTTAGGGGTGAGTACACCTACTGGGGAGGTGTTGGTAGTGACTCAGGTGTTGAAAGAGTGTCCGGTGATGGTAGGTGAGGTTGAGTTAATGGCGGACTTGTTACTATTGGATTTACGGGACTTCGATGTTATCTTGGGTATGGACTGGTTGACGAGACATCATGCTTCTATCAAGTGCTTCGACAGGAGAGTGACTTTTCGGAGTCCAGGATTACCAGAGACTACGTTTCAAGGTGATCAACGTGCACTTCCTACCGGAGTTATTTCGGCACTTGAGGCTACAAGCTGTTGCGTAAGGGGTGACAGGGTTATATAGCTCATGTGGTGGATACACGTGCTACGCCAGTGAGGGCGGAGGATATACCCGTGGTACAGGAGTTTCCCGATGTTTTCCCCGAGGATTTGCCAGGATTACCACCTCATCGAGATATTGAGTTCACGATTGATCTTTTACCAGGTACACAGCCTATTTCACAGACTCCTTACCACATGGCACCTGCAGAATTGAGGGAACTTAAGGCCCAGTTACAAGAGTTGGTCGATATAGGATTCATTCGACCGAGTATGTCACCTTGGGGAGCACCTGTACTATTTGTCAAGAAAAAGGACGGAGGTTTGAGATTGTGTGTGGACTACAGACAGTTGAATAAGGTAACGATTTGGAATAAGTATCCCTTACCCCGGATTGATGATTTGTTTGACCAATTGAAGGGAGCACAGTACTTTTCGAAGATTGATCTTCGCTCTGGCTATCATCAGTTGAGGGCTAAAGAGGATGATGTACCGAAGACAACTTTTCAGACCAGGTACGGTCATTACGAGTTTTTTGTGATGCCTTTTGGATTGACTAATGCCCCAGCAGCTTTTATGGATCTTATGAACCGAGTGTTCCGGTCGTATTTGGATCATTTTGTGATTGTCTTCATTGACGACATTTTGGTGTATTCGAAGAGTGCGAAGGCGCACGAGAAGCATCTCAGGATAGTGCTTAAGACCTTAAGAGAGCATCAGTTGTATGCGAAGTTGAGTAAGTGTCAGTTTTGGTTGACTAGTGTTGGCTTTCTTGGCCATGTGATTTCAGCCGAGGCCATCAGAGTGGATCCTCAGAAGGTTGAGGCGGTAGCAAATTGGGAACAGCCCAAGACGGTGATGGAGATCAGGAGTTTTCTGGGTTTAGCAGGTTATTACCGGCGTTTTATTGAGGGTTTTTCTATCCTTGCCGCAACATTGACACGGTTGACTCAGAAAGGAGTTCGGTTTGAATGGGATGAGAACTGTGAACAGAGTTTCCAGGAGCTTAAAAGGCGGTTGACATCTGCTCCTGTGTTGGCCCTTCCAGACGATAGTGGGGAGTTTGAGGTTTACAGTGACGCTTCCTTACAAGGTTTAGGCTGTGTGTTGATGCAGCATGGGAAGGTGATTTCTTATGCTTCCCGACAGTTGAGACCCCGTGAGATGAACTATCCTACTCATGATTTGGAACTTGCTGCGGTGGTTCATGCACTGAAGATTTGGCGACATTATATGTATGGTGAGAGGTGCAGGATCTTCACGGATCACAAGAGTTTAAAGTATTTGTTCACTCAGAAGGAACTGAATCTGAGACAACGCCGATGGTTGGAGTTGCTCAAGGACTACGACTGTACTATTGAGTACCATCCAGGGAAGGCTAATGTGGTAGCCGATGCCTTGAGCAAGAAGTCAGCTAGTTCCTTGTCACATCTGAGGACGGTCTGGTTGCCTTTGTTGGTTGAGCTCCGTAGACTGGGAGTAGAGTTGACTGTGGATGGTCAGGGAGCACTCCTAGCGAGTTTCCACGTGCGACCTGTTTTGATTGATCAGGTTATTGATGCTCAGTTTGAGGACCCTATTTTGGGCATCATACAGATTGAGGTCGAGGCTGGAGAGAGACAGGACTTTGAGATTCGCGAGGATGGAGCTTTGATTAAGGATGGACGGTTGAGTGTACCCAAGAACGAAACCTTGAAGAAGGTGATACTGGATGAGGCTCACTGTTTAGCCTACGCGATGCATCCTGGTGGGACCAAGATGTATCGTACACTTCGAGAGTATTACTGGTGGTCAGGTATGAAACGTGAGATTGCAGAGTATGTCAGTAGATGTTTGATCTGCCAACAGGTAAAAGCTGAGCGGCAGAGCAATGCAACCTTTGCTGATCCCCGAGTGGAAATGGGATCACCTGACGATGGATTTTGTATTCAAGCTTCCCAGAACACCGAAGGGACACGATGGCGTGTGGGTGATTGTGGATAGACTTACGAAGTCTGCTCATTTCTTGCCAGTACGAGAGAACTTCAGGTTGGCGCAGTTTGCACAGTTGTTTATTGATGAGATTATTCAGCTGCATGGTACTCCAGAGTCGATAGTATCGGACAGAGACCCGAGGTTTACTTCCCGATTTTGGCAGAGCTTACAGGAAGCTTTTGGGACAAAGCTACATTTCAGCACTGCATTTCATCCTCAGACCGATGGACAGTCTGAGCGGACCATTCAGATTCTCGAGGACATGATGCGAGCTTGTGTCTTACAGTTTCAGGGTATTTGGGAATCACATTTACCTTTGATGGAGTTCGCCTACAACAACAGTTATCAGGAAAGTATTGGGATGGCTCCTTACGAGGCTCTGTACGGGCGACAGTGTCGGACTCCGTTGTGTTGGGCCGAGGTGGGGGAGAGAAGACTTACTACTTCCGAGCTGGTAGATCTTACACATGAAAAAGTAGCGCTGATCAGGGATCGATTGAAGGCAGCTCAGGACCGACAGAAGAGCTACGCCGACCGTAGGATAAGGGATTTGGAATTTGCAGTAGGACACTGGGTTTTCTTGAAGCTATCTCCTTGGAAGGGAATCGTACGGTTTGGAAAACGAGGGAAGCTGAGTCCTCGTTACATTGGACCTTATGAGATCTTAGAGCGGATTGGTCCTGTTGCTTATCGGTTGGCCTTACCAGCAGACCTGGCAAAGGCACATAATGTCTTTCATGTATCTATGCTTCGGAAATACATACGGGATAATTCGCATGTTCTGGAAGCACAACCTGTTGAACTGAGGGAAGACTTAAGTTTTGAAGAACAACCAGTAGCGATTTTGGATCGGAAGGAAAAGGTCTTACGGAGGAAGACGGTTCCCTTAGTTAAAGTATTGTGGAGGAATCATCAAGTGGAGGAAGCTACCTGGGAACTTGAGGCCTTAATGCGCGAGCAATACCCTTACTTGTTTCACTGAATTTCGGGGATGAAATTCTTTTTAAGGGGGTAGATTGTAACAACCCGTACCTTCGGGAAGGGTATAAAAGTAATTTTTGTAAATATTTGTATAAAAGCACGATTTTGCCCTTGTGAATAGTCCGTCAAAAGTTGACTTTTTAATTGACCGGTTGGATGAGTGTTGACCATTGACCGTGACGTAGTTTAGGACGTCACGAGTCCGTAGACAGGTGGCATGTCCGTTTCGGACAATCGGAGACAAAGTTATGACGTTCGGAAGATTGAGGGCGTTACCGTAATTTTGACTAATCGAGAAAAATGTTTACTTTTTAGTGGACTTGTGATTTTCACATAGACCGAGGACCGTTAGATACGTCTCGACATCCTGAGTACAACGACAGGCGTCACGCTGTCATCAGACGTCGGATGAAATAGTTAAGGGTCTGGAAAGTTCGAGGGCAAAATGGTAATTTGTACACCTAGGGGCAATTTGGTCTTTTTCCCCTTAAGACCAATCAGATAAGGCCAATTGGATTAGTGGGATTGGATATTTATGTTGTTTTCCATAGGATGATGGACACGTGGGAGAGGCCTAGAGGTTTCTAGGGAAATTTGTGTGTGCACGGCCACAAAACGTTCAAGTTTAAACCGTGCAATTGGCTTCGACACAGGAAAATAGAGAGTGGGAAATTGGGAGTGTTCGATCGATTCAGTGCAAGGGTGAGTGAGTTGATGACTTGTGAGAGTGATAGAGAGACGAGGGTGAGTTGTTGATCGTGTTTGGAGTTGGAACCGTGCACGGAGGCACGACGGCAGACAATTGGAAGTTTTGGGAAAACAGAGAGGCGGTGACCCTGTGGTGGTGGTTGTGCTGTGTGGTGGCTCAAACCAAGGCACTAGGGGGCTCAGACGACTGCAAGGAACTCAACGACCACCGTGGCACGCGGAGGTGCACACGGCAGAGACAGAATCGAAGGTAAGCATCGAATCCCCTGTTTTTCCAGTGATTTTGTTTTCAATAGTCGTGGACTTAGGGCTAGAGTCGAGTGATTTGGAGGTCAGGGTGAGACTCCTGGAGGTCCCAGGAGTCGTTTGAATGTGGTGCCGTGCCGGGGGAGGACCTGGGTGGCCGGCGGCCAAAACAGGGGCCACGGGCTATGTTTTTCGAGGGAGAAATCGTGTAGTTTTAGGCCGTGATTCTTCGATGTTAGGACGGGGTTAGATTGCTAAGGATTGGACGAAGCTTCTGGGATTGGATTGGACTGAAATGGGGGAGGAATTGCAGAGAACCGGTCACGCCGGTTCAACTGTGTTGAACCGGGTGACTCGAGGTTGAAGAAACACTATAGGAGGCGCGTGAGGCCCACGCGCAGCCACTTTGGGCGGCGCGTGGAGGCGCGTGGGGAGGATTCCGGCCAACCTTCCAACATGGTTTTGGTTCTAAATATCCTAAGGAATCCATTTGTGTGATTTTCAGGTTAATCGGACGATGTTATGAGATAGTTCGGGAATCCTGACGGTTTAGGGTCTAAGATTAAAATATGAATAAATTCCCGAAAAATTGGGGAAATTAGGGTTAGTATCCTTGATGTATTTGTGACCCTATTTGGTGCATATTGACAGGACGGGAGACGCCTGAGACGGTCGAGGAGCGCACGGAGCGCGAGTGACACTTTCTGATTCGTGAGTGGACTCTTTCTTTCCTTACGAGCATTCCTAACTATTTTATTTATGTTTTATGATGTTAAATATGGTTTTTATGCTTTTTGATGGTGATTATATGTGGTTGACATGTTTGCACGTTTTTCGAGACATTTTTGGATTTTCGCACGTTTTTCGAGAAAAAAAAATTGGATTTCGGATTTTGATGTCATACTTAGGGGTTTCAATTTATAATTGTTTTCTGATGATGATAAATGGATTATGAAACATGATTTTTGGATAATCGCGGGTTTTGGTGTTAAAAGTGGATTTTCGGATTTGGGTTCGAAATGACGGTTCTGAACGCCGGAAGGGCTTCGAACCGAGGATTTCGAATTCGAGTTTGGCTATGACATGGTTTTACATTGAAGTTGGATTGGATTTAATGGATCTGGATGTGGGTTTAAAGACCCGGATGTTCTGATGGATGGGGGACGGGCCCGGATTGAGTTTAAAGACTCGGGAGTTTAAAGACTCAGACATTTATGATATTACCCCCATAGGCCTATTGAGTTTAAAGACTCGGGAGTTTAAAGACTCGGATTACATTTAAGGCCTGGTTGAGTTTAAAGACTCGGATAGACCCAGCAGGTTTGATCAGACTTAAATATTTTTGGATTTGATTTTATGATATGATCTTGCTATACTATCTTATGTTGCGGTTTTCTGATACTTTGTTGGGCATGCATGTTTTCTAAACGGAGAGAACAAATATTATTCTTATTATTTTCCTTAACTCTGATTTGATGATCAACTGCTTTTGAAACTTTTATTTATTCTAGTCCACTCACACTTTCTGGTTTTAAATTTTCCCTCCAGCTCGTGGTGATAGCGTTGGGGTGAACGTTGAGGTAGGAATCGAGGCATAGAGCTTACGACGTTCTTCCGTTGCGAGACTAGCATAGTAGGATTTTGTGCCCATTTTGTAGAACTATGCTCTGACAAGACCCGTCCCAACTGGACGTCAAAAAACGTGCCCGGTCCTGCTCCCGTCTGACAAGTCAACAAAAGGTCTGAAACTCCCCTTCGCTGCTTGCCAGACAAGGGATGTTTGCGCGGATTTCTGCTGCTGTCACTACCTCACGATCAGTCCCGAACGTCGTACCACGGCCTGGAGGGTCACAAAACAGAAAAGGTGTGAGTGGACAAAAATGACCTCTTATAAAAACATTTGCCAAAATTACATTCTTACCCTCCAGTTTTCACAAACTTGCATGCATATCGTAAAACATGAGTAATAGTATGAAATCATTCAAGTATGAACAGTGGACCGATAAAATCAAAACACGTTTTCCCATGGTCCACAAAACTCATGTTCACCAAATCAGTTCATGTTATAAAACATCAAATCCCGGCTCTCAGGCCAAAACATGTGAAAACATAATCACTGGCCACAAGGACCAAAACCCCGTACTCAATACCAGTACGTTATCACAAATAACATCAATCAGCACTAATCACCAGTGCACAATAAATATATCAATCCAATCAATCCGCACTACTCACAAGTGCATCAAATATCACAAATCACATCTGCACTACTCACAAGTGCACAATCAATCAAACTGCACTACTCACAAGTGCTGCACTACGCGTAGGCCAATATCGAGTCACTCTCTCGGGAACAGACACCTCTGGGCTCAACCCCCTCGGGCTCAGTCACCTCTGGGCGAACACATCCCCAGGCTCAGACACCTCCGAGTGGTACATCCAGGCTCAGTCTCATCCGAGAAGCTGACTACCATAGGATCAACTCCCGATCCTACAATCACATCCCCCAAGCTCCGGTCGTCTGGGTAATCCCCCCAAGCACCGACCGTCTGGGAATATCAAAATCACAATGAAAACCATCCCGGGAATTACATCCCAAAATATTTCAATCAAATCTTGACTTCATACCAAGTCAAGATCATTCTCAATTGGGTCTCAAGCCCAAAATACCTTTTACACATAAACAGTTAAAATCACATTTAAATCAATAGAATAATCCAGAAATCATCATTGACTCACCAACCAAGTCAAAATATCATTTTAGAAATCATTTAGACTCCGGGCCTAGCCCAAAACATCATCTGCACGTTCCTCGTAAAACGTGCCCGAAAAGACTGATTAAAATAATCATAAAATCCCAATAAATCATTAATTTCACAATTTCACAAGTGACTCCAAATCCGAGTCAAAATCACTATTCACTTGGGTTCTCATGCCCAAAATAACATTATCACGCAAATCCATGCGTTGCAACCTCCGTTGCCATTTTCACGTAAATCCACAAAATTGACCCTTGACTCATTCCCGAGTCATCACCTCATTTTCCAATCCATGTCTCAACAATCCGAGTCCAACCATTATTTTCAATCAATTTTAATCCCGGACTCACAAACCAAGTCCAAACATCATTTTTACCAAATTTCGTAATTTCTCGAAAATCGCCCAAAAATAATAATATAATAATCATAAAACCGAGAAATTACCGGATTGAAACATAAATCATGCCCAAGCATATAAAATCATATAATAAGGCATTTAAATCATATATGCATGCATCAAGGTTAGAAAACAAAGTCCACTCACACACACCGTCCAAAACGGTCTGTTTCCGAGCTGCACGTTTTTCCGTAAAATCTGGAAATCACAACTCCTGTCCAAAATCATTATAGAGGGTTACTAACATCTCAAAATACATCATATAATTTTCCTCAATTTTTTCGTAATTTAAATACGTATTTTAAACGTAAAACAAAACTTCGGATACGCGGAACATTATCGAAACAATATCTGATTTCCCCGAAACCAACGTCAAAATGTATGTTACACTGAGAGGATCAAAAGTCATGTTGACCTCACCTTGAGACTAGGCCGGACGCGCCCCCACCCGCCGCTGTGAGTGGCTGTGCGTGAAACCCACGCGCCAGCTACAGTACTGCCTCCCTCACCCGTTTGTCTGATAAACGGGTCCTTTAACCCGCGATCAGACCCGGTTCCAATCCTGTCAATTCGACACTAATTCCTTCAATTGAGCATTCAGTTAGTTTCAATCTAAGTTCAATTAGGGTTCTGTAACATTAATTATACGAAACCATACCTCAAACCCTACGATCAAAGTCGATTATTCGAAGGACCTCCGGCCATTGTTCATCATCAGAACTCCCTCAATTCCACACGATTTCCTTAAATTGATTCATCAAGAAGCATCAAGGGACTCAGGTAAATCTTTTCCCCAAATCAATTGAATCAATTCGTGGCTCAAACTCCACGACTCAAACTCGATTCTTCGTCACTGTGCAACTATGGAGTTCAGTCAATCTCAATCAGTTTCTTCCAATTGATGGATCCAGAAGCATCGTGGGATCCTCAGGAACATAATCCCCAGCTCAATTGCATCAATCAAAGCCTCCAATTCCTCGACTCAATCTCGAAATTTCAGAGGCCACCTTCCTTCAATTCTTCCACAATTCGACCCCAATTCCCCTCGTTCCTGTTGCAGATCGATTCGTATTGATCCCAGAAAGCTAAATGAGGCTTCAATTCCACTCCTCACGGCTCAATTCTTCCAATTTGATTTTCCCCCCAAATTGTCTAAAATCCGAAATTCAATTCCTCAGCTCACTCCCAATCTCCCGTGTTTACCCAGTTGAATCCATCTCTCAAAGCTCTCAAATTCCCCTCAATATTGGTTGTGAAAGGGAGCTGAATTCTCCCAATTCTGGTTCCCCTCACACGGGTAAGAAAACAAAGAAGAGGAAAAATGGGGAAAAAATGGAAGAAATGATGAAGGATAAATGATGATGTTGTAATGATGGTGTTGGGAGGGAAACATGGACCAGATTTCAGGGGATGGGTGACACTTGTCACTCATCCGAATGTGCACAGTCACCGGGTACTGTTCATATTAAAATATTATTTTAATCCCGGTTCGTTCGGTTAATCGAGCCCGATTCCGTGACCATAACTTCGCCGTCGAATCTCCGATTTCGGCATGCCGCCTGTCGTTGGATTCGTATCGACGAGACCTACGTAACGGGCCTTGGCCCATGTCCATCGGACCTCCCGATCAAAAAGTCAACATTTGGCCCCTAACATGCCAAATTACCAAAATACCCCTCAACTTCCGAACATCATAACTTTCTCTACGAATGTCGAAATCGAACGTGCCACCTGTCTATGAACTCGTGACGTCCCAAACTACGTCACAGTCCTCGGTCAAAGTCCGTTTGACCACCCGAACTAAAAGTCAACATTTTGCCCACGCCAAGGGCAAAACGGTCATTTTGCACGTTTCGTCCGAATTCACTCAACTAATCCCCGATTAGTCATTCTAATTCTTAATTAATTAATATTCAATCCCGGTATTCGGGACGGGTTATTACATGCTCTGACTTACAGTTGTATTATATTTACTCATTCGTCTGATAGTTATGCTTATTGTAGTATTAAGGTTATTTTGGTACTTTGAGTGTGATTGTCAGATGGGAGCAGGGTTCGTCCCGGGTATCGAGGCGATATTTGGGATGGGTCCTGACAAGATAAGTCGAGCTGTGACCCAGTTATGAGTTTTACGAAAGATATTTCGGGCATGAGACCCAGTTGTGAATTGACAGGATTTGAGGAATCATGAGTTATATTTCGTCCATGAGACACAGTTATAAACTGGATAGGATTCGAGGAATCCTATGTGTTATACTACAGGTTAGAGTCCCGGACGATCGAGTTAGAGTCCCGATCGATGATGAGATTTAGGTTAGAGTCCCGAGTGATATGACGCTCGCCTCAAGACTGCGGATGTGTTCCTTCAGGAGAGGTCAGGATGCACTGCCTATTGTCGAGCAGCCGCTGAAGGCTATGGCCGAGGGAGGCTCAACTTAGGAGTGCTGATTTTATTCTCTGAGATCGATCGGTGATGTGTTCACGATGATCTAGAGACGGTCACGACGGGTGATTTGTTCACGGCGTCATACTAGGATTGTGAGCAGTCCTGAGCTATTTGTACATGTGCTAGGATTGGAATCGTAACCGAAATTGAGGATGATGATAGTCGGCAGAGATCCCACGGGGATTTTCATTTGGGCTAAGACCCCGTACTTGTTTTCTATGATTTGGGCTGAGACCTTGTACACATTTTCTGTATGGGGTGAGACGTTGTATGAATCAGTTTTGGGGCTGAGACCCTACGAAGGAACTAGCTTCGATTGGGAAGCATTTTTCATTGAGATTTGATTTGGTAAGCAATACGTCTTGCTTCTGAGAAAGTATTTGAATGTAGTTTTATGATGCATGGATGTTTTTACGTGAAGGGTATAAATGTGATTTCGATAAATGATTTTTATAAAGTGTTGTTTTGTCCACTCACATCTTTTAAGGTTTTTAATACCCATCAGGTTGATCATGGATGCGAGCTGTAATATAGATCGAGACATCACATGCCACCACTGATGCTGGCGTACTCTGGCTAACCCTGAGTGGGTGACAAGTTTATCGCTGGTCTGAGAAAGTACATCCCACAATAATCCAAGCAGATTGGGATGTGTCCTGTCACCTACTCGGTGTACAATTACACATTGACTCAAACTTACGAGTCAGTGTACGGTCTTATTCGGCCTACACCTAACACTTGGAATTTGACTTAAACAATCGCGTTGGTGTACGATCCTACTCGGCCTACACCTTACCACTTACAATTTGACTCAAACAATCGAGTCGGTGTACAGTCCTACTCAACCTACACCATACACTTGTAATTTGACTCAAAAAATTGAGTCGGTATACATCCCTACTCGGCTTACATTTGCAATTTGACTCAAACATTCGAGTCGGTGTACGGTCCTACTTGACCTACACGCTACACTTGCAATTTGACTCAAAAACTCGAGTCATTGTATGGTCCTATTCGGCCTACACCCTGCCACTAGCAATTTTACTCAAACATATGAGTCGACCTGTACCCTATACATGGCCTTACATTTCAGGAATGTTCACCTACTTGGTCTACAACTGTTCACAACACTATTTGGCTTACTACTTTGGGTCGATTTACAAACATGACTTGGAGGAATTAAGTGATTCAAAACTGCGTTTCCATTGATAGTCAGACCTAACTTTCTCTATCTTCAAGAGCTTTACAAAGTGAGGCACTTGGCCATCTTCACGTCAGGCTGCACAGGCTCTAGCTGACCCTTTTGCTTTTTGGGTGGATCCTTTAGCTGCTCGGTTTTGGGCCGATCCTCACCCTACTTAGACTCATTTTCTTGCTCTTTTCCCTCAATGATGTCGTCATCCTCATCGAATAAATCCTCAATGAACATCTAGGTGGTTAGATTCTGACCGAGTCAGGGTGTCTGAATTGCCATGTTTGGATTGTGCAAAAAGAAGTTCTTGAAGAACTCATGCTCACAGTCGGCGGCATAGTCATTCTTGATCTTTTCTTGTTCCTCAGATTCTTTGAACTTTGCCACTGCTTGTTCATGAACCAGGGCCAAGTTGGTCTCTCTCGTAGCCATAACTCGGCTAAGTTCATTCTAGCGCCGAGCAACGCTGTTCCCGGATACCTCTACCTTGGCCTGGAGCTCTTTCTTGGCCCTCACAGCCTCTTGTACCTTCCACTTCTCGGACACCAGCTACCAAGTCAGGTCTGCTGCCAACTTGATTGCCTTGTCGGCCTCGTGAAACTTGGGTGCCAGCTCTTCCTGCTTCTTATTGAGCTTCTCATTCTTCCCCCGGGCAGAGCCAACCTTCTTCTGAGAAGAGGAAAAATATAGATAGACCTTACCGAGAGCCTACATATTCATCACGTTAGACCGACCCACTCTCATAACATAAACCTAACTTGAACATAAACACAAGAAACACTTGCATTGGTAAGTAGCATGAGTGCCCTCCCCATTTCTGGTCGACAGTCCTGATAGGGAAAGAGGCCAGGTCGTCTTAATGAATGGATGCCGCGTGGTAGAGACCGTTCACCAAGGGTATCATCTTCCCTAGACATTAAGCGGTTTCCGAGGAGCTACACAAGCTGAGTTCAACGACTTACTCACTCTCGGTAAACAACCCAAGGTTCACATCCTCTCCATACCTCTTTAGAATCTCCCAGATCCTCAGATCCAGCCGAGGCGGGGACGAGAGAGAAATGTAGGTCGGTAACGACATCATCCTTGATCCGCCAACACTACCTCGACCTCCTGTTGAACTTTGACCACTTGGGGTCGGGAGGAAGAACCCTTTCCTCCTCGGTCTCAACCTCCTTCCCTTGGGAATTCGAGGACGACTCTTCGACCTTATCTTCATAACTCGATTAGCATTCTGATCGGTATGTCTACTTTGTTTCTTTTTTTTCTGGCTTCGCTCTCTTCCTCTTCTTGAGCGTGTGGTCCAAACGCTGCGAGGGTTTTGAGAGCAATGCTTTACGCTAGGAGTCTTTCACGGCCTTCATTCTAACGAACACGGTGTCTTTATAAATCTTGTTCCCGGGATGAAATGGCACTGCAGCACCGAGAGAAAAGTTAGAAACCAAAAACAAAAAAACACAAGCACAACCTCAACTCAGTCATAGTGACTTACGTTCGTCGGTATCGATTAAGCGAGTAGAGTGCTGAAACCCTGGAAACTATAGAATGCGTTGGCTTCGTTCTAAGTCATCCAAGCTCGACCTTACCCTCTGGAGTATCACTGTTTCTTCCGAGGTGATCTCGCCAGTAGGGAACAGAACTGCACATCGAAACCACGATCAGACTCAATAAAAACACTTGGATAAAAAAACATGAAAACATAAATGCAAGCACAATATATGACCGACTCGATAACACAGAGATGACTAAGCACCTTTTATCTGAAACTTGCTTGGTATTGGATCCTCTTTGTATCCCCTTCCCAGTTCCACCGACCAAACAAAACTTTAATTTGTATGACTTCCGTGAGGTCGGCATATCGATTATGAACTCACCAGTTCTTCTTTTCTTTCAGCACCAAACAAAGATCCACTCAGTGCTCTGTTACTGGAAGCTAAACTCATACCAGTACATGAGCTGAGTGTAGGTCAGCTCGAGTTGCTCTGCCCAATGGAAGGCCATGTAAAGGAAGCAGAGCACAAACCATGCATTGGGATTGAGCTGGCCGAGTGCTGCCCCCATCTTCTTCACCATCTTTTGCCACTAAGGGTGGAGGGACAGATGAACCCTATGGTGCATCAGCTCGGTATAAAACAAGGCCATACCGGCCGAGGGGTTACTCAGAATCTAGCCCTTCGTCGATTACCGCGTGATCACCAATTGAGTCACCCCGACTTCTATGCTCATCTTTGCCAACCCTTTATCGGTCTCCTTGTTTACCATCTTATCCACGATAAAGTAGGTTTCACTATCGGCACCGCATCCAACATCGACCCGTCACTAGTCGACTTAACCTTAGGTGACAGGACCCGTCCCCGAAGGACATAGATAATCGTGCCCGGTCCTGCTCCCGTCTGACAAGTCAACTGAAGTTCCGAAATTACCCTCAGCACTTGCCAAACAAGGGATAACAGTACCTGTGCCCACTCATGCCCCCACCTCCCGATCAGCCTCGATCATCGCGCCACGACCTGGAGGGTCAATAAAACAGAAAAGGTGTGAGTGGACAAAAAGAAACGTTTGGAAATATATTTATCAAACTACAGTCTTACCCTCCAGTTTCAGAAACATGCAAGCATATCATAAATTATAAGTCAAATAATCAAAGCATAAGCATAAATCGCAAACATCAATAAAATCACAAGATCCAGGTCCAATCTCATATAGTCACGTTATCCCTGCAACGCGTGCAAATCAATAGGCTCAAGGACCGCTCAAAATCCGAGCATTCGCAGCTGTGAACACATCACCAGCCGACAATCCAGATCATCGTGAACATATCACCGACCGATCTCCATATCAATCCAGCACATCTGATCTGAGTCGAGCCTCCTCGGCTGCACGACAACAGACCGTGCTACGTGACCTCTCCGGGGTACACACATCCATCCCGGGGGCGAGCGTTATCTCCAGGGTGCACTTCAGGGGAAACATATTCCACCCCGAAAGCCCTAATATCCATAATATATCATCATCATGAAAACCCGTGAAAAAACAATTGCATTTGAAATCAAAATCGTTTTCAATATCACATAGCTTTCTCAAAATCCGTAAACCATTTCACGCAAATCCGCGCAATCGTAACCTCAGTTGCCATTTTCACATAAAGTCATAATACAAATCCATCAAATCATTTCCCGACTCATAATCCGAGCCAAAACCAAGCTCAAATCACGGGCCTTCGTCCAAAACAACAGTTCATAGTTTTCTCGAAAAACGTACCCAAAATCATATAAAATAATATAATATTCCCAAAATCCGGAAATCATCATATCGAAACCTCAATCATACCAAATCAACTCAAATCATATCATAAAGCATTTAAAACATATATGCATGCATTCAGGGTAGAAAACAAAAGTCCACTCACACACCGTCCAGATTGTTCAGTTTCGAGCTGTTCGATCTCTTCCGACGACCTGGGAATATTCTAGCCTGTCAAACAAAGTAATATCAGGTTACTAGGTTATCACATAACCCCATGTACGAATTCCCTAATCTTCGGAATAAAATAATATTATTTAAACGTAACCTATACGCTTCGGGTACTCAAAAGTACTCTAAATTCATATCCAATTGACCCGAAACCAACGTCAATAGGTCCGTATCATCGAGAACATCAAAAAGTATGTTGGACCCAAAGCCAAAATCCCAGCCACGCGCCCTCACGCGCTGTGAACAGTGTCATCCATGCAATCGATTTCCTGGTAAACGGGGTCGAGAACCCGCGATCAGACCCGGTGCAATCTCCCTCGATTCGACCTCGATTTTGTTCATTCTTTCACTCATTGTCATCTATTCTCTGTATATTAAGGATCTGTGACCTCAATTTTGTGAAACAAATCCTACAAGCCCTCGACTCAACATGGATACCCGACGGGTGCTAAATCGGGTTCTACCCAAATTCAAACTGTTTCATTCAATTCATCACACAGGAAGCATCCCATGTCCATTCTAAACATAAATGTGAAATCAATTTCAAGGTTCCTTACCTCCAAGTAGTCGAACTCAACCTCCAAAATTCAAAAATGTCACAGGGTCTGTTCTTCGTCAATTCTCCAGCGATTTCTTTCCCATTTGATTTGGTTCGTTTCGTTTAGCTCCCAGAAGACTAATTGTCCAGTCAATTTCACTCCAAACCTTCTAAACAATCGAATTCGACATTTAAGTTCTTGGGTGGTTTTTCGGGTTTTCTCAGTACAGGTTCAATTGGGGTTTCTCTGTTTCCCTTTCGGTTTTTCACTACTAATTTCACTTAATTGTTCACTCAATTAGCACTTAATTGTTCACTCAATTAGCACTTAATTGTTCACTCAATTAGCACTTGCTTCCTTGTTCTGCTGCAAATCGATCAAAGGGATGGGTTTTGTGTTCTCTGTTTTGTTATAACACCATATGCTAATTCAAAAGTTGATTTAATCCTTTGATTGTACAAATGGCAACCAAGTGCCACTAATCAGTTCAATTCAAGTGGCAGGTGTCACATTCTGAGCTAAAGTGGGCTGAATCAGCCAATTGCACCGTTTACTTAATTTCACTGCCTAAAATTACCATTTTATCCTTTAAGTCACAAATGACCATTTTGCCCCTGAACTTCCCAGACCCGTAACTTTTTCATCCGAGCTCCGTTTTCGACGTGCCACCTGTCTACGGATTCAGCGTCCCGAGATCTACACAATGGTCTTCGAAAAATGTTCAAAAAGTAATCCAAAAAAGTCAACTTTTAGCCACATCCCTCCAAGGGTAAAAACATCATTTTACATATTATTTTACTATTTTACATTCTTTGGATTTTCGGGGCGTTACATTAGGCATACACATCGACCCCTTCTGTCGACCATGGGTTAACTTTATTGCCTTATGCTCGCCTTTCCTATCGACTATCCCGGCGTCGACCAATACATTCCCACCGCCCAAGCGATCGGTAATCTCCACTTCAGAGGCTGAGTTATCCTTCTGACCAGAACTCTTGGCCACCTCTTTTTCGAGCCGAGACTTTTCCCCTACGTCGGCCGAGCAAACCTCGTCCTCACTATCATACGAGGGTATGAGGATCTTCACACTACTGTATGCGGACTCTCCGACCTCTAAGTCATAGCACCTCCCTTCCGTCTGAGTTACTATCCTTGGACATATACAAAAAAGATAGGGAGAACATAACTCAGAGGCCGACCTAGACTTTGGAAGATCTGACTACAAAATCAATAAGGTTCATGCTCAGTTTTTCACAAATTCCAACTTTAATTGAAAAATTTAGATATCACCACTTACCGTGTTTTTTCGGGGCGAAGAGGACAAATTGGAGATCGCACCACCGTAAGAACCATCGCCAAGAAGCTGAATAGAAATCACCTTTGAAACTAACGAAGTTTTGCCCAAATTTCGATGAAGAGCTTGGCACGAATAACGAAGCGTCACTACTCTCCATGGATGACACGTGTCCCAAACCAACCAGGTTCAATTGACACATATCATATATCCAACCGAGGGAGACAAACCGCCCTAGACTAACAAGCGACCTATGTACATCATCTCCGACTCAACTGACAACAGCCGACCCCTTCCAGGCCAACCGGCTTCACTTTGGCCCACATGTCGACCAAGGCCCCTGACCAACTCTAGGTCGGCCCACCGAGCCACGCACACCGCTTGGCGGCCGCTCTTCAACGCAATGATCTGGGCCACTACAATCAGCATTGACATGTCCACCCACACCTCTACTCATCCCACACCTTGCAGCCCAGTCAACTTTGAATGTTGTGAAAACTGATTTCCATTCTACACACCAAGAGTCACCGGCCTGCCAAAACACACCGAGACGCTTTTCGCACATAGGTCAACCGAGATGTTTACACCGAGAAACCTTCAACGACACACCGACCACATGTCCCTTCTAACACATACACGAGAGCAGGTAGGAGACCTCTCATAGCCGAGGGACTTGGGGGACTACAGGATTACCTCCCACCGAGTCTGGAAGAATGACACAAGTCCCCGACCGAGAAATTCCACCTCATTCAAGAGCTTAGGAGACTTCTGTTGACACCATATATGGCTAGAATCATTGAACCGTATACCTAAAGTCCAAATACCGAACATGGGCCAAGCCCATGACACTTACATTGCTATGACAATAGGCCCAAGACGGGATGACACGTGGAAGCATCTCCATACTCGATATGTGTGACACGTGTTAACAAGAAAATCGAGAAGCATTTGTCCTACATCGAAATTATGAAAATTGAACATCTCACTCACCCATATATAAGAGGTACATATTTCCCAAAAAAGGTAACTAATACTGACTATTCATTATTACTCTACTAAACTTAGTATTTACCGTTTTCTCTTACGAACAAAGTTACTAACTTGATCATCGAAGAATCTTAGGCCGGTACCACACCGGTGTGTACTAACGGAAGACCCACAACTCTCCTAGTTTGCAGGTTATAAGGAAGAACACGCGTCACTTGATAATTAAATAACGAATAATCGACCGTCGAAACATTTTTTTGCTTAACAATATATTACTATAAAACTTACGCACCAATCGAATTCCGATAATTAGTAAACGAGATCAATAATATTACTGGGGTGATTAGTTAAATATGAAAAGCATAATATATGACACGAGAAATGACCACATCGATGCTATCGATTTTCTAGGATCTCTCTTTCATCTAAAATCCAAATTAATTTTCTAGCTATAACGTACGTCATTGTTTTTTCTCCAACAATTCCCATTTCCCATAATATATTATTATGTCAATTCACATGTCGTGCCGACCGACAGGCTCAACCGGCCGGCCCCAACAGAATATTCGGATCTCACTTATTTTGGTCCATGAATCAAATGAATTTATATGTATTTCCTCTCTTTTTTTCTTTTTTTTTCTCTTTGAAAAAAAACAGGGTAGAATAAAACACATGAATATTCCTTAAAATTCAAAAACACGTATTATTATGCCATGTGTTCTTTCTCTCTTTTCTACAATGTAATAATGAAAGCAAATCAGCTGATCACCATTTATATCAAAATCAGAAAATGGTCAATTCTATAATTCAGATACAGCCTAAACCTGATTATAAACGTACGTAGAGTTTGCTCACTGTTAAATAAATAGATAAATAAATAAAAAACAAACTATGTAAAAGAGTTGTAGATACCAACCCGTTAATTAATAAATTTACTGTTCCAGAAAATTTTGAAAAGTACAACTCATGGATGCTTATATATATCTAGCTTGGTCAAAATTTTGGGCTACATGGTTAATTATCTAACAAAACAGGGTCAAATACATGGTTAATTATCCAAAACTATTTAAAAAGTATGCCTACAATATTATCCCACATTAATTTCATATAAAAAAATCTCTAGCTTCAACATTTAAAAATTTATTCAGAATAAAAGGTTAAGAACTCAGTTTGATAATTAGTTTAATTTTTTTTTAGTAATAACGTGAGAATGTAAGGGATAAAAGATGAAAACCCAAGTGTGTGCATGAAATTAATAATAACGTACCAAAAAAAAAACTAAAACTAAAACTAGAAATTGATAACAATTTTGAGTTTTCCTTGCATTTTTCTTCGATGATCATAATCTTCAAACCCCTCGTATATATAATTTCCTCCATCTTTAACCAAAAAAAAAAAAAGTGAAACGAAACATCTTACTTAAAATGGAAGTCATGATTATCAAAATGAGCCATTAATTAATATATAACCTTTTGGTCCCTCTAAAATTGTTGATCATGCTTTTTTGTCCTCCATTTAGTATAAAAGCTAGTTTCTTCATCAACAGGCTAATTGAATAACGAAGAGAGCTATGAAAAGTGATTCATCAGCTAAACTAAATATATACATATGTTCATAGGTCTCTCCTAATTAATTCTGTACGTTGAGACTTGAGAGAGAGGGAGAAAGATAATTAAAGATAAAAAGATAATTAAAGATAAACTTGCATCAGATTCCATCACAGATCGATATAGTCTTTGAAATTTTGTATTGGAGAATCTTTGAAGAAAAAGTAAACGTCATGTCCCCTTGGCTTTAAGTGAAAGCCTAAAGTTAAGCCTTTGATTGTTTTACCATAAATTAATCAAACATTTTATCTATTTTATAATTAAGACTTTCCTGAGAAGGACAAGAGAATCCAGTTCATGGCTTACACAAGCAACTAAACAAAGCACTCACACTCACCTTTTTTACCCATGTTTATGAATATCATGATCTTAGTGCCGCACCTTTCCCTCACATTTTCAATTATTTCTTTAAATTATATCGACCCATCTTAGCTTTGCTAAATTATACTTGCGCTACGTAGTAAGCATTACGATAAATTTTTTTTTTTCATTTGTAAATAATTAAGGATTTCTAAGTAATTAAGGATTTCTAAAATCGCTACACAATAATCACCGTATAATATAATGTTATTTTTTTTTTCATTTGTTAATAATCGAGAATTTCTAAGATCGACCTACGTAGAAGTGAGGACACCTATACACTGCATGAAATTGAATATTACTTGGTGAAAAGGCTTCAACCTCAAGCCTTTGTCGGGACGTTTGTTGAGCCATTATCACCGGGCTTCATCTATAACGACGAATAAAAATTGACGTCGTCGAGTAATAAAATGTATCCCGAAAGCGACATGTCGGCGGTCAATCGTCGAGTCAGACCAAACTCCACAAAGCATGTCGTTGGGCTAACTTACATGTTTAGTTTTGCGCGACGAAAAGAAATATTCGTTGCGAAAACTTGTAGCAATAAAAGACAATATTTATTTATAACTTACATTAAATAAATAAATACATATATATATAATGAGTATAAAAATATGGATAAATAAATAGAAATAAAATAATAGAACGATTGTTATGAAATTAAAAAACATATATTTATAGAAGTTAAAATTATGTTCGTACATAATTAGAATTAAAGCAATGTTTTAGAATATATATATATATTTTGAAATGCTTGGCTACGGGTTGAGGTCGTTGGGCTCCTGAGCATGCTGTTATGTTGGGGGTTGAGGCTATGATAGAATGTCATCAAGGTCACGGTCGCTCAAGTGATCAAGAACCCTAGCGAATTGGGCCTTAATCACATCATTTTGGGCTTGAATCTTCTCATTTTGGGCCCTAAGTTGTGCAGTTTCACCCTGAATGGCATTGAAGATTCACCATAGCTCCGAGATCTCCTCGAGAACGGCTCTCATGGAAGAACTGGAAAATCCAATCAAGACATTTTGTTGAAACCCTTTGCTCACCCCCAAATGATCTTCCATGGACGTCTACCAAGTGGTCGCTCCAAGAGAACCTTTGACCTCTCAATATTTGACATCTGCTCCAAGGGCCCCCCGAATTGTTGCTGCATCAACTCAGCCTTTGTCCGCTGGACATCCTGCATCATTTTTGCCTACAAAATCCAATAAATATTTATTAGTAATATTATTATCAACACAATAATTTTAATATTTAATATATCAAATATTATTATTAGTGAGCTTACTTGGTGGTTAGTCGATTACGATAGCGTAGAATGACGATTTTGCCCGTGGTCTGAGCCTAGAGTTGACTTTTAATACGGGCGGTCAAATGGACTTTGACCGATGACTGTGACGTAGTTCGGGACATCACGAATCCGTAGACAGGTGGCACGCCCGATTCCGACATCCGAGGAGGAAGATATGATGTTCGGAAGGTTGAGGGCACTTCCGTAATTTGGCTAAAATAGGGGCAAAAGTTGAATTTTCGTACGACTGAGTTTTTACACGTTGACCTAGGACCGTTAGGTAGATCTTGTCGTCCTGAGTTCGATGACAGGCGGTACGTATTCATCGGAGTTAGGATGTGTGAGTTACGGGTCTAGGAAGGTAGTGGCATTATGGTAATTTTGGCTTAAAAGGAAGGGCATTTTGGTCTTTTGCACATTGGGATTTGTGCAACAGATTGGGACAAGTGGACGGTTGAGATTGGGACATTTGTGAGAGATTGGGGAGGATTGTGACACGTGGGGCTTGGCTAGAGGCTTCTAGGGTGCACGGTCCAATTATTTGGGGCTGAGTGTTCGTGTGTGCCGTGTGTGTGTGTTCGAAGAAGAGAGAACAGAGACTGAGAGATTGAGAGAAAATTGAGGGGAGTTGGACGTTGATCGTGAGTGTTGGTGTGTTTGGTGAGTGAGGAGTGATCATAGATTGAGAGGGAGATAGTGAGAAGGTTGGGAGGTGAGGGGTGAGTGTGTGTGCGAGGTGTGAGCTCACGGGGAAACCAGAGAAACAGAGAGGAGTTCGAGCGGTGGTGCTACCGTGTGAGGGACCAATAGAGGCTGGTGGAGGTGTCCAGAGGACGGAGGTGGACTGGAGGAGTCGTGTTGTCAGGACCCACCCCGGTTTCACCCCGAAACCCGAGGTAAATCCTGCTCCCTTCTGACACCCCGACACAAAAACAGTCAGACGCAGGAGAAAGCACTCAATAAAAACCGAAGTTAGAGTTTACAGAGCATAGTACGAATACAAGGAAATAAAAACCGATGACAATTACACGCACGCGGAAGAAAAATTTAAACACTCGGAAATCCCGCTCGTCACTTCTATGCCTCAGACACTGCCTCGACGTCAAGACCTCGTGCTAGCTCCACAACCTGGAGGGCAATTTAAAAACCAGAAAATGTGAGTGGACCAAAAAGAATAAAAGTTTCAAAAATTATTTCATAAACAACCCAGGGTTTGGCCCTCCGTTTTGAAACCACATGCATAACTCAGTTATCAAAACAGTAGGATCCAATACTAAAAAAAACATCATAAGGAACAGAAACACTATAAAACAGTTATAGAAGTCATAGAACCGTAACAGAAACCATGAACTTCAAATCATCATTTTCCGATCAAACCTGCTGGAGCTATCCGAGTCTTTAAACTCCCGAGTCTTTAAACTCAATCCAGGCCTCAATCATATCCGAGTCTTTAAACTCCCGAGTCTTTAAACTCCCGAGTCTTTAAACTCAATAGGCCTAAAGGGGAAATATCAATATATCCGAGTCTTTAAACTCCCGAGTCATTAAACTCAATCCGGGCCCGTCCCCCGTCAAATCCATATCCGGGTCTTTAAACCCAATAACCAGATCCAGCAAATCCAATCAAAATCATTTGAAGACCTTTTCCGAATCCATATCCAAACCCGAATCCGAAACTACTGGTTCGAAGCCCTTCCGGCGTTCAGAACCGTCATTCCGAACCCAAATCCGGAATTCCACTTTTCAACCTTAAAACCAATTCTCGATTCTCGAAATCCGATTTCCAAAACCGAAAATCATTGATCATCAAATCATGTTCCAAAATCCCTTTATAATCATTGAAAACCCTTTATCATTTGAAATCCCAAAATCATAGCATCATAATCGAAAATCAAGCAGTCCTCGTAAAACGTGCTGAAAACTCTATTCCCTCGAAAAACGTGATGTAAAACCAACAAAACATATTCGATAAACATAGAATTATGATTAAAACCATAAATCAAGTATTGAAAACAGATATGCATGCTCGAGTTTAAGGAAAGGGTCCACTCACAGTACGGAGCCCTCAATCGCGTCCCGAACGTCTTGCACGTTCCTCGGCTTCCTCGGGAAATCCCGATCCTGTCAAAAACCGCCAAATGACGTCAATAACACGTCTACGAGTAACCACCTAAATTCCCTCAAAAATCCCCGGGTCCTAAACGTAACGAACCGGAACCCTAAACCTTCACCCTCGTGGAACTACTTTGATTCGACGTCCGATTAACCCGAAACCAATTCCAATGGACTCGTCACAACTCCTGGACCAAAAACCATGTTGACCACTTTCCCCAGAACCGCTGCACGCGCTCCCACGCGCCGCCCAAAGTGGCTGCGCGTGGGCCTCACGCGCCTGCTACAGTGCATCGGCTACCTTGAGAAAACCCGGTTCGACACAGTAGCTGTAAATCGAATCGGCGAGAGCGGTTCTCCGCCGTCCCGTCTCCATTCCTTCCCTTCTTTCACCATCTTCATCGTCCAGACCTACTCTGTCCATCCCCATCCTCCTTAGACCTCGACACAGCCCCTAAACCGTCGACTGAAGCTCGAAACAAAACACAACCGCTGCTCTGTTTTCCTTCCCGGCCACCCAAGTCACCTCCCGTCACGGTGGCAACACCAGACGGTTCCTAGGACCCTTCTAAACCAAACCCAACTCACCCTAACCGTCGATTCACTCCCAAACTTCACGACTTTAGGTTCGAACATCGACGGCAAAACAGAGCACCAGAGTACCCGCCGTCGTGTTAACCCCCACCGTGCACCACCTATCACGGCAGCACAGAAGCCCAGACCTCCACTGAGTCACCTAGACCACCCTAGACTCATCGATTCTACCCCTAAGGCTACGACTTCCATTTTGAACTTCTACGGCTAAACAGAGCATCGAAATGGGGATGAGGGAATTACCTGTCTTCCGTCACCGTCGTGAGCTCCTGTCGATAATCGGGAAGCATCCTGCTCCCGTCTGACAATCGAACCCAAAAGACCAGAAAACTAGTTAAAATTACAACACACCCATTGTCAGACCAGGGAGATTAAACAAATACATCCGACTGGACGTCAAGTCCACAGTTTCACAGAGCAATATTACAAAACAAGTTAAAGAAACAAGTCCTACTCTGTGAACTAACTACTCCGCAACGGAAAACTTTATGCCTCCGCCTCTGCCTCGGCGCTTGCCCCCACGCTTGTACCACGACCTGGAGGGAATTTAAAACAACAAAGTGTGAGTGGACCGAAACATAAGCTTTATAGGGAAAACAGTTTTTCCGAAATCGGGTTCGCCCTCCAGTTTTGTAACACGCATGCATAACCAAAAATTCAAATTTTGCATATTGCACTTTTGAAAACTCTTTTTCCGAAACACATGGAAAACGTTACAAAGGATCACCATAATTCATGTAAAAACCATTTAATTATTCCAGGTTTCAGAAACCGTCATTTTGAACGTTAATTGCACAAATCAAGTAAAACGTGAATCATTAACCACAATTATGCCGTTGGATCCATCCGAGTCTTTAAACTCAACATTAGGCCTTCCCGGGATATCAACGAGTCTTTAAACTCAAAACATGATTAATAGGCCTCGGGGGGTATCATAATAATCGAGTCTTTAAACTCACGAGTCTTTAAACTCAATTCGGGTCTTTAAACCCAATTTTTGCGCCCGCCCCCGTCATCAACGTACCGGGTCTTTAAACCCAAAACCAGATCCAACCATTAACCGGGTCTTTAAACCCAAAACCGTTTTTACACATAATAAATCAGGATTCATCACAAGTCTTTTTCCAACATTATTCCAAAACATTTCTCATCGTAACAGGACTCATGTCCGAATTCACATGCAAATTCCAACACATGCAATTTCCAGAAATTACTTCACAATGTGATCAAACATCATAAATCCGAAACATGCATATTCATATCCAGGTACTTTATCAAAATCATCACGCATGCATAAGCGAAAATCGTAACCTCGAAATGCGTGAAATACGGTAAATATCTCGAAAAACGTGAAAACACGTAAAACCGATATAACATATCACCATCATAAAATCATATGTAAAACCACGAGATAAATAAGCAAAATAGTCATGCATGCCCAATTTAGGAAATCAAAAAGTCCTCTCACGGTTTTAGGACGCGTCAATCGCGTCCCGCGTGCTCCTCCGTAGCTTCGGAAGTGTCCGGGCCTGTAAAAATGTACAAGAAAGGTTACAAACATCCCCAAATAGCTCGTAAGATTTTTCCCTAATTTCCCGGATTTTTCGGCAAAATAAACCTTAAGGACCTAAACTTCCGGGCTCCCGAGCTTATCCCGAACGACTCCCGAACAACTCGAATCCAAAAGGGAAATTGTTAATTAGACTGAAAGGATTATTTCTCATGTTGACCGTGATCGGAGTTGACGTCACACGCGCCGTCACGCGCCGCCCAAAGTGGCTGCGCGAGAAGGCCACGCGCCAAGCTACAGTGTCTTCTCCCTTACCCGAACAGCCTGCTAAACGGGTCTGATACCCGCGACTCAACCCGATCAGTTAGCCCTCAATTCTCAATCAATTCTTCCCATTTTCAATCCTATTATCTTCTCTAACCCATTTATTTTAGGTCTGCATCATTGGTTAACCTCGACTTATACTAAATCGACCCATCTCAAGCTCACACAGTCGAACAAGTCGACCTCTGAAACTTACCCAAACTGACTCCATACTCAAATTAATTTCACCAGTAGCTTAAGGAAACTTATACGAACATACTGGTACAATCAATTGGGCTCACCGTTACCTGGAAGTCGTCGACCTCAAGCTCGAAAATACTCAGAACCAGGGAACTCCGTTCTTGGCCAATTCGTGCGTGACGTCCCTCGAAATCGACGTGGTTGGTTTCCTCTTGCTCCCAGAAGACTAGAATGGCCCCCAGTTTAGCTCGAAAGTCCCCACAATTTGATCTTCCATTTTTCCCTCCACTGGTTTTTCCTTCAAACTGGGACTTGGGTTCCTGGGCAAAACGGGCTCCAAACTCAACAACTCCAGCACTGTCGTGATTCTGTCACTCCCAGAAGGCTCCCTATGTGTTTAGTTTCACCTCAAAGCCCGTAGGAATTGAACTCTGAGTTTCCCCCCAAAAACCCGAAACTGTTTTCTCACCGTCTCTCTCAACCTCAGCCCTCACACTGATGCCCAAATGACCCAACTGAGTCCCCTCCCCACTCTCTTACTCTGTCAAACGATTCAAACGGCCAGCACCGGTGGGAGACCAACTGAGGTTCTCTGAAACTTGCTTCCCACAAACACAGAAACCATGGCCATATTAAACTCAATCCCGTGCCTGCAACCTGCTCACGCCACTCAGTCATGCTCCCACTACCTCAATTCACATAAACAAAGCATCTGATCAATCCACTAGGGCCATAAACAATTTGAACGCACAAAACACCACGGCACGGCCGTGTGCTCTGTTTTTCACGGTGGTGCTACAGTAACCGCCGTGAAAATGACCAAAATGCCCCTCTGTGCAATAATTACCAAATTGCCCTCCAGCTTCCGTGACCCATAACTCGGTCATCCGATGTCCGTTTCAAGCGTGCCGCCTGTCGTTGTACTCAGGGCGTCGAGACAAACACAACGGTCCTCGAGTCAATTGCAAAACAATAGTCAAGCAAAAAGTCAACTTTTCCCCCCTAATAACGCCCAATTACGGTAATGCCCCTGAACTTCCGAACATCATAACTTTCACCCTGTTCGTCCGAATCGAACGTGCCACCTGTCTATGAACTCGTGACGTCCCGAACTACGTCACGGTCATCACTCCACGTCCGTTCGACCTCTCAATCAAAAGGTCAACAAATTGACCACACAAATCACAGGGTAAAAACGTCATTTTATTCAATATTTTACAATATTACATTTTCAGAACGTCCGGGGCGTTACACGGGACGGGTTGTTACACGTGTTCTCACGACTGAGCTCACGGCGGTGGTCGGTGTACAGGTAATTCCTCATCCTCTTTCAATTGCCCTGTTTTGCCGTCGAATTTTAAACTCAAAGTCGTGGGTTTTGAGTGCGAGTCGGGGCTTTTGGTGAGTTAGGTGAGAATCAGGGAGGTCCTAGGAGTCGTCTAAGGCGGTTGTTGTGACGGGGGGTTACCTGGTTGGCCGGAGTGTGAAACAGGGGACAGTTTGGGTTTTGGTTTCGAGCTCGAGTCGACGGGTTAGGGACGGTGTCGAGGTGTTTGGAGTAGGGGAATGAATTGCTTAGAACTGGACGGTGAAGCTGGTGAAAAAAGGAGGAAAACGGTGGAGGGTTGGTGGAGAACCGATCACGCCGGTTCAGGTTAGCTGGACCGGTCTGGACCGTTGAGACTGAGGTTAACGATGACACTGTAGCAGGCGCGTGAAGCCCACGCGCAGCCACTTTGGGCGGCGCGTGGGGGCGCGTGTGGCGGTGTTTGGGAAAACGGTCAACATGGTTTTTGGTCTAGGTGTTGTGACGAGTCCATTGGAATAGGTTTCGGGTTAATCGGACGTCATTTGAGGTTAGTTCCGCGAAGGTGAAGGTTTAGGGTTCCGGTTCGCTACGTTTAGAACCCAGGGATTTTTGGGGGAAATGAGGTGGATCTTCGTAGATGTGTTAGTAACGTTCTTGGGTGATGGTTGACAGGTTCGGGATTTCACGAGAAAGCTGAAGAACGTACAGGACGTTCGGGACGCGATTGAGGGCTCGGTACTGTGAGTGTACCCCTTCTCTAAACTCGAGCATGCATAACTATTTTCTATAATTATTTTATGGTTTTATATGTGATTTCATGATTATGGATTATGCTATAACTGTTTTACTTAATTGCACGTTTTTCGAGAAATAACATATATGGCACGTTTTACCAAAAAGGCTTGATTTCTGATTATGATGCTATGGTTTTGGGATTTCAAATGCTAAATGGTTTTCAATGATTATAATGGGATTTTGGAACATGATTTTGATGATCAAGGTTTTCGGTTTTAGAATCGGATTTCGGAAAGCGGAATTTGGTTTTAAAGTTGAAAAGTGGAATTCTGGAGTTGGGTTCGGAATGACGGTTTTGGATGCCGGAAGGGCATCAGACCGATGATTTCGGATTCGGGTTTGGATATGAATTTCGAAATGGTTTTCAAACAGTTTGGATTGGATTTGCTGGATCTGGTTATTGGGTTTAAAGACCTGGATTATATTTGACGGGGGACGGGCCCGGATTGAGTTTAAAGACTCGGGAGTTTAAAGACTCGGATATGTTGATATTTCCCCCATAGGCCTGTTGAGTTTAAAGACTCGGGAGTTTAAAGACTCGGATATTATTGAGGCCTGGATTGAGTTTAAAGATTCGGGAGTTTAAAGACTCGGATAGGTCCAGCAGGTTTGTTCGGATAATGATTGTCTGAGATTTATGCTTTATGATCTGGTTTTATGATGTTTATGACGTGATTTCTAAAACTGGTTTAAATTCTGTTTTTATGATGATCCTTATGTGATTTATAACTGTTTTCATCTAATGGGTTATGCATGTGTGTTTTCAAAACGGAGGGCTAAAACCCTGGTTTTATTATGAAATGGTTTTCGAACTTTTCTTATTTATGGTCCACTCACACCTTCTGTTTTTAAATTGCCCTCCAAGTCGTGGAGCTAGAGCGGGGTTTCGGCATCGAGGCAGCGTCTGAGGCATAGCGTACTCGAGAGCGACCCCTGAGTGTTTTAAGTTTTCCGTGTACGTGTACTGTTCATCGGTTTTCTTTCTTTTGTATTTTGTACTATGCTCTGTAAACTTTGACTTCGAGATGTTTAAATTTCCTCCTGCGTCTGACTGTATAGTTTAGTGGTTTACTTTGGTGTTGTGTCGGGGTGTCAGACGGGAGCAGGATTTACCTCGGTTTTCGGGGTGAAACTGGGGTGGGTCCTGACAAATAGCGTCAGACTCTTTGACAGGACCCACCCCCAATCCCCCTGGATTAAGGGCTAAGTCCTGCTCCCGTCTAACTTACGCATGACACAAAGGCTAAACCGATGTCCAACCTCCATGTGACACGTAAGTTGGACAAGGGATTTCCCAACGCACCGTTCCAGACTTCCAGACTTCCCAGAGCGCGCAGACTCTACTGTGGTTCGCTTATGTGATGTCTTCGTCTCTCTCGACCAACAGCCCACACCGTAACAACCTTGAGGGTATCGAAAACATAAAAAAAACTGTGAGTGGACAAAAATAAAGTATAAGTTCAAAAAACAGTATCAGAAAACAGTTATCATTTGTACCCTCCACGTAAAAACCAATGCATGCATATAACATTCATGATAGGACCGACCCCTAATCCCCCGGGATTAAGGACTAAATTCTGCTCCCGTCTAACTTACACATGACACAAAGGTTAAACCGACATCCAACCTCCATGTGACACGTAAGTCAGACAAGGGATTCTCGATCCGACCATCCCAAAAGTATCCGTACCTCCCAGAGTGCACCGAATTTACTGTGGATCGCAGATGTGATGTCTTCGTCTCTCTCGACCAACAGCCCGCACTGCAACAATCTGGAGGGTATCGAAAACACGAAAAGACTGTGAGTGGACAAAAGTAAATAAGAGTTTCAAAAACAGTTATCAGAAAACATAATTATATTTATACCCTCCGTTTAAAAACCAATGCATGCATATCCAGCCAAGTTATAAAACCATTCTCTACTCATGTTATTTAAACCATGTAAGAAAAACCGAATACATTGTTCTTTGCTCAAATCCCGGGCCTCAGCCCAAAACCATCAAAAATCATGTCATCCGGGCATAGCCCAAAACATCGGAAAATCATGATCGAAAACCATCATCATCAAATCTCAGTGATACCCAAAAAAATTTTAGAACCATATTTCCATCCTTCGAACCTGGTGGATCTATCCAAGTCTTTAAACTCAATCCAGGTCTCAGTATAATCCGAGTCTTTAAACTCCCGAGTCTTTAAACTCAATAGGCCTACGAAGGAAAATCAATATCCGAGTCTTTAAACTCCCGAGTCTTTAAACTCAATCCGGGTCTTTAAACCCAATCCGGGCCCGCCCCCGTCATAATCATATCCGAGTCTTTAAACCCAATAACTAGATCCAGCAAATCCCTTTTTCCATTTCCGAATCCGAATCCACAATCTCATCAGGATCCCGGATCCAAACCCAGAACTCATATCCATATCCATTTCCAAATTCGAGTCCGAAACCATTATTCCGTAAGCTGGCATCTAGAATAACCATTCCAAACCCAAGCCTGGGAATCCACTTTCAACTTCCAAACCAAATTCTGAATCGTCATCCTGAAATCTGATTCTAAAACCCGAAATCACATTCTTGAAAACCACTTTTCTGAACTTGGCTTCAAGCCCGAATTTACTTTCCAAATCCATTTGAAATCATTGAAATCAAATTATATGTCAAGTCTCAAAAGTAAATCATCGAAACCATCGTCAAATCATAAGATAAACCGAAACCTCGTAAAACGGTGCACTTACGTCATAATCTCGAAATCCGTGCAAAATAGTAAACCATAAAGATCATAAATCAAACCATAGAACCACGTATAGAAAACATTTAAAAACATATATGCATGCATCATAAGTTAGAAAGCAAAGTCCACTCACAGACCATTAGCGTCGTCGCCTCGATATGAGCGCACTTAAACCGTTCCCGTCTAATCCGCTATCCTCAGCTTCCCAAATCTGTCCAAATTCCATAATAAGGTCACTAACTACTTCATAATGATAATACTAAAGTCCCGTAATTTTTACGAATTTTTAACTATTTTTAACCTAGGCCTAAAACCTTCGGGTATCCTGAAACATATCGAGACGATATCCAATCGACTCGAAACCAGTTCCAAAATGTTTGTTACATCGAATACTTTAAAAGTCATGTTGGAACCTTCCTCAAAAGGCGTGCCACACGCCCACACGCGCCGCCTGAAGTGGCTGCGCGTGGGCCTCACGCGCCAGTCACTGTTCATCGTCTTCAACATCAGTCGACCGGTCTGAACCGGTCTGTAATTCCGGTCCGATTTTGAACCGACGTTCATGGTTTTGTCCAATTTTTAATCCGTTTCTATGCCTATTGCTACCCTTAGCTTCGTCCCAACAAGTATAATCAATCTAGCTAATAGATACAAAGAATTCTGGTCTATAATTACCTTCCCGATTCAAGAACAATAACCAGGCTCTGCAACCTTGTCATTCCATGGTTTCTGGCTTCCTCCAGCCTCCACTTCCGTCCCAAACGACTTATTTACCTTCCAACATCAAGTTCTAGTCATTACTAATCATCGACATAGGCTAAAAATCCATAACCAAGATTTAAGCTCAAGCTTACTGTGTCGGTTCGCCGGCCACCAATCCACGGTAGACCTCTGACCCAAGCCCAAAATACTCCCTAAGGGACTCCTGGACCTCATCCTAACCATAAAAAGCACTCCTCAAGTCTCAAAATATCAACTTCCATTGAAGGAAGAACAGAGCACTTCACGGGTTGCCGTTTAGGACCACCGTTCATGACGGTTCTCGCGGCAGTCCCAACTCACCATCACACTCCTCACTGTTATCTCTCACCTTCCTTCACAGGTTACAGACCAATATGGAAATCAAAGGGCTGGGTTCACGGCTCTTGCATGATCAGTCTCTGTTCTCTCTTTACTCTCCTCTGATCGATTAACCCAATTTTAAACTTAAACCCGTGAGATTGAATTGGCTAGAAGCCTCTAGGAAATGGCCATGGGTCCTTAATTTGGTGGTTTAGCTCACAAATATCCAATCCATCAGCCCCAGGTGTCCTCACCTGATTGTTCACAGAAACCAAGATGCCAAAAGACCATTTTGCCCCTCAAAGTCCAAATTACCATTTTACCCCTCGTATTACTAAACCCGTAACTCTATTTTCCGAACTCCAATTTACACATGCCGCCTGTCATTGTGATCAGGGAATCGAGACCTTCCTAACAGTCCTCGAATTACGTGGAAAGTAGTTATCATGTAAAAAGTCAACAAATTCCCTCTTTTAACTTAATTATGAAAATGCCCTCGAACTTCCAAACGTCATAACTTTTTCCTCGAATGTCGGAATCAGGCTTGCCACTTGTCTATGAACTCATGATGTCCCGAACTACGTCACGGTCATCGGTCAAAGTCCATTTGACCGCCCGAACTAAAAGTCAACATTTTTGCCCATTCTAGGGGCAAAATCGTCATTTTGCAATGTCCGTCTGAAAGCCTCCAACTAATCACCGATTAACTTCACTAATCCGTCATAAAAACCTAATCTAATTCCGATTTTTGGGATAGGTCGTTACATTCAAGTCACAAAACCATGTCACATCAAAACCATATATGAAAAACCATTATTAAAAACCCGAATCAAATCCGTCATTCAAATCCACGGCCTCAGCCCAAAATCACAAATCATTCGCAAAGTACGGGAACTCGGTCCCTAAACTCGTCAAATCCAAATCATCCGGGCCACTGCCCAAAACATTCCGAAAACCAATGAAAAGCCAGTGAAAAACATCAATCATGCGAGAGCGCTCGAGTCTTTAAACTCAAAACCATGCGCATAATCAGGCCTTCCCGGGATATCAACGAGTCTTCAAACTAAAAACACAATCAACAGGCCTCGGGGGGGGGGGGGGGGGGGGGGGGGTATCATAACTGAGTCTTTAAACTCAAAACATATACCGAGTCTTTAAACTCAAAACATATCAATCCAGGGCCCTCCCCCCGTCAATCAACCGAGTCTTTAAATTCAAAACCGGATCCAACGGTTTTTGTTTTCTTTTTCCGGGTCTTTAAACCCAAAATAATTTTTCAATCAACAGTAAAAACCATAGAAAATCCTTGTCCGAATTCGCAACAATGATTCCGTAAGCTAGCATTCAGAACCATCATCCCGAACCCAAATCCAGATTTCCTTTCCAAGTTTCAAAACCAAATCTCATTTCCGAAATCACATGAATAGGGCTCCAAACCCGAAATCACTTTTCCAAAGTTCATCGTAAATCATTGAAATAAAATCATATTTCAAATCTTAAAATAAAATCATTAAAGCCATGATCAAATCACAATAGAAATTGAAGCCTCGTAAAACATACAAATACGTACTTATCTCGAAATTCGTGCAAAACCGTAAACCATCAAGATCATAAATCAAATCATAGAATCACGTATAGAAAACATATAAAAACATATATGCATGCATCATAAGTTTGAAAGCAAAGTCCACTAACAGACCGTTACGTTGTCGCCTCGATACACGCGCAGTTACACCGTTCCCGACCAATCCACTACCACCGGCTTTCCCAAACCTGTCTAAATCCCATGATAAGGTCACTAACTACTTTATAAAGCTTATACTAAGTCCCTGTAATTTTCCCATATTTTTAACTATTTTTAACCAAGGCCTAAAACCTTCAGACATCCCGAAACTTATCGAGACGATGTCCGATTGACTCGAAACCGGTGCCAAAATGTTCGTTACATCGAATACTTTAAAAGTCGTGTTGGAATATTCCCAAAAAGGGGCTCTTCGAGCCCTCACGTGCCGTCTAAAGCGGCTGCGCGTGGGAGCCACGCGCCTACTCTTCATCATCACCTACCTTGAGACAGACCCAGTTTGAACCGGTCTAAACCGGCCGGGTTCGACCGAACCGACACAGGCAGTCCAACCTTCTAACTCGTCTATTTTCGATCCGTTTTTTTATCCTTCTCCTTCCTACGGCTACGTCCAACCCTTTCCTATGTAGCTACAATGTCAAAACATAAAAATAAGAACGAGAAACTACCTCCAGATCAACCTTCAAAACTCGAGTCTTCCTCTTCTCTGTTCTCTTGTTTCCGGCCACGTCTGTCCTTCATTCCACTTCCATTTTCTTCCTTGTGTCATCCACAACCTCACCCAAATAACCAATTTAATCAACTATCACTAAAACACACCTTGCCATTTTCGAATTCAAAAGAAATGTTCACGAGTTTTTCACTTACCGTCCATGTTAGGTCTCAAAACTAGGCTGAATCAACTCCTGGTTATCTCTAGATCATCATTTGATTAATCAATTAGGCTTATTCATCCTTCAATTCGATTCCATTATTTCGAATCCGAACAGGGGACTCACGGGTCCTACGGATTTCCAACCTTTTCCCGCCGTCGTGAGCCGCCGTGCCACCACCATCTGCCTTGCCTTATCCTCACCTCTCACTTATGTTCAGATACCATGGGCATACGATCATGTTTGAGGAGGGTTTGGGTCAGGGTTACTCATTCTCCTCTGTTTTTCTCTGGTTGCAACCCACACACACACACCGTGCACGACTTAAAGAGGCTTCTACACCAATCCAGACCCAGCCAGGTGTCCAAATCTGGTGGGCACTAATCCCAAAGTAAGCCATGTGTCCACAAATACCAAGCACAGATCCCTAGGTAATGAAAAAGACCAAAATGCCCTTGCTTGCACAAATTACCATTTTGCCCCTCGCATTTTTAGACTTTTAACGAAACCTTCCGACGTTCGATGACAGCATGCCGCCTATCGTTGGACTCAAGGCATCAAGACCTTCCTAACGGTCCTCGAAGTGTGTGAAAATTTCATGTCTTTTGAAAAGTCAACAAATTGCCCCTTTTCAACAAAATTCCCAAAGTACCCTGGAACTTCCGAACGTCATAACTTTTTCCTCGGATGTAGAAATTGGACGTGCCACCTGTCTATGAACTCGTGATGTCCCGACCTACGTCACGGTCATCAGTCAAAATCCATTTGACCGCCCGATCAAAAAGTCAACATTTTTGCCCAATTTCAAGGGCAAAATCGTCATTTCGCACCGTCCGTCCTAATTCATCCAACTAATCACCGATTATCTTCACTAATCCGTCATTAACCACTAATGTAATCCCGGTTTACAGGATGGGTCGTTACACTCTTGGTTTCCCCAATCATCGTACATTTGTCTTTAAGTCTCCACCTCTTGGACCAATGACCCAATGATTCGTTGATCCTCTTGTTGGGACAATAAGGACCGTGACCCCCCTGTGGTGGTTCAATTTATTCGCGCTCCATTTTCACTAGTCAACAATAATTATATTTGAATGGAAAGGTAAAATAAAAAAATAAATGAAAATTTTAATTAAGTCAACACTGCATGTTTGCACACCCAATCTCACCCTATCTCCTTAGGCCCCTCCAACTCCTGTGGAGGATTTGCACGAGCTTCCTGCGGGGTCAACCACTAGTTTTGGAGTTTATACTTGCACTTGGCGTACCGCAATTTCCAGTGATGCCTCATGTAATTCATGAGAGCGGCGTCCTCACGGTCGTACTCAAAATTGGTCTACAATAAGTTATTAGAGTAAAATAATTAAAAATAATTAAAATATTTAAACAAAAGGCAAAACACAAACTAATAAGGAAGACCAACAACGTGTGATCTCTCTCAACAATTGTGTCATGAACATATTGCACATCATGAGGGAATGGGTGTGAAGAATCACGCCCATGTCATGCACCATCAAGCTGTGGATCTTGATGAGCGATATGTGGAGGCGAGGCACAGAAACGAGTTAAATCTTCGCATTTGCCAACAGATAAATCCTCTAGGATGACAACCCCTGGCTAATCCCGCACACATTTATGTTTCTCTTTAAAAATTCGATAAACATTAGCAAGCAATATGAGTAAAAAATAAAAATAATTTTTTACATTAAAACAAAATGGCAACTTACCCTTAGGGAGTGTTCTGGAAGTAGAATCTGATTCGTACACTCTGACCTAGACTTATGGGATTTGAGAGTTGATATGACGTTGCCCCACTTCTTTGAAGGCGATCAATGAGCCGAGTGCAAACTGGTTCATGTGTACTCCTCGATCGAGATTGCATGATCTATCATGCTCAGTACCGAGAGGCGAGCTGCATCCTAATTAAAATTAAATATAACCAACCAATCAAGTTTAACAATAATCAATTCTAATCAAAATTAACAATAATAAATTGATAAGCCCCAACCCTGAATAGACCTCGTAAACCACATCGGACCCTACTCCCGTATGACAAGTAAGCCAAATACTGAAATTACCCTCAACTTGTCAAACAAGGGATATTCAAACATCCTTACGAATATGATGGTTGTCCAGAGGGAAGGGTTGATGGTTGGGGGTGTGTGTGTTTGCAATATGGGTTCATAGTCGAATAAGCACGAGAAAGGAAACAAAACAAAGGAAGCAGATACATGCACTCCTATCTTTTAGGTAACTGGGCCAATTGAATGAGTGACACTTGTCACACATCTGATTGGTCTGAGAGATCAGTCAACCAATCCAATAATGCCACTTGGCATGATTTCTCGTAAAACAAAATAGTTCTCTCCCGAACTCCTTGACCCGTAACTTTCACGTCGGGCGTCGAAATTTGGCATACCGCCTGTCTACGAAATCATGGCGACACGATCTACGTAAAGGTCAAGGCTCCATATCTAAACAACGTCCTGGGTCAAAAGTCAACATTTTGCCCTAACTATGGGCAAAATGGTCATTTTAGATATAATTTCCATTTAATAATTTAACAGAAAATCCGGGTCATTACAATCTACCCCCCTAACAAAATTTCGTCCTCAAAATTACTAGAAAAAATAGGGGTGTTGCTCTCTCATCAAGGCCTCTGGTTCCCACGTTGCTTCCTCCACAAGAGAATTCCTCCACAATACCTTCACTAACGGAATGGTCTTGTTCCTCAGGACTTTTTGTTTCCAATCAGGATCTGAACGGGTTCCTCCTCAAAACTCAAATTTGTCCTGAGTTCCAATGGTTGTTCCGTCAAGATATGTGATTCTTCCCGTACATATTTTTGAAGCATCGACACATGAAAGACATCGTGCACTCGTGCTAACTCTGGAGGTAAGTCCAGTCGGTAAGCCACTTTACCCACTCTCTCCACGATCTCATACGGTCCAATATACCGAGGGCTCAGCTTCCCTCATATTCCAAAATAAACTATGCCCTTCCACGTCGATAGTTTCAGGAACACCTAGTCTCCTACCTCAAACTCAAGATCTCTAACACTACAATCCGCATAGCTCTTTTGACGATCTTGAGCTGCCTTCAGTCGTTCTTTGATGATCCTGACTTTTTCTTGGGTTACATCCATAAGTTCTGGTGTCAACAATGCCCTTTCACCAATCTCAGTCTAGCATAAAGGCGTCCTGCACTACCGCCCATACAGTGCCTCAAATAGTGACATCCCGATGCTCGCCTGGTAACTTTTATTATAAGCAAATTCCATCAGGGGTAAGAATGTATCCCAAGTACCTTAGAACTGTAACACACATGCTCTCATCATGTCTTCCAAAACCTGGATGGTCCTCTCCAACTGTCCATCAGTCTGAGGGTGAAACGTTGTGCTGAAATGCAGCCTCGTACCAAGGGCTTTCTGTAAGCTCTGCCAGAACCTCGATGTAAACCGCGGATCTCGATCCGACACAATCGACTCTGGGGTACCATGCAATCGAACTATCTCATCAATAAACAACTGTGCCAATCAATTGGGTTTAAAAGTTTTGCGCACAGGTAGGAAGTGCGACGACTTAGTAAGTCAATCCACGATCACCCAGACACCATCAAATCCACTTCGGGTAGTCGGTAGCTTGAACACGAAGTCCATCGTAATATGGTCCCATTTCCACTCGGGTATCGGGAGGGGCTGCAGGGGTCCATATGGTCTCTGCCGCTCAGCTTTCACCTGCTGGCAAATCAAACATCGACTCACGAAATCCGCAATCTCTCTTTTCATTCCTGCCCACCAATAATGTTTCTGAAGTGTCCGCTACATTTTGTTTCCCCCAGGATGCACGGCATAGGCTGAGCTGTGAGCCTCCTCAAGTATCTCAGTCCTCAGCGCGGTATCCTCTGTCACGCACAATCGATCCTATTTTAGTACTACGCCATCGTCTATGACGGTGAAATCCTGTCCTTCTCCAGCTTCGACTCTCAATCTAATGAGGTATAAGGTCGCATCACGAAGTTGAGCATCTCGAATCCAATCCAGTAATAAGGGTCTCACATGATAGCTAGCCAAAAGAGCTCCATCACCATCCACTCCAGGACTAACTTCGATCTGTCGTAGTTCCACTAGTAGCGGCAGGTATATCATACATAGGTGGGCAACCGAACCAACCTTCTTTCTGTTCAAGGCGTCAACCACAACAATCATCTTCCCGAGGTGATACTCAATGGTGCAGTCGTAGTCATTAATTAATTCCAGCCATCTTCTCTATCTCAAGTTCAACTCCTTCTGAGTGAATATATACTTTAAACTCTGATGGTCGGTATAAATCCTACACGTCTCCCGTAAAAGTAGTGCCTCCAAATCTTTAGGGCGTGCACCACCGCTACCAACTCTAAATCGTGAGTAGGATATATTGCCTCATGTCTCGAGAGGCATAGGCTATCACTCTTCCGTGCTGCATCAACACACACCCTAGACCCTGTAAGGATGCATCACTATAAACCACAAACTCCCCACCATCATCTAGTAAGGCCAAGACAGGAGCAGTGGTCAACTGTTCCTTCAATTCCTGAAAACTGTCTACACAGTGCTCTGTCCAAACAAAACTCATTTTCTCGTCAAGCGGTTTAATGGAGCGGAAATGGTAGAGAAGCCCTCCACAAAACGTCTGTAGTATCCAGCCAAACCGAGGAAATTTTGAACCTCAGTCACTGTCTTAGGTTGCTCCCAATTGGTTATTGCCTCTGTCTTTTGGGGGTCCACGCTAATCCCCTCGGCTGAGATAACATGGCCTAGGAAACCAACACTAATTAACCAAAATTGGCACTTGCTAAACTTAGCAAACAACTAGTTTTTCCTCAACCTTGTCAATACCGACCTTAGGTGTTTCTCGTGCGCCCTTGTACTTCTTGAATACACCAGAATATCATTGATAAATACAATTGCAAATCTATCCAAATAAGACCTGAATACCCGATTCATCAAATCCATAAATGCTGCAGGTGCATTGGTCAAACCAAAAGGCATCACCAGAAACTCAAAATGCCCATACCGGGTCCGGAAAGCTATCATCGGAACATGGTAATATGGTCTCATTTCCACTCGGGTATCGGGAGGGGCTGCAGGGGTCCATATGGTCTCTTCCGCTCAGCTTTCACTTGCTGGCAAATCAAACATCGACTCACGAAGTCCGCAATCTCTCTTTTCATTCCTGCCCACCAATAATGTTTATGAAGTGTCCGCTACATTTTGTTTCCCCCAGGATGCATGGCATAGGCTGTGAGCCTCCTCAAGTATCTCAGTCCTCAGTACGGTATCCTCTATCACGCACAATCGATCCTGTTTTAGTACTACGACATCGTCTATGATGATGAAATCCTGTCCTTCTCCAGCTTCAACTCCCAATCTAATGATGTATAAGGTCGCATCATGAAGTTGAGCATCTCGAATCTGATCCAGTAATAAGGGTCTCACATGATAGCTCGCCAAAAGAGCTCCATCACCATCCACTCCAAGAGTAACTTTGATCTGTCGTAGTTCCACTAGTAGCGGTAGGTATATCATACATAGGTGGGCAACCGAACCAACCGTCTTTCTGTTCAAGGCGTCAACCACAACATTCGCCTTCCCGAGGTGATACTCAATGGTGCAGTCGTAGTCTTTAATTAATTCCAGCCATCTTCGCTATCTCAAGTTCAACTCCTTCTGAGTGAATATATACTTTAAACTCTGATGGTCGGTATAAATCTTACACGTCTCCCGTAAAAGTAGTGCCTCCAAATCTTTAGGGCGTGCACCACCACTGCCAACTCTAAATCGTGAGTAGGATATATTGCCTCATGTCTCGAGAGGCATAGGCTATCACTCTTACGTACTGCATCAACACACACCCCAGACCCTGTAAGGATGCATCACTATAACCCACAAACTCCCCACCATCATCTGGTAAGGCCAAGACAGGAGCAGTGGTCAACCGTTCCTTCAATTCCTGAAAACTGTCTACACAGTGCTCTGTCCAAACAAAGTTAACTCATTTTCTCGTCAAGCGGTTTAATGGAGCAGCAATGGTAGAGAAGCCCTCCACAAAACGTCTATAGTATCCAGCCAAACCAAGGAAATTTTGAACCTCAGTCACTGTCTTAGGTTGCTCCCAATTGGTTATTGCCTCTGTCTTTTGGGGGTCCACGCTAATCCCCTCGGCTGAGATAACATGGCCTAGGAAACCAACACTATTTAACCAAAATTGGCACTTGCTAAACTTAGCAAACAACTAGTTTTTCCTCAACCTTGTCAATACCAACCTTAGGTGTTTCTCTTGCGCCCTTGCACTTCTTGAATACACCATAATATCATTGATAAATACGATCACAAATCTATCCAAATAAGACCTGAATACCTGATTCATCAAATGCATAAATGCTGCAGGTACATTGGTCAAACCAAAAGGCATCACCAGAAACTCAAAATGCCCATACCGGGACCGGAAAGCTATCTTCGGAACATCTCCCTTGGCGATTCGTAACTGATGATATCCCGACCTTAAGTCAATTTTGGAAAAATATTTTGCTCCTCTCAACTGGTCGAATAGATCGTCTATCCGGGGCAAAGGATACTTGTTCCTCACTGTCACTTTGTTAACTGCTGGTAATCTACACATAATCGGAGGCTACCCTCATTTTTCCTCACAAACAGGACCGATGTTCCCCACGGCGAAACACTTGGCCGGATGAACCCCAAGTTGAGCAATTACTGCAGTTGCTCCCTTAGTTCCCTCAATTTCGATGCTGCCATACGATATGGTGCTTGCGCAATAGGTCCTATTCCTAGAAGTAGATCGATTGTAAACTCGATCTGTCGGGGTGGTGGTAAACCTGGTAAATCTTCTGGAAACACGTCCGGGAAGTCCGGCACCACCGGTATATCTTCCATCCTCAGTGACGTAATAATCGTATCCACCATATGTGCTAGATACCCCTGACAACCCTTCCTTAATAACTTTCGAGTCGTAAGAGCCGAAACGATTCTAGGTGATGAACTCATGACGTCTCCTTGGAAAGTCAAGTCAGGTACACCTGGACTTCGAATCAACACCCTCTTGTTTCTACAGTCTATTAGCGCCCCATGTTCTAACAACCAGTCCATGCCAAGCATCACATCAAAGTCGTGTAAGTCCAACACTATCAAATCTGCCAACAACTCAAACTCCCTTATCCTAACTGGGCAATTCCTTATCACCTGGTTAACTACATATACCTCTCCAGTCGGGGTACCAAAACCTAATTCATCCTCAAGCACAGATAACTCTTGATCCAATAACCCAACACAATATAATGACCCGTCCCGGAAGTCGGGATTAGGTAAGTGATTAGTGACGAATTAGCTGAGTTAATCGGTGGTCAGTTGGTTACTTTTGGACTTTGGGCGCGGAATGAAGGTTTTGCTCCTAGAATGGGAAAAATGTTGACTTTTAGTTCGGACGGTCAATTGGGCATTGATCGATGACCGTGACATAGTTCGGGACGTCACGAGTCCGTAGACAGGTGGCACGCCCGATTCCGACATCCAAGGAGGAAGTTATGATGTTCGGAAGGTTAAGGGCACTTTCGTAATTTGGTTATAAGAGGGAAAATGTTGACTTTTTACTGGACCCTTAGTTTTCACTTAGACTAAGGACCGTTAGATAGGTCTCGACGTCCTGAGTACAACGACAGGCGGCACGCTGTCATCGGACGTCGGACAGTTAAGTTGTGACTCTATGAAGTTGAAGGGAAAAATGGTAAATTAGACTTGTAGGGGCATTTTAGTCTTTTTACACTTGGGCCAATTAGATAAGGCCATATGGGGAAGTGTGATTGGATATTTTAAATTCAGTCCATAGAGTGATGGACACGTGGGGGGACTCCTAGAGGGTTCTAGTGGTGTGTGTGTGTGCACGGCTACATATTGCACGGTTGTTAATCGTCCAACCGTTCACAGAGAAGGAAAACAGAGAGTTAGAGGTCGTGAGAGAAAATTCGATCAGTGATATTTGTGTGTGTGTGTGTTGGCTTGAGTGAGTGATCAAATAAGTGTTTGAAGGGTTTGTGGAACGTGATTGGGAGAACTTGGAGGGTCGAGTAAGGGTGTATTACGAGATAAAACCAGGAAACAGAGCAGGGACACCGTGCACGGCTGTGCACCCTAGTCGAGAAAACCATCAAATTGGAAGAGTGGTGGTGTTCAATGACCTGAGAGGAGCCTTGTGAACCTAGAGGATCATGGCGGCAGGCACGGCGGAGGCCAGAAAATGGGTAAGTCTTCATTGTCCTCTGTTTTTACCGTTTGCTTCAATTTGAAAGTCGTGGTGTTTAGAGGGATGTCGACTTATTCTCGTGATCCTAGAAGCTTTAGGAAGATGTGAGGAACTTTAGGTATTGACCTAGAGCCCTATGGTGGAAATGGGTGGCCGAAGACAGAAACTCGAATGTTCTAGGTTTAAGCTTCGATTTGGAGAGTATGAAACATACTCGAATTTCATGTTTTAGTTAGCCTTAATGATCACATATGAGAGAACGAAACTAATGGACTAAGTACGAGTAAAAAATGGTTGAACATCGACTGAAAACTGTGAACACCAGTTTAGCCTAGACCGGACCGGTTCGAACCAGGTGAACTGGGTTCACCTGAGGTTGACGATGATACTGTTCACGCGCGTGGGTCTCACACGTAGAAATTTCCAGACGCGCGTGGGGGCGCGTGAAGGGTCGTAACTTTTCAAGTATTCGATGTAACGAACATTTTGGCACTAGTTTCGAGTCAATCGGACATCGTCTCGATATGTTTCGGGCTGTCCGAAGGTTTTAGGCCTCGGTTAAAAATAGTTAAAAATATGGGAAAATTTTGGGGCTTTAGTATGAGTATCATAAAGTAGTTATTGACCTTATATTGGGATTTGGACAGGTTCGGGAAAGCCGACGATAGTGGAATGGCCGGGAACGGCGTAAGTGCGCGCGTATCGAGGCGACGTCGGAATGGTCTGTGAGTGGACTTTGCTTTCTAACTCTTGATGCATGCATATATGTTTTTATATGTTTTCTATACTTGATGCTATGCTTTGATTTATGATTGTGATGGTTTACAGTTTGTGCACGTTTTTCGAGGAAATGACGGTCTTTCACGTTTTACGAGATTTTGATGGATATTGTGATTTGAACCTGATTTAATGATTTGATTTCGGGATTTGAAATACGATTTGATTTCAAAGAAAGTAAAAGGATTTTGAAAAGTGTTTTCGGGCTTGAGGCCCAGTTCAAAAAGTGGTTTTGAGAAACATGATTTCGGGTTTTGGAATCGAAATTCCGGATGACGATTCGGGATTCGATTCAGGACTTGAAGTGGATTCCGGGTTTGGGTTGGGAATGGTTATTCCGGATGCCGGCTTACAGAATGATGGTTGCGGACTCGGATCTGGAAAGGAGATGGATATGAGTTCTGGGTTTGGATTTGGGATCCTGATGAGATTGCGGATTCGGATTCGGAAATGGAAAAAAAGGTTTTCAAACGGTTTTGGATTGGATTTGCTGGATCTGGTTATTGGGTTTAAAGACCCGGATTATGATTGACGGGGGACGGGTCCGGATTGGGTTTAAAGACCAGATTGAGTTTAAAGACTCGGGAGTTTAAAGACTCAGATATTGATATTTTCCCCCGTAGGCCTGTTGAATTTAAAGACTCGGGAGTTTAAAGACTCGGATTATATTGAGGCCTGGAGACTCAGGAGTTTAAAAACTCGGATAGATCCAGCAGGTTTGATGGATGGAAATGTGGTTCAAGTGATTGATGATAACGGTTTTCAAGGATGGTTTTCGTCGGTTATAATGGTTTTCGATGGTTTTGGGCTGAGGCTCGGGATTTGAGAAAAAGGAAAACGTGTTTGGTTTTCGTACATGGTTTCATGACATAAATTTGATATGCATGCATTGGTTTTTGAAACGGAGGGTATAAATGTTATTGTTTTATGAACTGTTTTTAAATATAAACTTTATTTTTGTCCACTCACAGTCTTTTCGTGTTTTTGATACCCTCCAGGTTGTTGCGGTACGGGCTGTTGATCGAGAGAGACGGAGACATCACACTCGTGATCAACAGTAGTTCGGATGACTGGATTCGAGAATCCCTGGTCCGACTTACGGGTTACATGGAGGTTAGACGTTAGTCTGGCATTCGTGTCATTCTTAAGTCGGACGGGAGCAGGGTTTAGTCCCTAATCCTGGGGGATTAGAGGTGGGCCCTGACACATAACTCCATGAAATAAAAGAATGGGTGGCTCCGGCGTCCATCAATACACGTACAGACACATCAGAGATAGTAAGTGAACCTGTCAACACCTCATGAGCAGTCCTGGCCTCCTGCCTAGTAACTGCAAAAACTCAAGCCTGGGGTCCTGCTCCACGACCACGCCCTCGTGGTCCCCCGCGGTCGCCTCAGTGTCCACTCTGTCCTCTACCCCTAGAAGCGTCGGACGCGGTACTCGATGTCTGTCCTGCTGGACTACCACTCGACCACTGTGGGCACCCTCTCGAGATATGGCCTGGCTCACCACAAGTATAGCACGTCATGTGCCTCATCCATTTTGTAGATCCCACAGAGGTGCCACTCTGCTACGGTGCGCTGTATCCGGCTCCATGGCCTGTCTCAAATCTACTTGACTAGCCACCGCTCGATGATCCACCACTGTAGGATGACTGCCTGCCACTGAGCCGACCTCCCTTCGGGGCTCTATGGCCCGAGGGTCCAGAAAAAGAACGATCCATGCGTCGTTCCAAATCAACATCCTGCTAGCGGTTGGCCCAGCTCGTCTCCACACTAGCCGCAGCATCGGCCAGCTCCCGAAGTGTAGAGAAAATCATCACAGATGAGGTCACCATAGCCCAGATATCGCCTCTCAGACCTTGCACAAAACAGTGGCACCTAACTGCCTCTGTCCGTACATAAACCTCCGCAAACCGGGACAATCTCTAAAACTGCTGCTCATACTCCACAACAGTCAAGCACCCCTGTTGGAGCTGTAAGAACTCAATCTCCATAGCCTCTCGGAAGGAGCGAGGATAGTACTGGTCTAAGAATCGGCTCTTAAATTCGTCCCAAGTCATGATCAGGGCATCCCAGCCCGACAACTCCAGGGTATACCACCACTTACCATCAAGCAAAAAGGTGGCCAATAGCACTCTCTGCTTAGGCGGACAGGACATCACCAGGAATATCTTCTCTAGTCTCAAAATCCATCGGTGAGTAGTTTCAGGGTCAACCTCCCCACTAAACACCATAGCATCCAAGTGACGGGCCTGCCCAATCAATGAACTCCCAGCACTTGAACCTCCTGAGTCTCCAGCGAGACCCATGTCAGGTGGTGTAATCGGGGTCACTTATCTTGGGGGCATGCTGAACTGTTAAGATGCATTAATAACAATATTAGTACGAAAACACACGTGTGTCAATGTACCATGTACAGACCACTAACATAATGCTTGGCTCTGATACCAACTTGACAGGACCCGCCCCGTTCCCCCCTGGGAACCACCGGGGGAAAGGCCTGCTCCCATCTAACAGTTAACTCAAAATACCATAAATACCCTTCCTAGGGTTACATTACAACCATATATACACATGACCCATCCCTGGTATGCTAGATGCCAACTCTGGGCACACAGCCCCCTAGGGAACTAATCCCCACAATATTCTGCCATGATTCATATATATAAGTATGCATACACTCGGGGTCTCACTCCAAGTCTACCCCCAGGATCTACGACGTCTGGGAGGACCTAGGTTCAGACCTTGTCTGTCTAACTCCTAGCATGTACTCCCTTTTGAAGTCACTCATCCCAGGTAGTGTATCGTGGCTCTCTAGGATCTACGACGTCTGGAGGAGACCAATCTGCTCAGATAGGAGGGTATATACATATACGTGTGAAAACATTCAACTCAATGGTACAATATTTGAAATTCGTCTTTTCAAAACCTTACCAAAACTTGTGCCCAGAGATCTCTTTTTATAATCCATACCTCAAAATCGTTTGTCCCAAATCACCGGCCCATTCATTTAGTCCACAGTTCTTTCAAAACACCGTTGAATCCCCAAATTTTGAGTCAACGGTCACCAAATGGGTCTCAAGCCCGATACTATTGTTTTCACGTAAATCCGTAATATTTCTCAAATCCAGTGATTCAAGCATCAAATTCCACAGTTCTAAAGCATTTAACTTAAATCAATTTAGAAAACAAGTAAAACGGTTATGCATGCATTTCATTATAAAACCAACGGTCCACTCACAATTAGTCCTTGTTGCGCTAACGAACAAGCTACACATGTCCGGAAGCTAAACACAACATCCGCGTCTGTCCAAATACATCCAAGGGTCACTAATTGACCCTACTAGATCTAGCATCAAACCCTAGGAAAATGGTGCTAGGCCTGCCTCAAAGTCAACGGTCAACTATGCTGACGTCATCTGGCACGTGTCAGCAGCTGATTGGTTCACGTCACTGATATGTCAGTGACATGTGGCAGCCTCTGATTGGGCCACGTCACTAACATGTCCGTGCTGACTAGGCACCAACATGTGACATGTGTCGTCCTTCGACTGGTCCATGTCTCCTAACAGACTGACAGGTGATGACGTCAGCCGATGACGTCATCACCCCTAACCTCGTGACGGGTCTGCAATCAGGTCGCCCAGACTCGCGAACCCGACCCGACTGTAACTTCTTCATTTTTTACCCGTTTGAAAATTTTTTGCTACCATTAGGATCGGCTAGGTGCCTAGGTTGGATCTACGAGTTCAAAACTAGGAAAACAAGATCGAATCAATACCTGGGTTGCTGCTACAGTGAAGCTCTGGTTCCCTCATATTTTCCGGTCGATTCCAGCGATGTATTGCCTGGTCTTGGGTTCCACTGAACCCGTACAGGCCTAATAATCACATTAGAGTCCTCAAATCTCCCAAACAACTATCACAACGCACAATTAAAAACTCGACCCTTGAACTGGTTTCAAGTTTTTACCTGGATCATCACTCTCCACTGTGCACTGTTGTTCTCTGCCCCTCAGTTCGTCCAACACACTCCCAGGTGCTCACAAGGGTCACTAATTGTGGTTTGGTTGTCCAGAGGGAAGGGTTGATGGCTGGGGGTGTGTGTATTTGCAATATGGGTTCACGGTCGAATAAGCACGAGGAAGGAAACAAAACAAAGGAAGCATATACATGCACTCCTATCTTTTGGGTAACCGGGCCAATTGGATGAGTTACACTTGTCACTTATCTGATTGGTCCAAGAGATCAGTCAACTAGTCCAATAATGCCACTTGGCATGATTTCCTGTAAAACGAAATAGTTCTCTCCCAAACTCTGTGACCCGTAACTTCCACGTCAGGCGGCCAAATTCGGCATACCGCCTGTCTACGAACTCAAGGCGACACGATCTACGTAAAGGTCAAGGGTCCATATCCAAACAGTGTCTTGGGTCAAAAGTGAACATTTTACCCTAACCAAGGGCAAAATGGTCATTTTACATATAATTTACATTTAATAATTTCACAGAAAATCCGGGTCATTACACTACTCCCGTATGACAAGTATGCCAAATACCAAAATTACCCTCAACTTGTCAAACAAGGGATATTCAAACATCCTTATTATTCATGCCTTTATCTCTCGTACAACCTCGAACTTCGTGTCATGGCCCTGGAGGGTTACGAAACTAAGAAAACGTGTGAGTGGAAAAAAATAAATATTTTTAAAACATAGCTTGATAATATCTGGCATTTACCCTCCGTTTTCTAAAACCACACATGCATACGAAAACCCTCAAATTCCGGTTAACACACAACATAATTTATGGCCTCAATATATGTGAAAAGAATCCACAAGTCAACACAGCTTCAAATCATCAAAAGCATCAGAATACCAATACAATCATCACTCAAATCACCACAACCATCAACACAAGATCAACACGGCAATCACACAACCAATCCATATCCAATCCATCCTTAATGCACAACAATAACCATCACATCAACGACACTACCAGTAGGCACACCACTCACTAGGGAACTAGTGCCCAGCTCGATGTCCGAGTCACTGGTCTCAGGAACAAGAGCCCTACTCGACGTTTGAGACTACCTAATCAGTCAACACGCATCATGAAGAGGGCTATTCACACACTTACCAAATTCAAATCACAATGGCACCAGTACCGAGGAATCACACATTTATTTTATACCTTAGTTTCATAATCAAATCCACGTTTTAGAAACCCGGGCCAGCACCCAAAAACAATACTTACTTTCTACCAAACCTCGTAAAATGTGCATAAATAACTTTTTATACGAAAATCATCCAATAACCATAACAATCCCACATCACAAACATCAAGAAACACTCTTTAATCATATGTTACCCAAATCCATAATTTAGGCAAAATACCAATCACTCAAATACGTGTAATAAAATAATTTCCATAAAATCATCAAAAATCATATAAAAATACCAATCACTCAAATACCACAAAAAAACACATTGGAAAACATTTAAAATATTCAAACATATCTTGCATGCATTCATAATATTTTAATAAAATAAAATGTCCACTCACACACCGTCCATGTAATCGAATCTTGCATGCATACCTTTCCGTAATTTCTGAGAACCTTAGAACCTGTTAAAAATGACATCTAAAAGTCACTAACCATCCTCAAAAACTCATACTTTAATCCTTCAATTTTTTGGGATTTTTAAAGGAATTTTAAATAACACCTACACCTTCGGATAGTGAAAATTACCTCGACACAATATTTGATCGCATCGAAACCTACGCCAAAATATCAGTAACATAAAAAAATATAAAAATTTTGTTGACTGTATCGTAAGATTTGCTAGCACGCACCCCTACGCCACACCAAAAGAGGCTACGGGTGGAGCCCACACGCTAGTTACAGTGTCATCTTCCTCACCCGTTTGTTCTAGTTTTCAAGTTGCCCGACTTAACAACCTAACCCAGTCCTATCTCGCTCAAAACTCAACCTTTTCAATCCTTTTTCATACAATCTACTCTACATTAGCTCAGACAGGGATTTGTGCAATCAAAACCAAAGAAACTTACGCACACAACTCGTCTAAAGTCCTCTCCTTCTCAGTCGTTTGCCACCCTTGCTGTTTCGGCAGTCCCAATGTGCAAACTCACGAAACCACAGCGGATTAATGTCGTGGGAACTCAAATAGGATGTTTCAGAACTTATTTTCGAGGTTCTCAGTCCAAAACTGGGTTGAGCAACTCAAACCCGAAAATCCCTTCTCAGCTTCATTTTGTCTCTCTCCCCCACAATATCAATAATCAATTTGAGAGAGAGAGAGAGAGATATGTAAGATAAAGATAGTGGCGGCAATGAGTTGCTCGCAGACGGCAGTGGCGGTGAGTTTCTCATTGACATAGGCAGTGGTGAGTTGCTCGAGGAAGGTTGGCGAGGAAAGAGGAATGGATACAACGATGTGTAGGCAGAGAAGAGCGTGAGAGCGAGAAAGAGAAAGAGAGAGAGAGTATTGAGCAAGAGATAGAAAGAAAGAGAAGAATGAGGGGTTATGGTTTTGTGGGTTTACTGGGTCATTTGTAGAGAGGCAGAGAGTCGACTAAAGAGAACGAAAAGAAGAAAGAAGAGGAGTTTGTTTGAGTTTAAGTTAGTTGATGTTGTTACCCAACGAAGCTTCTTGAGCAACTTTTTAATAATTCATAGGGTAACACTAAGACGGTAAATTTGATTTTTTGCCAAATTTATGGCGGGAATTGTAAACGGACTTCCCAAGGAACATTATATTCTTGCCCAATGAAGGAAAATGAAAAAAAATAATAAATCACTTTAATGTTTTGTGTAAAAGTAATGAGAGATTTTTTAATCTTACCCAACAAATATGGTTTCGCCAGAGGCCAGCCTTCTATATATAAAAATAAAAATTATATCCAAATAAAATAGTAAGGAATGAATTTCCAAAACCAGGACCTTTGATTATGTTGTCTTGCGTGCCTGGAGTCCCATCAAAAGGCCCTCGTTGTGGTTTAAGGTGAGTATGCTTGTATACCATTCGGTATTTGAATTTCAAGGAAATTTATCGGAGTTTTCCTTCTACTAGTTTTAAAATTGTATTTCAAGAATTTGTCTATTTATTTTGTTTCATCAAGTGCCTTACATTCGTCCATCTAAAATCGTGATGTATCAAGGTGTTTAAGCTATCATATCATAATAGAACGTTTTATAACTGTCGAGTCATTTCACACCGTTATCTAAGTCCAGAAATTCCAAGTTGGCTAAGTTTTTGCCTGGACAATCTATGAGTATTATAATAAATGTGGATAGTTAAATCGATCGAATTATTAAAGGAAAATTTTGAAATTATTAGAACCACCCTATTTATTAACACTTTAAACCCTTACAAGAAACTTTCAATACATATTTCAATATTTTAGTTCGATTGATTTTCAAACAATTGATTTTGAAGAATCTGACTGCTCATTTTGTGTCATTATGTGCCTCATATTCGCCTATCGAAAATTGTGATGTTTTGGGTAGTTTAAACTGTCCAATCATAATAAAATGTTTTGTAGCCGTCCGTTCATTCAGCACCGTTACCTAAGCCTATGAGTCCAAAATTGGCTAATTTTTCGTGTAGACAATCTATTATCATGTACAATAGAATACATATAGTTAGATCGGTTCTTTTTGCTTCAAAAATAATTTAATAACACTGTTCGGTAGTTAAATGTAAGGTAATCTTGGTAAATTTGGTCTGATTAACTTTCTCTTACCTTCATCGGGCAATGCATACATATTCAGAAACTGTCTATGGACTGGACGTTGATACACCACGTGCTATTGGCTTGGCCTAATTAATTATCTTTAATATTCGTCGGGCATTTTTTTAAGTTATTTAACACTATATGTATTGATTTGAAGATGGATATAAAAATCACCAACATACATATAAATCACAATTGTTTATTTGAAGATGGATATTACATATATAAATGAAATCATTTCTTTTACAAATTTCATTCGGTGTCGGTTTTGCTCTCCCCTTCCGAATAACCATCATCATTTGAGATGTGCCCAATAATTGACTCCTTGAAATCACTTTCAATTTGTTCTAATACCTCGGGATCCATAAAAATGGCATGAATCACAATTGGTGGGATGACGTCATTGGTTCGTACTCCATCTACGTTTAGAATGAATATAGTGGAATCCACTTGGTAAAGAATTTAGTCATCGTCTATTTTCCCATTTTCTTATGGTATCAGTCATCCAATTCCAAATACTTATGTGATTTACCACCTCAGATACTTTCCAACCAGAACCACCTCAAATGCTCATCGTACTAGTAAAGATGTATGGATCACTTTCAAGTCATCGTACTAGTAAAGATGTATGTAATACGCATACCATATTACATGCTTGGAAAACCAACATGGAAATAGTTGTTTTTCCATTTTTGGTCAAGTTTAAAGGATACTCAGCCTACATCAATGATTGGTGCTGCTCGTGAAAATGCCAGACTTCGTCATAGTTATTTAATATGAGCCATTGAACTATGTAAGTATCTTTATTGAGACTAGTCCATTGAAAAATGGTCACACTGGTTAGGCAAATACTGACAATATCTCTGGACGTTCACCATAGACGTCGTTATGAAGCCTTATTGAAGAAAGCTTCAATATTTTGAAGGTACATTGCACAAAATGTCAGTGATTCCCTTCCAATGTATGCCTCCGCTATAGAGCCTTCGAGATGTATGTTGCTGTGAACATACCGCTTATTTATACCTAACATTCTATAAGGAAATATCCATTATGATTGACATATATGCATCACAAGAAGAGAATAGTAGTAGAAGTAGGAATTAACTATACATATCGATTGGATACGTCCAACAATAGTGCACCAGGACATCTAGCTTTACCTCTCTTGACAGATGTTTTAATAGGTGCACCATTACATCAAAAAATACAACTGGATGTATTTTCTCTAACTGACACATAATGTAGACAATATCCTCATTTATTTCTTTGACGTTCGCCTTTGACAACGATCTGACACCTAGTATCTAGAATAATTGAGACAAATCAACTATTGTCTTAACAACACCAGGATCCAAGTAGGACTGAATACCAATTAGTATGAGCTATTGTAGCAAAATATGAAAGTCATGTTTCTTCATACCAGACATAGTGCCACCGTCGGTACTAATGTTTTGGAATTTTTTAGTAGCATACCCGTCCGAAAATTTCATACATTGAAATAAGTACGTACAAAAGCAATAAAGAAATCGATCCCATCCTTATAATGTTTAGAAGATATATATCAAACATTTGAACCATTTTCTGTCCATTATGCTTTTTTCACAAAATAGAGTCAACATAATAAATTGAGTTAACATTGTCTTGAAATTAGAATGAGTTAATATCAAAAGTCGTTTGTCTCCTTATTATTCCGGTGATTTGATCCTATCCCATTCAAGAGTGAACATTTTGTACTGTGTAGTTTGCGACCTACGAGCCAAAGTCTTGATCAAGGGAAGTTTTGGCAGCACCTTCTTATAGTTCCCAAAATGAACGACGTTGATATTATAAACATATATTTAGTACTCATTCAGAGAACGTTGAGGGATACAAACCGAATTTTTCAATCAAAATCCGACCTCGAAGACCACAACCTACACAATACATAGTTGTGTACCTCCAAACTGTTCGAATAAATTGACAATTCATGAGCCAGACAATCAACCCGATTCACCGACTCTCAAACGGGTCAAAGGTTTTTTATTGAATTTCATTATACGAATTTAATCAACTGGATTAACTTCCCATAAACTGTTATGAAATATAAACATATTTCACTCTATCTAAATATACAAAAAATATCACAAAAATTTCACAAATATATACATACTAATTATGCATATCACAGAGTTTACCCGTTTATAATTTTCTTACCTATTTTCCGAAAAAAAAATTATACCTTCTTAAATTATTTTCTAATTTTCTCATTTCCAATCTTATTTACTAATTTTCTAATTTCCCAGCATATTTTCGATTTCAATAATTTTATAGCCTATTTTTTATTTTTCTATTTCCTTAATATATTTTCTAATTTTAATAATTTCATAACATGTTTTTTATTTTCATATTTCCCTAACATGTTTTATAATTTTAATAAATTCATAAGATATTTTTTATTTTCATATTTCTCAAATATATTTTATAATTTCCTAATTTCCGAACATATTTTTATTTCCTAATTTCATAACATATTTTCTTTTTTCAAATTTTCCTAATTTTTTTTTTTTGCTTTCATACAATATCTACACAAATTACCAAAAATTTCTACATATTTTCCATAGTAAATATGCAGTTTCAAACTATTTGCAAAAATCTTATCAAAATATATTGAGAGGCAAACACACATACCTTCAAATCAACCCCAAATTTCCTATAACAAATAAATTAATTAGCTTCCAATCAAAAATCAAAATTTTAAAACTATAAAATCAAATTTAACAAACCTTCAAAATAGGTATATTGAGAGTGTTGAAGCATAAAATATTCCAACTTAGAAGTAAGAAAACCATACTCACCGAAGAATCATTAGTGTAATAGTGTTTATGTACATGATAGAGTTGGCTTAGAGCCTTTAGAGAGAGAGAAAGTAAGTGTAGAGAGAGAGCTGAGAGCTTCAAAGTCTAGAGAGAGAGTGATTTCTCTAGTGAGAGAGTCGGATCCCTCAAATGAGGGTGATAGTGTCCCTTATATAGGCAATATTAGGTTATGATGGTGAGACCAAGATATGGGTTTTAGTGATGGGTCTTCGAGTGAGCCTTGTTAGTGAGCCTGGATGGTGAGCCTTATGTGATCATCAAAGCCTTCTAGATGGGCTTATTACTTGGTTCGATGTAGTATTTAGCAAGTCTGTTGCTTAGTCAGATGTAGTGTCAACGAAGAGAAAGGGATTTTATTGGTAGCCAAAATGGTGAAAAGAAGATGATTTGTTGGTGAATTAGTGAGTGTGAGAGAGTGTGTGTTTGTGTGTGTGTGTGTGTGTGTGTGTGTGTGTGTGTGTGTGTGTGTGTGTGTGTGTGAGAGAGAGAGAGAGAGAGAGAGAGAGAGAGAGAGAGAGAGAGAGAGAGTTGTGAAAGAGAGTTGTGGGTGAAGAGAAAGAAGAAAGAGATATTCATGTAATTAATGTGTTTAGACTATTGACTGGCGAAGGTACTTCCTAGGGCAATGTTTAATGATTAGTCCGGCAACATGTAGTTAATACAACATTTTTCTCAACAAATATAATTTGTCGTTATTTTCAAGTTTACTCGACGGACACAAAAAAAATCATCGGGAAAGATAACCAATTTTATGAACCAATTGGATTTTCTTCCTGCCAAACTTTGGCCCTAGGAGTGTCATTTTTTGTTAGGCAATATTTGCTTAGACGGTGAAAAAAGCTTTGTTGGATGAAGATCTGTAACGACCTAAACCGGAAATTAAGGTTATTTTTGGAAATTTACATAGAAAATGACAATTTTACCCTTGTCTTTGGAAGGGTTCGCTGGTAAACCTTATCTTGGAAATAGTGACATACAATTGATTTATTTGATGATCGATACTCCAAAATGAGTTTAAACTACCACCAAGTTTGGACTTTATAGGATATTTTATGAGGTACACTCTAGACGAGTTAGGATTTCAAATTGGATCTTTAGGCAATTCGGGGTACCGAAGTGGGACTCTATTGTGAGTTGGAATTTCGGTTAAGGACTCGTACGACGGTAGTGGAGTCGATGGGTTATCAGCTAGTCATGGTTGTTAGTCTAGGGAGTTATTGGCTCTTTAGTCAATTTGTTGCCATAGGTTGCGATTGAGGTCAGGGTGGCTATCAAACTAGGTTTACCTCGCCTCCAAGGTCAATGGATGGTGTGCACGGTGACTCCTGGAGAGCAACATCCCTTGTCTGACCTTTTGGTTTCAGAGTTACGTTCAAGGGTACTTTTTGAATTTCGCTTAGGGTGTTAAACGGGATCTTTGGGGATGATTTTTTTATGTATTTTTTTGTGGTAGGTCCTATCAATTTGGTATCAGAGCAAACCAGATGACGTTGTTCCGGGAATTCAACTAGTTGGTGCAGCTTAGATTTTGACTATTGAATTTACGATGAGCAGACAATATTTTACAACTGATTTCGCGTACATAAAAATAGTATGGTTTTCTATTGCTATTGTGAATCGCTTTGATTTGGGGAAAAAATATTATTTATGGTTATTTTAATACAATGTATATTGGGATTTGGAATAATTTTTCACGAAAAAGATTTTTTGGGCACAGGTTTTTACGAATTTTGAAGAAATAGTGTTTGGGCTCAGGCCCAGGTTAAAATGTTTTAGCTTGGATTTAAGTCACAGAGTTATGTAAGAAAAGTTTTTCTTGGTTTCATGAACTGTTTTTAGGAGTATAGTCCACCTCGTGCGATTGGATCGCTATTTTTGAGTTGGACTCCGAAGGTTCCCGGACATGGATACAGATGTTGTCACACTTGAGGAAGATGATAGAGAGCTTGGGTTCAAGCTTCCTTGTGGAAAATCAATCCAGCAACCCCAAACCCGAAAGAAGCCACACGGCTCCCCTATTTTTCTCTCCACCACAATCCACGATCAGCCACTACCCTTCTTCTCCTGACTTTGTTTCCTTCTGGTCTCACTTTCTACTCCTCCTTCTCTCCTTCTCCCATGTTGCTTCCTCATCGTTTTGCTTAATTTTCCTCTCGGTCGTGTGCCCCTTTATTCAAGGACAACCGGTACCTCCTAAAAGAGTTAGCATCTCAACCTATAGGAAGCCTTACCCCATGTACATGGACAAAGACAATATTTTTTCTAAGAACTTCAAACCACTAGCTTTTTCTCTCTTCAGTGGCAATGGTAGTACCTTGTCCTTGAAACATATAAAGAGATTCTCATCCCAACTTGTAGCTCTTGAGAATAACTCGTATTGCAAGCTATGTCTGTTCAGTAGTTCTTTGGTTGGAGATGCTTTTTCTTAGTATACATCGCTACTAGAAGCCTCTGTACAGACATTGCAGCCTATGGTCACAATCAATGATCTAACTGCATCAAACAAGGAAATCATGAAACCACTGAGAGTTTGATTGCTAGGTTTAAAAAGATGAAGCGCATGTTCCCCATTAACAAAACCCAAATGATACCCATTTCTCAAAGAGTGCAGAGGTTATTGCTAACGAAAACGTTTGATGACACCACTTTCTCATATTTTCAAGAGATAAGGGTATCTCCATTGAAGTTTGAAAGACTGTTGGACGAAGAACAACAATAGAAGTACAATTATAAAGTACCCATTTTTCTTCAAAAACAAATACATGTACACAAAGACGTCGAGGAATCTTGCATAAACTAGAGGTAGCTACTACTGAGATCTAGACTAAAATTAAAAGGCTCATGACCATCAAATCATTAGTCAAACCCATTCAAAATCAGAAACCTTCCAATCCAACTAGAGGATACTTTTCCAATAAGGTCCCGATTTTCACCTCATATCTATTTGACCTAATCAAGGACAGAGAAATATATGATGAACTGGTCAAGGTAAAAGTAATCAAATAAGATCCCAAGAAAAAGATACATAGGTTGGGAGAAATCAAGGGAAGAAAGTTTTTCAAATGGCATGTATCACTACACTAATCCACCACAAATTGTGTCTAATCCAGGGACACATTCCAAAGCTTGATCAACTAGGGACACATCGCACTAGCCCTAATACCAAAAGCAACAATGATGGTGGATACTAACCAATTTCCTATGGCTTCTGTAAATGTGGTCAACCTATAATGGTCGCGGCCTAGAAAAGGAAAAGTGACCAAAGAAGGTCAAACAAAGGCTCTCTAGGAAACGCAGGAGCCCAGGAAGTCATCAAGTGTAATCATTGGGGGTCTGATCAAGTGTAGTAAGTGTAAGATAGAGTGTGTGCTAGAAATCCCTGCCCTAAGTGCCGAGATAGACTTAGAACTTAAAAATTTGAGAGAAAATTGGGTTGAGGATTTCATCAAGATTTTGAAACCATCTACGGACCTCACTGTCCAAAATGAGAGATTCCTCAAAGTTTTGTCTTCCAAAGGATATGGAATATTAAGAAGAAATAAAAATGGCGAGCCAATCAGCAAAATCACGAGGGCCAACAAGTCACTTCGTTACGATTAACAAGAACCCAACCTAGGAAGGCCATCATTCAAGATGGAAAATGGTATATAATTGGTAAGAATGGCAAGTCAACCAAAGAGTTAGAAAGGCAAGTGTAGGATCAAGAGACAATATCGGGCCTACAAACTGGCTCAGACGAGCTTGTGGGAAACCGCGCTGGTAACCAATAGGAAGTTGATGTGTCCTCTTGAGGAAAACTGGAGAAAGAGAAAATATGACGCTAGCCTGCAACAAACCATATCCCTCCGAAGCTCTATGTTTGAGACTTCTATAAGAGCCATAAGAAAGATTATGTTTGGAAACATAATAAAAAGATGAGTTGTCAAACAAGTAGTCTGAAAATCTTCACATCTCGATAGCGGGAAACAATTTTGACAAAGGAACCTAGAAAAGCGATGGTCACATCATGAACAAATAAGAACTTAAAGATTTCATTAAAGACTTGTTGAAAATTATGGAGATGAAAGGGTTGCTAGATGAACAACAACAAAAGGTTTATTCATAGGGTAAACCAAGTAGTAGTGCTACCAGATCATTTGATGGTTGTCTGGCACCAGGTAAACCAAATGAAAGGCGACATGATTGCCTACGAACCATCTTTAGCAGTGATTGAGATCCCGACCAACCATGGAGAAAGCCAAGGTTTCATTTTGGAAATGGCGTGCTGTAAGGAGATAATGATGTTCTCAAATCCTATCAAGGAGATGATAGATTACTTACGAACCATCTCCATAACTACCTGTCAGGACCCGCCCCTAATCCCCCGGGATTAAGGGCTAAATCTCGATCCCGTCTAACTTACGCATGACACGAAGGTTAAACTAAAGTCCAACCTTCATGTGACACGTAAGTCGGACAAGGGATTCTCGATCCAACCGTACTGAAGCTTCCAGACTTCCCAGAGTGCGCTGAATCTACTGTGGATCGTACGTGTGATGTCTCCGTCTCTCTCGACCAACAGCCCGCACCGCAACAACCTGGAGGGTATCGAAAACACGAAAAGACTGTGAGTGGACAAAAATAGAGTTTAAGTTTAAAAACATTTCATAAAATAATGACATTTATACCCTCCGTTTCAAAACCAATGCATGCATATTAATTTCTTGTCATAAAACCATGTACGAAAAAAAAACCAAACACATTTCCCTTTTTCTCAAATCCCGGGCCTCAGCCCAAAACCACTGAAACCATTTATTCCGGGCCACTGCCCAAAACATCGGAAAACCTTGTTGAAAACCATCTCATTTTTCCATTCTTCAAACCTGCTGGATCTATCCGAGTCTTTAAACTTAATCCAGGCCTCAATATAATCAGAGTCTTTAAACTCCCGAGTCTTTAAACTCAACAGGCCTACGGGGGAAATAACAATATATCCGAGTCTTTAAACTCTCGAGTCTTTAAACACAATCCGGGTCTTTAAACCCAATCCGGGCCCGTCCCCCGTCAATCATAATCCGGGTCTTTAAACCCAATAACCAGATCCAGCAAATCCAATCCAAAACCATTTGAAAACGTTTTTCCATTTCCGAATCCGAATCCGCAATCTCATCAGGATCCCGAATCCAAACCCAGAACTCATATCCATCTCCTTTCCAGATCCGAGTCCGCAACCATCATTCCGTAAGCTAGTATCTGGAATAACCATTCTGAACCCAAACCCTGAATCCACTTTCAAGTCCCGAATCGTCATCCAGAATTCCGATTCAAAAACCCAAAATCACGTTTCTTAAAACCACTTTTTGAACTGGGCCTCAAGCCCGAATTCACTTTCCAAAATCCTTTTAGTTTCATTGAAAGCAAATCGTATTTCAAATCTCGAAATCAAATTATTAAAACTAGGTTCAAATCACAATATCCATCAAAATCTCGTAAAACGTGAAATACCGTCATGTCCTCGAAAAACGTGCAAAAACCATAAACCATCACAATCATAAATCAAATCATAGAATCAAGTATAGAAAACATATAAAAACATATATGCATGCATCAAGAGTTAGAAAGCAAAGTCCACTCACAGACCATTCCGAGGTCGCCTCGATAAGCGCGTACTTAAGCCGTTCCCGGCCATTCCGTTATCCTTGGCTTTCCCGAACATGTCCAAAGCCCATAACGAGGTTACTAACTACTTCACAAAAGTCCTACTCAAATCTCATAACTTTCCTGAACTTCTAAGCGTACTTTAAACGGGAACCTAAACCTTCGATCCCGCAGAACGAACTCGAATCGACATCCGATTAACCCGAAACCTATCTCAAAAGATTCGTTATAACATCTAGACCAAAAACCTATTTGGAAGGTTCCCCAGAAAGTGCCCCACGAGCCCCCACGCGCCGCCCAAAGTGGTTGTGCATGGGCCTCACGCTGCTGAACAGAACACTGTTTATCGTCTTCCTCATTCGTTCGACCGGTCTGAACCGGCGAGGGCAGTTCTTCGTCGTTTTTCATCCATTTTCACTCCTTTTGATTCCCCTAGTTTCGTCCTTGTCTATGTAGTTGATTCCACTAATTAATTCATGACAATCACTACACAAACCTAACAACCAAAGCTCGAAGAAAACCCAGAAATGTCGAGTTTCTGTCTCCGGCCACCCACGACCACCGTAGGGCTCTAGGTCGATACCTAAGGTTCCCAACACCTTCCTAGAGATACTAGGGTCACTAGAAACCGTCAACACTCCTCCAAACGTCATAACTTTCAAATTGAAGCAAACGGTAAAAACAGAGGACTGTACAAGCTTACCCGGCTACCAGGTCTTCCCCCCGTCACGACTTCACAACCAAAAGATTCCTAGGGACCTACGAGTTGACTAGAACCTACCAAACACCTCGACCCAGCCCCAAACCTCACGACTAAACGTTTGAATCAAAACGGAAAAACAGAGCACCCAAAAAGGATTGAGGAATTACCTGCGTCCCAGCCGTCACCGTGAGCTCCATCGTGCCTACTCGACTCCCCTCAGGCCTCCCGACACCACCATGGGTTCAATTTGATGGTTTGGTCACTGGAAGTGCACAACCGTGCACGGTGGTCCTCTGTTCTGTTCTTCCTAGTTTTCCTCACTTCACACACACACCCCTCGACTCTCCATCCCTCTCAACCAGTCCCTGCACTCTCAGCCTCCCTCTGATCACACTTATACACTCACAAGACTCACACCTCCTTGCAATTTGATCGATTCCTCCCTCAATCTCAGTCTCTGTTTTTCTCCTCAGTACACGGGTTAAACAAGCCCAAACACAATTAAACTGAACGATGAAAGTGGCTAGAAGCCACTGGAATGTGGCCAGGTGTCACACGCCTGATGGACCCCTCCCCAAAAATATCCAATTTACTCTGTCCACTTGTCCTTATCATATTGGCACGATTCCCAATGTGCCAAAAAGACCAAAATTCCCCTCTTGTTCCATTTTACAGTTTTACCCCTCACGTTCTAGACCTGGATCTCGCTCGTCCGACGTCCGATGAAAGCATGCCGCCTGTCATTAAACTCAGGATGACGAGACCTACCTAACCGTCCTCGGTCTACGTGTAAAAACCCTGTCGTACAAAAAGTCAACTTTTCCCCCTTTGTTTAACCAAATTACGGTAATGCCATCAACCTTCCGAACATCATAACTTCCTCCTCGGATGTCGGAATCGGGTGTGTCACCTGTCTACTGACTCGTGACGTCCCGAACTACGTCACGGTCATCGGTCAACTCCTAATTGACCGCCCGAACTAAAAGTCAACTTTTTGCCCATACTAGGGGCAAAATCGTCATTCTACTCTAATGAGCCAACAGTAACCAAGTAAACACTGATTAGACTCACTAATCCGTTACTAATCACTTTGCTAATCCCGGCTCTCGGGACGGGTCGTTACACTACCTACCTAGAAGGTATCCCAATCAGCAAGGTCATGATTGATAGGGGAGCTTCCATCAGTGGCATGCCATTCATAATGCTGGAAAGGCTTACTAGGACAGTTAAGGACTGCTTTCCGAAAATTGGAATAATACCCAACTTCACTTGAACTGTTGATAAGACTCTTAGTCTTTTATCCTTGGAAATCACAATTGGTTCCAAGAGGTTAATTCAAAGAGGTTAATACTAGCTCTCTTTGTGATCAATAGCACTGTCAGCTATAACCTACCATTGGGCAAGGATTGGATCTACAAGAACATGTGCATCCTATCTACCCTCCACCAACGAATCGCTCTACATAACCCCAACGAGACTACCTTCAAATGAGGTCTTTGGGATATCATCCAAGCAGACATAAAGTCATTCATCGCTAACCCAATGATAGCTGAGGCCAGTTTTTACAATCCCAACCTACGAAGCATCAAGTTAGTCGGGGAAGACAAAGATGGCCGCCCCACCAATGTTGCTACCCATAAGATAGTAATGCAAGAGCTCTTGGCTCTTGAAGGAGAAATAGTGTCCTAAAACAAGGATAAGACATGAATAAAATATTGTGAATGGGATAGAAGCCAACAAATGGCCAAAAAGCAACTGGATTTAAAAAGTTCAAAGTTGCCAAAAGTTAAAATTATTTTTATTAAATCTCTGAAAAAGTTCTCCTTTGAGTATCTACCCCCAAAGAAGGGGTTAGAGAAAGTTTATAAAAAGTAAGACCAAACACCCGACTCAGCGAGGCGTGGAATAAAATGGCTAAAATACGCATGAGAAGCTTTACTTTTATAGAGCCAAAAAATGTCTTAGCCTCCATATCTTGAAAGTCAGATATCTGGATCGACATCTTTTGACAGTTCTCCTTGGGTGAGAATGATAGCTTGTGGGATTTTTTACTAAGACAAATAGAAAGTTAAATAAAGAGATCGATGTCTCATGATTGGACGTCAGATATCATAATTAAAAGAAATACGGGAAACGAGGAGTTTCAGAAGGATACATGTCCACACACGTAAGAGATCTAAATTCAGAAAAGTTACTAATGATCAAATTGAGTAAAAGAAACGAAAGAGAATTCAAGAGTCCAATAAAAGGCCCAATATAGACTATAGCCTAGTCCTAGACAATCTAATTTTTAGGGACTGGATTTCATCCATCTCATAATGGGACCGATTCCTCTCTTTTTTCTCTTCGAGGACACTCCCAAGGTCAGAAAAATTCTTCTTCGCCTGGTGGAAAGATCTCTGAAGGGACTCACATTTCGTCCTCCGAAGTGCAACACGAGCTTTGAGATATTTTAATCTTTCCTGAACTTTGTCCATATTTTTCCTAGTGTTTGTACATTATTCGCTCTTCACATCAAATTTCTACCTAGACATCTCGAACTCATCAGTTGTTGGACCAATTACGAAGAGAACATTTCGACGATGTTCATGGCTTGCCAATTTATCCCGATATTCATCCAAGGACTTCACTGAAGGTTCGAAAGCCATAGTGGACTGGGCCTAAAAGTTAGAAAAGATAAACAAGGCCTTCCTCTTAGCCTCCATATCTTGAATGTCTGCTCCATCTACGAGGGCAAAGAGAAGATCTCGAGCATGAATATAATTAGGATAAGAGAGCAACTGAGATGTACTATGGTCAGAACTTTTCATCGAAACATTCTCAATTAAAGACTCTACCGTCACCCCCACAAGCTCTTTCTCAGGAGATTCGGAGATTTGAAGAGAAACACAATAGAATTTATAAAAAGTAAAAAAATCACAAAGTTTATCATTGGTCGGGACCAAGGAAAATACCTTCCTAGGTATAGAGGAAACATCTTGAGCCTTGGCTCTAGATTGATTATCAAAAGAGATGACCGCATAAGAAGAAGAAGTTTGAGTATCCCACGCCAGCTCTAGAGAGCCTATGGCCATCTAAGCCAAATCTTCACAAAAAGACGAGAAATTTTGACCCAACCCAACCAACTCTGGGGAAGCGGTCACAGAAGCTTTGGAAATACCAGCCTCGCAAAGACCCAGGGAAGGAAAAGGCCCTTGAAAGGAACTATAGATTTCTAGACATAAGGGATGATAGGAATTGTTAAGATATCAGAATAAGGTTGGCAGTTGGAACACCACATGAAGAAGATGGGGCAGGAAGAATCTGAATGGAACCTGAGGGAGAGGGAGAAAAGTCAATCGTAGCATTTGGACTGGTCGCGGCTACACCAACAAATGAAGCAGCCTAGACATGAGAATCAAGGATAAAAAAATCACCCTAAAGGAACCACAAATTTATAGCCAATTGCAGGAATAAGGAGTGAACAAAAGCAAGATTGTACTAACCTCAAGAGGAACCTCAAATACAGGAGAAAACCCTTAGAGGATTTGTGGCTCCTCTATCTTTTTGAAGATATTCTTACATGACAGGACCCACCCCCAATCCCCTTGGATTAAGGGCTAAGTCATGCTCCCGTCTAACTTATGCATGACACGAAGGCTAAACTGACATCCAACCTCCATGTGACACGTAAGTCGGACAAGGGATTTCCAACGCACCGTTCCAAACTTTCGGACTTCCCAGAGCACGCAGACTCTACTGTGGTTCGCGTATGTGATGTCTCCGTCTCTCTAGACCAACAACCCGCACCTCCACAACCTGGAGGGTATCGAAAACAAGAAAAGACTGTGAGTGGACAACAATAAATAGTAATATCAGAAAACAGTTATTAGAAAACATAATTTATACTCTCCACACAAAAACCAATGCATGCATATAAAATCCATGCTATGAAACCATTTCATATCCAAAATCATCAATGAAAACCAGAATAATTTCTTTCTTTAAATCCGCAATTCAAATCCAGGGCCTCAGCCCAAAATCACAAATCAATCTCAAAGTACGAGAGCTCAGTCCCAAATCTCATCAAATCCAATTCATCGGGCCACTGCCCAAAACATCTGAAAACCAGTGAAAAACATCAATCATGCGACTTGCTGGATCTCAAGTGCGTCGGAGTCTTTAAACTCAAAATCATGCGCATAATCAGGTCTTCCCGGGATATCAACGAGTCTTTAAACACAAAACACAATCAACAGGCCCCGGGGGGGGGGGGGGGGGGGGGGGGGGGGGGGGAGATTTATCATAACCGAGTCTTTAAACTCAAAACATATCAATCCAGGGCCCTCCCCCCGTCAATCAACCGAGTCTTTAAACTCAAAACCAGATCCAGCGATTTTTCTTTTTCTTTTTCCGGGTCTTTAAACCCAAAACCATTTTTCAACCAAATGAAAACCATAGAAAATCCATATTCGAATTCGACATAATGATTCCGTAAGCTAGCATCTGAAACCATCATCCCGAACCTAAATCCAGAATTCCTCTTTCAAGTTTCAAAACCGAATCAAAAGTCATCTTTTCCAAATTCGATTCTAAAACCGAAATCTCGTTTATCGAAATCACATGAACAGGCTCCAAGCCCTAAATCACTTTTCCAAAATCCGTTATAAATCATTGAAATCAAATCATATTTCAAATTCCGAAATCAAATCATCAAAGCCATGGTCAAATCTCAACATAAATCTGAAACTCGTAAAACGTGCAAATACGTAAAATATCTCGACATACGTGCCAAATCGTAAACCATCAAGATCATAATCAAAATCATAGAATCACGTATAGAAAACATATATGCATGCATCATAAGTTCGAAAGCAAAGTCTACTCACAGACCATTTGCGATGCCGCCTCGATACGCATGCACATACCCCGTTCCCGACCTATCCACTATCACCAGCTTCCCCAAACTTGTCAAAATCCCATAATAAGGTCACTAACTACTTCATTAAGCTTTTACTAAGTCCCCGTAATTTTCCCGAATTTTTTTAACTATTTTTAAACGAGCCCTAAAACCTTCGGACATCCCGAAACATATCGAGACGATGTCCGATCGACTCGAAACCAGTGCCAAAATGTTCGTTACATCAAATACTTTAAAAGTCATGTTGGAACCTCCCTCAAAATCCATGTCACTCGCCCACACGCGCTGCCCAAAGGGACTGCGTGTGGGCCTCACGCGCCTGCACTGTTCATCCATGTCCTCAGGCGAACCCGGTTCAAACCGATCCAGGCTGACCCGGTCCAGACCCGAACCGGCGTTCACGGGTTTCGTACATTTTAGCCTATTTTTTTTATCCTGATTTCACCATTTATGTCGCCCAAGTTTTTCCTATTTAGGCTCGTTTTCAAAACTCACAAATAAAGTCTGTAGAGTACCTTCCCGATCGAGTTTCAATCCTTCAAATTTCTCCTCTCTGTTTTCATGGCTCCAGTCATCACTGTCCCTAAATTCCTCGTCCATAAGCTTCCTTGTGATTTCCAAAACCTCAAGCAAATAACGATTTCACTTATCAGTCATCATAACCAAGTTTTCCATGGTTGAATTTTAAAAACAATTTTCATGGAAGGTTCACTTACCGTTTATCCCCGACCTCGAAAACGAGCCTATTCGATTCCCAGACCTCCAGTAGCCTCTCTCATCCATTACAATCAATCAATACCCAAGAAATCACCACGTTCCATTTGAACCTCAACAGGGGAGTTCACGGGTTTAGCCCCCATCCAACCGTCACCGTGCACGACGGGTATCTACGGCAACACCACCACATTCCAAGTTAATTATCTCTTCGTTTTTGCTCACATGGCACAGTCAATTGAGGTTAGTTGAGAAGGGGGGGGGGGGGGGGGGGGGGGGGGGGGGGTTTCTCACAAACTTTGTGTCTCTATTCTCTGTTTTTTCAGCAAACACACACACGACCGTTTAAGTTGAATTAAGACGGTGGATGAGGGTTCTACGACCATCGAGACCCAGCCAGGTGTCCAAAACCTGGTGGTCACCCCATCCAAAAACAGCCAAGTGTCCCATGGTCACTGGGCACAAATCTCAATGCAGAAAATGACCAATTTACCCTTAATTGCACAAATTACCATTTTGCCCCTCGAAGTCTTAGACCCGTAACTCTATCTCCTGAACTCCAAATGACACCTGCCGCCTGTCGTTGTATTCAGGAGAGCAAGACCTACCTAACGGTCCTTGAAGATTGTGAAAATTTCATGTTGTATGAAAAGTCAACACATGCCCCTTTTTTGCTAAATTACCACAATACCCTCAAACTTCCGAACGTCATAACTTTTCTCTCGAATATCGGAATCGGACGTGCCACCAGTCTATCAACTCATGACATCTCGAACTACGTCACAGTCATTGGTCAAAGTCCATTTAACTGCCCAAACAAAAAGTCAACATTTTTGCCCATTCCAGGGGCAAAATCGTCATTTTGCACCGTCTGTCCGAAAGCATCCAACTAATCACCGATTATCTTTACTAATCTGTCATTAACTACTAATCTAATCTCGATATCCGGGACGGGCTGTTACATTACACCTCACTAGCAAAGTAAGCGTTTCATCATCACTTTCTTCTTCTTCCTCCTCAGCAGGAATCAGGTGACGACTACACTTTTTTGAGATAGAACATTAGTCACTAAAGTTGAAGTCAGAGTCTCTGTCAGCAAGGTATAAAAAGGAATTGCTTTCTTACCTCCAATGGACGACCAATGGGAATAAACTAAAACAACCAATACAATTACTTAGGGCTGAGAGACTGTCAACCACTTCTTCCTTTCTATCCCTTTCATATCGACCTGCGCGCCTCTCCAAGAATAGAGCCTCATTAGGGGTGTAACCAATTAGGGAGAAGGGATCATCGAATCCCACTATGATCATGCCCACCTCATCAATCCCAATTAAAAAAGGAAAGAAAAACTACTAGAGAGAGACATTAGAGAGAAATTGGGTTGGAAATTTTTCCAAGTAAGAACTTACTAATAAGGGGACTAGGGTTCTGGTCTCAGACTGCTCTATCCAATCTAGCGGCCAGCGTTGCGTCTGATCTTGCTGAGTGCCTAAAGGTCTTAAATTGCAACTCAAAAACTACCTCTGTTATAGCTTTGAAAGTCCTCTCGAAATAAGTTTTCCACAATATAGCAAAGGCTTATAAGCATTCAGAAGTGGCATCCATCATCTTGAGGAATTGGAGAGGCACATCAAAAAAATTCTGCCGGGTCGACAAGGGAATATGGTTGCAAATTTTCAAAAGGCGGAAAGAAGTGTCGACATTTTCTCCCATAAATAATGACATGAGAATGGTTTGACAAAAATCAAACTAACGAGCACATAAGTTAGGTTCGTAAACTCAAAAACGAGGAAAGTCTGGGTATTACTACTTCCCCCTTTCATAAAATACTGTGTCAGTATGAAGTAAATAAATTCTCTTGCCTTCATCTTCAAGCGCATCGACTCTATAGGGCGAGTTAGGAAATGCTCCCCATGATTAAAGGGAGGAAAGGATTGAACGGTGCTAGCCTCCCAATGCTCCATGTGACGGAATTTTAGTTGAAAGAAGAATGACAGGAAATCACATTGAGAGCCCTATTATAGGTGGCAGGTGCATTAGATGTTGGCATGGGATGGCTTTTAGAGCAAAAGTGGGCGGTTGGGATCAAAATTGGGGGAAGAACAATTTATCCATGCTTGCACCATCCATAATTGTCTATTCAGGGGCATCTTCAATCCCGAGAGGCAAACGATTGAGTGGAAAAGGTTTTATATCTGGGTGACGACAATTGGACTTATGTCGATGTCCCGACAAAAAGCCAGGGCTTCAGAAAGTGAAATCCACTGCATTTTCAGACACTTAGTGGTGTTGGGGAAAACGAACCAGTCCAAGCAAAAAAAGGTAGAACTCTATTTTTTCATAAACAGAACCAAGGTAGTTATCAGGAAGGCCAAAATGTTTGATAAATTCTTCCCCTTTGAGATCACCATCTGGATCAAAAGGGCATAAATTTTTAAAAAAAATTGGTTTAAAGCAGGACAATAATGAGGGAAAGAGGGGTTGTGGTTATTTCAAGAATCGGACCCGCAAAAGAGTATGGGTGGGTACACTTATTATTAAAATTGGCAATCCTCCTGGATGAAGCCCAACTAAACAGAACCCCCAAATTATGGAGACTCGGAGTCATGGGTCCGACTCCAAAATCAAAAGTGTTAGTGCTGCTATTCCGAAGGGTTTTCTGGGCTACATGGTCTTGCTCCTCACAGGCCCTCAAATTTGCTCCCAAAAATCAAGAGACTCCTAGAAATCTTCGCCAGAAATTCATTTGTGATCACTAATAAGACTATCTACAAACCATTTTGAGGAAGAAAACCCCACTAATTTCTTACCCTTCGAGGATGATTTAGGAGACATGGTTAAACGGAGGTTTAGGGAAAACTTGGGTACTCATAAGAAGAAAATCACGATGTTTGTTTTGAACTACCAAAAAGTTCAAATTGGAAGAATTTCAGATGGTAAGGCCGTTGAAACCGTGAGTAGCGGGTCAACTTGAATCCATAAACTTTTATTCAAGAGCTTTCAAATTCAAGGGGCAATGTTTACACAAGAAAAAATTCACTACGAGCCAGAGTGAAGATTTTCCAAATTAAGACTAAATCTGACTAAAGCCCAAAGAACAACTAGCATCCACTTGATGAATCATGGAGAATAGCGAGCTTAATTGATGCAATCACGCTGACATAGCATTGAAACCGTCAGTATGCAAAAAGGGAGGTGCGACAAAGTCATCGAGAAGGAAAAGCATGCATGGACGCACATGTCGATTAGTCTCACTCTCATGTTTCCTATAAAATGAGAAGAAGCCTTATCCTCAAAAGAAAACCTACAACTCAATCAAATTAACTGTAAATCCTCAAAAGTTTCTTTGTTACCCAAGAGCTTGCCTTCTTGGCAAAACTTAGATCTTCCGATCTATGATCAACACTCAGTTTTCCTCTCAACCCTTCTCAATTTTCACTCTAAGAACACCAAGTTTCCCTCCATTTAGGCTTGCATTCCAAGTTCGATTCTGAAGACTTTTTAACCACCTAACTTCGTCCCGACTTACTTCTATAACTTGTTTTGAAGGCCACCTAACTCCCATCTCTTCTAGACTGTCCCAAACCTATCTTTGAGACTTTCACGCTCCCACTCCTAGACATCATCACATCGTTCTTACTGCTCTGCCAACCTTTGGTATGATTCCAATAGATGTTCATCTAGTTGATGGTCTCTTGACAAACCTGCCAGCTCATGGCTTAGTCTATGGATAGTTTACCTACAACACTTTTAATTCATTCCTCACTTTAAGTATTCAAGAAATTTACTTTCTAAGTGTATGCACTTCATCTTTATCTCAATACAATTTATTTCTTCAATTTTGATCTAAATATCTAGAATATATTAACCAATGCGTTCTATGGCTGGCTAAGTCATAGAACCATCTTCGTGTTCTGGTTTAGTATCATCATTCTGACTTGAAATGGTAGATCTATCTAATTCCCATCTAATCTAAAATAACAAGGTGCTAACATAAACATGTCGTAAAGCAAACTTGGACTAGGTGTAAAAGAAAATATTTGAAGTCCTTGAAGAAGGCATAGAAAAAACAGCGCAAGCAAGATGCCCACTTGCTCCACCATCACTTGATTAAAATGAAGGTTTTTGGGCCGCAATTTAGAACCATTTATAAGTATGCCTAGTAGCAGCTTCTACTATTTCCGCCTATTTGAGGGCACCTAGAAGGCCAAGTCAGTTGGAACAACCCATTTAGGGTACGAACACAGCAACATGGCCTAGAGCTTATAGCTTTTAGCTCATCCGCACTAGTCACCAATATACCACATTCATTGCACTCGAATACAGCGAAGAGATCACCCCAGACACTAGTGAGTCCGCTCCTTTGGAAGCGAGCCATCGAACGGCGACCTCAGATTCCGTTACGATAACTTTTAGGCACAAACGCCCCCATCTTTGTATTTTATATTAGTTTTAGTCATTGGTATTGAATTTTATTATTAGTGGTAGATATCCTTGAACTATATGTCTAAATGTGCAAGGACAGTCCCTCCATTAAATTTTTCAACTATTTATATTAAGAATAAGGGTAAAGTTGTTTTATTAGATGTGTTTGTTTTAACAGAAATTTTTGAGAAATTTAATAGAAATAATGTCTTTGCATGTTTATATATAATTCCGGAACCTCTGCTACTAATAATAAAGTCAATGACGATAACTAAAATTAGTATAAAATTAATAGCATTGTCAACCATTTTCCCCTTTTTAAACATTACTCTATTTGATCCAAAGCAAGAAAAACAAAATTCGTGCTTGAAAAGAAAATTACAAATGTAAGTGTTTGCATGCAAGTAATCGGTATTCTATTTTAAACATTTTTAGATAAATTACAATGCGAAAGATTCAAATTTAGATATATGCAAGAGAAAGAACATTCGCGATAATTAATATAATCACACATGTATGCCAAATTCAACCATTTCAATGTGTTTTTTTTTTCGAAAATACCTCTTTATTAACTAAACACGAGTAGAAACGCCAACATCCTTAGCGAGAAGGTTAAACAACCAAGTTGGTTCCAGACCGGCCCAAACATGGTACCCACTCATACACTTGACATGGTTAGCAACAGCATGTGTCACCATGTTACATACCCTAGGGGCAAATTGGAAAGTAATCGACAGAAAAGACTCACAAAGTACATATATATCATGAAGGATGTTGGTAAGAGTACCATCAGTGCTCTTCTTGTATAACAATTGAATCAGCTGTAGTGAGTCAGATTCCACAATTACAATAGTATGGCCAACCGTCACACAGGACTCCAAACCTAAACGAACAGCCAACGCTTCCACCTGAAGAGACGATGAACATGCAATCATACCAGCCTCCCCGGCCCCCTCGAAGGAACCTAGCCATGATCGTAGAACCCAGCCGTAAGCCCCCTTGTGTGTGCCTATAGACCAAGCTCCATCACAATTGAGTTTGAGGACTCCGGGGATGGGTCGCTGCCAACCTTGGCCTTGTACGCTTTGACAAGGCCCCACTATTTCACCCATAACCACCTCACCAACCACGGTCCCCTCAATTCTGGCCTTAGAGAACTCGGACATCTGTCGAAAAAGCAAATCTAGAGCTATGGCCGGAGATTGTAAAGTATGCTTAAAGTATTTTTCATTACGTGCTTTCCAAATCCGCCAACAACCAAAGGCAAGCATCTGGAAAATATTCCCTGCATCCTCTTTGCTACCATATTTGACTTTTAGAGCGTGCCAACAGTCATGAAACGAAAGGCCGTGAATAGTATCAGTCACCAATTGGAGCGGTCCTTCATACCAGAAAGTTTGAGCAAACTGACAAGTTAAAAAGAGGTGGGACTCTTACTCCTCCTCATCCCCACATAACGGACACACTGTCTCCACATTTACTCGTCGACGGGCCAGATTCTGACGAGTAGCAATATATCCACGACAACAAGTCCATATAGAGTGCCTGATTTTGTATGGGACGTTCAGGCTCCAAATGTGTTTCCAGATGCGTTGCTGCCCATTGACCGTACTAGTCTCCTCACTACCTCTTCCAAATAACTCACCATTACGATACAGTTTCGTAGCCAATATATACCCAGAGTGAACATAATATCGACCATTCGTCGAGAAGTGCTAAACATAACGGTCAGAACACCCATACTTACTTAACGGAATAGAGCAAATGGCATTGGTGTCCTCCTCATCAAACAAATTTTCTACCATGCTATACAACCATGTATGGCTAATAGGGCAAATCAACTCATTAACCAAATGTGGAAGGTTTGGATTAAGAGATTTTACCTTAAGGGCCGGCTAACTGGAAGCCATGGGTCCGACTGAGTGTGAATTAGGGTCCCATCCCCTACATGCCAACGAATGCCCGACTTCAGGATACACAACCCCTTCAAGATGCCCTTCCAACCCAATGAGGACCCCGCCACATCCTTAGCTTCTAGAATTGTAGTCCCACTATGGTACTTTGCTCGTAATAGCCTCGCCAGAAGGGAGGAAGGTTGATCCAATAGCCTCCACCCTATTTTGGCAAGCATGGCTAGATTGAAGACCATAATGCCCTGGAAGCCCAATCCCCCAGCATCTTTTGGAACCGTGAGTCTCTCCCAAGCAGCCCAATGCATACCACACTGTAGTTGTTGCTTACCCCACCAATACCGAGCCAATATCCGCTCAATATCCTTACAAAGCCCCACCGGAAGTTGGAAACATGACATAGCATAATTAGGGAGAGCCAGAGCTATAGACTTAATAAGAACCTCTTTCCCAGCCTTGGAAAAAAACTGTTCGGACCAACCTAGGGCCTTCGCCTCCACTTTATTTCGAATATCTTCAAAAACTTTCTTCTTTGAAGCCCCAAAATCGGCTTGAAGACCCAGATATTTTCCAAACTCCACTTTAACACGGACACCTAACACCCCAACAATCTGGTCCTGCAAGAGAGGAAGACAGTCTGCACTAAACACCACGGAACTCTTCTCAAAATTTATTTTCTGGCCCGAGCACAACTCATACAGTTGCAATATCTCTTTCAAACACACTACCCCTGCCATCGTCGCTTTAGAGAATAGGACCGAGTCATCTGCAAAAAATAGGTGGGTGACACAGAAAGCACTAGGTGCAACAGAGATTCCTCGTAGGGCTCCTACCTCAGTCTTCCTACGAATAAGGGCTGACAATCCTTCTGCACATAGAACAAAAAGGAAAGGAGATAGGGGGTCACCTTGCCTCAGACCTCTAGAAGGTCGGAATACCTCAGTAGGGGATCCATTCATAAGGGCATTGAACGACGTCGTAGTGATACATTCTTTTATCCAATGACAGAAAACCGGGTGAAAGCCCAGCCTAGCCATAACCTCCAAGAGGAAATCCCACTCCACTCTATCATAGGCCTTCGACATATCCAATTTAAGCATCACATCTTCATCATCTTTACCCCGTTTCTTTCCAATTGTATGCAGCAACTCATGTACCATGGGAACATTGTCTGTAATTTGTCGTCCATACACAAAAGCACTTTGAGAATCACTAATCACCTCCCCCATCAAACCTTTCAGTCGGTTGGTAAGAACCTTGGCAATAATTTTATAAATGACATTACATAAGGAAATAGGACGAAATTGTGTCATATTCATCGGGCTAGCAACCTTAGGGATTAAAGCCAAGTGTGTGAAATTAAACTGTCTCAACATATATCCAATCTGAAAGAAGTGCAAAACAGCATGGATTACCTCATTTCCAAGTATGCCCCAATGTTTATGGTAGAAGCTCGCAGTAAAGCCATCAGGACCCGGGGATTTTGCAGGATGAATCTGCACAAGTGCTCTCCGAACCTCCTCGTGTGTGACTGGCCGAATCAAGGCCGCATTTTCTGAGTTAGAAACCCTCATTTCGATACAGTTTGTGACTTCCTGGAATTGGGAAGGCAGTGAGGTTGTGAAAAGGTCCTGAAAGAAACCATTAGCAATCACCCCCAAATCCTCCTCCCTGTCTATCCAAATTCCCTCACTATTGTAGAGACCCCGGATACGATTAAACCGTGGTCGCTTCACAGTTTTTGTATGGAAAAATCTAGTATTTTTATCCCCCTCATTCAACCAGTGCACCCGAGACTGCAGCTTCCAATAAATTTCCTCATCTATCACGGCTTTCTTGAGTTCTTCCTCTAGCCCCTTCACCCGTGGGCCATCAAAACACACAGCTTGGTAACATCCATTGAGCTGGTTCTTTAACTTTTTGATCAGCTTCTGGGAGTTGCAACCTTCCTTTCTTTTCCAATGCACCAAACCTCTACAGACCCATTTCAGTTTCTCAAAAACCTTTTGGCTTGGAGAGCCATTCCTATCCACCTGCCACTCCTTTTGAACAACATCCCCACACGCCTCTATTTTGTTCCACTACAGGTCGTAAATAAACCGTCCCCGTTTCATTCGAGCACCAGGCATCGTGTCAAGAGTAAGCATGGAATGATCGGACCCTGAAAGAAAAATGTGAGTAATCTGTGTTTGGGGGTAGGATGACATCCATGACTCAGATGCCAGGCCACGATCCAGTCTCTCTTGTATAAATCCAGTATCCCGTTTGTTCCTCCAGGTGAATGGGTGCCCTGTAAATCCCAAGTCCAGGAGCCTCCCATCTGCCACAAAATTTCGAAAGGCCCTCATACTTGCCACTGAACGAGGGTTGCCTCCCTCTTTTTCCCCTGCATCAAGAATATCATTGAAGTCCCCCAATATTAGACAGGCATCAGACTCCCTTTCTAGTCGTTGTCTGAGAGTGTCCCATTGTCTCAATCTGATACTATCGTTTGTACTAGCGTAAATCGAAAAGAATCTCCACTTAATGCCCATATCATCATCATTAACAAGGACCTCAATCAAGAAATCAACATATTTAATCAACTCAACCTGCCCTGCAGTTTTCCAGAACACACACATACCCCCACTAAGCCCCCGAGGTTCCGCACCATGCATAAAATCCATTCCTAAACGCCTTTTCAAGTATTGAAATTGGGAACTTTTATTTCTGGTTTCCAGGAGGACAATAATACCCGGTTGAAGCAATCTATTCTGCTCACGCAGATTATGAACAGTCAATGCACCACCAATGCCCTGACAATTCCAACAAAGTATCCTCATTGCAACTATAACACGTAGGGAGAGTGTCCAAAGCTCCCCACCACTCAAGAAAGAATCCTATCCCATAGAAACCAGCGCCACAAATCAGACAAGCCAGAATCTCCAACTAGTGTGCAATACCCAACCACTTACAACTCAATTAAACAAAATTAATCAGAAACATCCCCAAGAAAATAAACTCACGCTCTTCTTTTCATTTAACTTCCCCCAAAAACTCAAACTTTGAACTTCTGTTTTTGGTTTCTAATAAAACAACAATATCATGCTTGTGGAGGCGGCATTGATCCGTTAAACTTTTAACTGACAAGGTACCACCAATAACTTGGCAATTCCAACAGTGGATCCTCATGGTGCTCACCCCAAAACACGACGCCCAAATCACCTACAGCTCCGTCAGTTTGGGATAACACTTCCACTAAAGAGACTAGACAAGAAAGAATCATAGCCCATAGAAATCAAGCCAAATAATCAATACAAAACAGAATCTCCAATCAATTTGCACAAGTCCAACCAAATAAAACTCAAGAATGGTCACATACAGCCCGTCAGTTGGCAGACATCAATGTAATTTCTATTGAAAAAACAGGGAGAAAAAATAGCAGCTTGGGAAAAGTCCATTCGCCGTTGCGGGTGCGTACAATTATGATCATAAAAAGGCAGGGACTTGAAGCCACTAGGTCTCAATTCTCAAACAAGCTTAAAGATAATGTCAATTAAACAAATGTAAATGTATGTTTGGCAGCAAAACTCACGACTTTCATTAGAGCAATTGTCTTACAGATGTTGTTGGATAATATCAACTGCTTCATGTAAATCACAGCCCTCCAGTGACTCGCCCTCAAAGAATCGAATTCAGCAAAAATCTGATACCCAAATAGGAAGAGCAGGCGAGAGAGAGCCTCATGGAGTTTCCGAAGAATTGGAAGCTGATGAACGGGCGCTAGATTTGGAGAGAAGCACCAGACAAGAATACTGATACGAATCCAGGAAAGGAACTAATAATTTGGGGTTTCAGGGAGTAAAAAAAATAACAAGTGTAGAAAGGATAAGGGCTGAAAGATAGGGATTTGGGAATTAATTAGGGTAAGATATCTGAAGGGATAATCTCACAGCAGAGGCTAGATCTCACAAAGGAGATGGAGATCTCACGAAGGAGATGGTGGTGCTCTCACGAAGGAGAAGGAAATGGAGGTGCTCTCAGAAACACGTCATTGATATGCAGTATTAACCATTTCAATGTGTTAACTAGTGATTAATCAGTAGGTATATTAATTTCAAGATCATATGTAGCTTATTAAGAGAGTTAAGATATTATATTAATCTTCTCGTGATATTTTAGTAATACTAGCCATGGCAATTGATAATGGATGAAAGCATTGAATGCTGCAATAGAGTCGTCTTAGTTTAAAATCTGGGACCCCGAGAGAGAGAGAGAGAGAGAGAGAGAGAGTTGTCCCACTGAATTTGTGATGAATCAAATTTTTTGTAAAGAACAAATATGAGTGAGTTAACATGCTACACACCATGCATGCGCGCACACATAATCCAATTTCACTTTCAATTTTTTGTTCATTTCATGTTGGCTCGTGCAATTTTTCACTTTCAGTTCGACATCACAATTCACAAACCAACCACTAATAAATAATAAGAAACCAAATTTCCCTGCCATGACATGTATATATATATATATATATATATATATTTGTGTCTACCCATATAGAGTATTCAAGCTCACAAGGCAATGACATTTCTCCTCTAGCTAACTTGAAATTTACAAATGATCATTCGAGGGCCAATTTGATAATTTAAGGGCTGTTTGGTAGCATTTTCTTTGATAATTTAAGGGCTGTTTTTGGTAACATTTTCTTTGATAACTTGAGGGCTGTTTGGTAACATTTTCATGCTCTTGTTTGATGATTATTTAAATTTTATTTTTTGAGCTTCATAATAGCATGTAGTAAAAGAAGAATTAAACTGAGGATCAACTTGATAACTCTCAAGTATGGAGAAAGAAGGATAGTGGTAAAGATGTTGAATAAATGAAAAGGGAAAGGTCCACAAAATGAAAATTAGAAACCATAAATCATAAAATTTTGAAAATAGTTTTCACTTTGAAGATTTTGTTCTCTTCATTTCTTAATTTGCGTTTCATTTTATTTATTTATTTCTTATTCACACATTCTCTGTTTCTTGGTCATCCCATAATTTTTCTTATCTCTCGATCTAACCCCCTATAATATGTCAGTAGATTGATGAAGTAAAAGCCAGATAAACTTGGGCAGTTAGGCTCAAGCTTATTTTCCAGAAGTATTCATTCATTCATTTGATCACATTCAAGTTTTAAAATATGGGCCGGAACAGCTCATCTACATCTTCAGATCGGTATATATTTCAAAACACACAAAACTCCAGTACTTCATGTTTCATATCCCACAATAAGATACATTGCTCACAATAAGATGATCATCACTGGTTGTGTGACAATTTCGGGCTGAGCTGCAACCAGTACGTAGTATGGCAGGAAATAGGTTGCACAGCCTGCTATGGCAAGGTGGTCCAGTGTAATAATGGACAACATCCTCACCAAGTGCATACTGAACTGCCCCCATTAGAACGGACAAACTTATTTCTATATATGGTAAAAATAGATACAAGTGAGGTACGTACATACACTTCATTTTCCAGGGAAAACTGTCCTTAGCCGCTCTCTTTGTCGACTCAAAATCCCGTTCTTTGGGGATGGTGTTCCTAGACCAGCCTGCCGCATCATCTCTGCATTATACAGGTTCGTTTAGATATACATCACCATTGAAAACCATGTACTTGCTTGTGCCTCAAGGATCGTACAGAACAAATCATAGTGTTATGCAAGAATGAACATAAAAGAATACTTGCCTCGCTTCCTCTCCAGCTCTTGATCAAGCTCCTCTTTCCACTTCCTTTGCCTCTCAGAAAAGCTTGCACTGAAATAAAACCATCAGCAACAAGTTATAGGCTTTTATAGCCGGAGAATGGAGGACATAAATTATCAAACACCAAAGACAAACCTTAGACTAAATGGTTCTTTCTGATCATCATGAACCTCTTTCGGTTCACTAAGCTGAGGTTGCCGGATTTCCTGCAAGATTCGATCATCCATACCACTGGCATTTGATGCATTTTTTATAGGTTTCTCAGAGCATTTAGCACCAACTATTGTAGAGAATCTTCTACTGTGTGCACGACTGGGTGACTTGCTTTTAGGAGTTAAGTTTAGATTATTTGAAACATGTTCACTATCTGCATTTCCAATTGAACCTGTAGGACCACTTGCATTCAATGAGCTAAAGAACTCTTCATATAGAGGCGTTTGCAGCTTCTTCAGATCTAGTGCCTGAGGTAATTACGTGGAGCAAGTTTACAGATTAGAATCCTAACACAGAAACTCCGAGAAAACATGGCATTTTTGAGTGATTATGCTACGAATTTGTATGCAAAGATCTTGGGTGGACATAAATACTACCTTTTCATCCAGGAAAGCCCTTATTTTTGACTCTGTAACCTCCTCATCATCCTCAGCTGTTGATGTCCTACAAGGAAATGTGGATGCAGTCTCCACCTTATGAGATGCTCCATTGTTTCCAGATGTCCCTTGTATTGTTTGACAAGGGGAGAAGTTAATTCCACTTCTCTCCACTTCCAGGCTTTCATTAAACTTTCCCTGCCAGTCATCGGTTGGCTCACACATGGGATTGAAACTCTATTTCAAATAAGAAAATAATTCATCAAAACTGAAGGTAGTTACTTCTCAATAATCTTAAGGGGCAAGAAAACGGTTAAATACCTTGTTTAATTCGTTAGATGCAATCACAGAATGGAATTTTACAAATGAACCAAGCACAATATCATCCTTATCATCAATCTGACACATATCGCTGTCATCATTATTGGTTGCTCCCCAGCAGGAGCTCCCTCCTGAAAAGTTCCCTGGATATACAGTTGAGCACCTTACACTACCCATACCACAGATATCCTTCAACCCTGCACAGGTAGACCTTCTGACCGAGGGGTTCATGCTGAATTTTTGATATAGTTAGAAGAGGCAAGATTGTAAACTGATATTAATTTCAAACCATTAAATGATCAAGACTTACAAGCTCTTAAGATCAGTCCCAGGTGTTGCCATCTTGTTTCCAGCTTCCTGATTAAACTGGTTATTAACCATTTTTTGTTTGGTTGTGATTGACTATTGAAAATGGTTGAAAATGATAATCCAGTAGATAGAAAGGTTGAACCAATAAAATTACATCAATTATACTGACCATAACTGAATTGCGAAGAACTGGACGAGTTTCCTGATAATCACCAGTCACAAAAGGATGCTGCATATGACCAACAAAAGTTATCTCCAAAGCTAAAAATAAGAACATAGACCTTCAAATTACTTTCTTCCTTTATTTCTTTTCTCCTTTTCTTGTCCTTAATACGCTAGCAAGTCAAATATCTAGAACAAATCTTTCATGCTACACCATGAACAATATGCAAGCAACACAATCTGCCATTCAAAATTACCTGCACCAATTCTGATGCATCCGACCTTAAATTAGGCTCCCTGCCACCACATTATGGAGTGTAAGAATTGATAAAAAATAATTACCGATAGACCCTTTATAAAAAGATTATGGGAAAAGTTGAAATCATAGTTGTACTTCTCTAGACATTTTAAGAGAAAATCCTTGGCGTCAGCAGAGAGATGCTCAGGGATAGGTGGATGAGACTTTGTTGTTCCAATATGGAAGAGAGCAGCAACCTGAAAAGAAAAAAACCCCAATCTTAGTCTGCAACCTCTTGGAATCCACACTGACTTAGAAAACTCTAGTGAAAGTAGAGACAATAACCAAACTAGTAGTTGGGGAAAGCAGCTTGAAAGGTTACCTCCTGATACTGTTGGCTCCATGGAGGCTTTCCTGTAGCCATCTCGATCACAGTACATCCAACACTCCATATGTCAGCAGAGCTAAAAACCATATTTAAAACTAATGAGGTCCAAGCATCAGAAATAAAGAGTAGATGAATATAAACTCTTTTCCTTTTCAATAACAGAGAGGGTTCACACCATTCAATGCATGAGAACATGGTACGCTAAGCATGCTTCTAATTGGAGATTACAATCGGAAATGTGTTAAAGGTTGTAGCTTTCCCGTGAAAATGCACTCACAAGAAAAAATTAACACCGGCGTACCAGATCTACAACTCAACTAGGAGAATTTCCAGGAGAGTGTTCTCTAAGTAGAATCAGTCCTGGAAAGAAGGTAGCAACACACAAGAATAGAAGAAGACTCACAAAGACGACATCCACCTTTACTAGTTTTGGATAAACCTTTGACTGAAAATAATGGGGAATTTTTAGATAAACCTTTGACTGAAAATAATGAGTAATGCAGAAACCTCGACAAACAATATAAAACCTTTACCAATACCAATCAAATAATCAAGGATAAGAAAATATACTGACGCTACTTCAAATCGAATTAATAAACTTATGTGCCCAGGCATAATTAAGATTAATGTAAAAAGCCTCTAAATAAAAGTGAGGAGTTGTCCTTACATGCTATGGCCAGTTTGGAGAATAACTTCAGGGGCCATCCAGTATGGAGTACCCTTCATTGACTTCGCACCATTTATAGTAGCCTGGATCAACAAATAAAACCAATAGTCATGTGTATGAAAAAAATAATACAGTTCAACAACTTTATTTGATGATATGAAACAAAATAGCATTACCAGTTCAACAACTTTCTTAGATGCACCAAAGTCTGCAAGTTTGATGCAACCCTTGTTGTCAACAAGTATGTTTGCACCCTGCATGTGGATACATATTATTAAATGAAAGAGATGTCAGTTCATATTCTTAAATGAAAGAGATGCCAGTTCATATTCACACTCTTTTAGGTGAACAGTAAACAGTTGGAATACGGACGTACCTTGATGTCCCTATGCATAATTCCATTATTGTGAAGGTATTCAAGACCCAATAACAGCTGCTTTGTGTACATTCTTATAACCTGCACATGAAACGTCTTAAAGATATAATGTTGACATCCCAAACACCATAACTCATGGACCAAAAGAACACCCAAGGTCAATCATTTAGACGTAACATATACTTACGGACTCAGGAAAGGATCCAAATTTCCCCAAAAGCGAAGATATGGATCCACCCGGCACAAATTCCAATAGTATATTCAATGAATCCTCCTCTCGAGCAGTCCCCAAGTACCGCTAAAGAGCAAAACCATAGAAACCACTAAGACAATAAGTAATCAGCATCACTTCCACAAAAGAAAGAAGAAAATCATACTCACAACAATGTTTGGATGTGAAAGATTCTTAAGAAGTTTCACTTCCTCCTCCAACTCTCGAATGTGAGCCTGATTCATAAAATTGAAGAAGAAAACTGCAGTCACTTAGTTTCAAACCGAAAATTTCTGACACTAATTTCATCACAAAAAAGACATCCATCAATTTATTAAGATTGCCTAGCTGAATAAGCAATACAAGCCTCAATCATCAAAATACTTCTTTCATTCAATGTAAAATAACTTTTTGTGTTTCCAAATGCAAAATATGCAATAACCCAGAAGAATAACAAATACCATAACCCAAAATTATAACATTTTCCAAAAAGACATGAGCATTATGAAATCAGAATTATGCCTGTGTCTTCTCCTTTGAAGCACTATTTGCCGCTATCAAGACCTGTAACAACCACAAAAAACAATGACAAAACATCAAACCCCAAATCCCTTAGTAAGAATCAAAATCCAACCCACAAATTGAATATCAAGGCGGACCTGTTTCACTGCTATAAGCTCTCCGGAGTCGAGATTCATCCCCATGTAGACCCGACCGAAGGCACCCGACCCAATCAACTCGCCCTTGCGCCACCGAATCGACGGCGCCTCATCTCTGGAAGCGACGGAAGGAAGAGCACGAACCGGTGGCTTAGAGAAGAGCCCGACTCGCGATTTCCGGATGCTGGAGCTGAGCTTCCCGGCTAGGCCACCGAATCCACCTCCACCTCCTCCGTCGTCCCTGCGTGCTGTCCGAAAGTCCAGGGACTCGCGGACCAAGTTGACGATACCTTGCATCGGAGTTAGGGTTTTGCTTCCGGTTGGTTGCTGTGGGTCAGTCAGTGGTTGAGATATACGGGTATCAACGTTAGGGTTTCTTGAGGTTCATTCGTTTCTTCTCCGAGTGAGGCCGTTCAGGGATGCCCTGTGACTGTGAGGGCGAAGGGAAGGAGGAGAGTGGAAAATTTTGAATGGAGGGAAAAGGTCGAGGATCTGTAATTCAAAAAATAAAAAATAGATTAACGAAGGATGCCGTTGAGACTTGAGAATGTGCCTTATTAGTTATTATTAGGTTTCGAAATTTTAAATTTAGATATTGCCCTCGTGTTAAGAAATTATTAGGATGCCGTTGAGAATGTGCATTACGCGCATGTAAAATAAACTACTTAATCACAGAACCAAGCATTTTTTTATGAAATGTTAATTTTGCTTAAAGTTAATATTGAGATAAAATTTTGTGTAGACTTCGCACGTACATAGCTCACTAAACCGAAGTTCCGAAATTATCCTCAATACTTTCATAACTATGCCTGGTAATGCTCATGTCTGACAAATGAACCGAAGTTCTGAAATTATCCTTAATACCTATGAGATATGGGATAACGGTACTGATATTCTGCTCATATCTCCAACGCTAGATCAGTCCCGATCTTTGTGCAACGACTTGGAGGGTCAACAAAATCATTAAAAGTGTGAGTGAACAAAAATAAACATCAGTTGAAAATACATTTATAAGAAAACAATCTTTTACCCTCCAATGTAAAATATGCATGCATAAATTAAAACATAAACAACGAGATTTCAAACCAAATCATACCACAAGTCGTAAGACCCATGAGTCATAACATGTATCAAAAGCCCATGACCCACATTTCCGTGAAATTCCCGTTTATCAAATCATGTGAAAACATCTCTACATAAGCATCATAATCAAACACAACTAATCATCAATACTCAAATACCAGTCAAGATTATCAATTAGCACTACGCGTAGGCAAAGTCGAGAACTACACTCACGCATCATCTGAGTCTCGTCTAGGAATTGCACTCACTCATCCGGAATGTACTAAGCATCCCCGAGATCCAGACAACCTCTGAGTGGCCACCTCCGGCACTGTCAATGTCCGAGCGATACTAAACCACGACATTGTAGGAACTCGAATCTCTAAACTGACGTCCAGGCAATGTCAAATCATGATCTCTCCGGGATCCTAAACTGACGTCCGGAGGGAACAACCGTAACGACCCAGAAATTTGAGAAAATAAAAATGATCATTTTGCTCCTGAGAGTCAAAGTTGACTTTTTGATCGAGAACTTTTTTGGAGATTCCATGAAGGCCATTGTAAAAGTCTTGGCCTCCTAGGTACGTAGACAGGCGGCATGTAGAAAACAGAGGTCGAATAGGATCGTTATGGACCAAGAGTGTTTATGTGCATTTTGGTAATTTTCCTATTAGTGGTATTTTTGTAATTTCACAAGAAGAACCTAGAACACTCTAGAATTCTCTCCATTTTCCCTCCTAAGTCCCTTCCACCGACTTACACACTTATAAAAAAGAGTGTATGGTTGTGTTAAGGGGCAATCGGTGGAGTAGCACTGAAAGAAGAAAAACAAATAAGGTGAACGGGAGGGGTCTAGAGAGATGGAAGGGAGAAAAACAGAGATGGAAAGAAGGGAGAAAGGACTAAAGAAATGAAGAGAAAAACCATGGAGGGAAAGAGAGGACGTGTGTCGTCCTGTGACTTGAAGCCATTATGCATGGATTCCTAGTTCAGGCTTTCGTTCGAGGCTAGGAAACTTGGTAACAAGTTTCCTATTGTCTTTCCGGAGGCTATACAGTCAGTTTAAGCCTGAGAACAAAGAATGAGGACAAGGGAAACACTTTGGGACGAATGTTATGTTTTGGCCGAAACTTGAAGATACGTTTCCCCACTAGGGTAAGGTTTAGTTTCGCTAACTATTAAAATATAGAGTTGGAATACGTAATATCCTTGTCTGACAAGAGTTGCCAGACGGGAATAGGATCAATTGGCTTTCCAGGGAAATTTTGAGACAAGTCATGTCAACTTGGTATCAGAGCAGGGTATTAAATCTCTTTTTAACATATGTGCTCTGTACATAATGTATATCAATTGTTCTGCTGCATGATTTATTTTATGAAGGTCTGATTATGGTTTCTTTTAATGATTTAAAAATAATTTTATGAATTAATTTTAAAACATGATGTATGACTAAATGAGAAACATGTGTTATGAGATTATTATGAGCAAAATTTAGGATAAAATTGGTTTGGGAATATGGTTGACTTGGACTAGAAGACAAGATCATTAAGTGATTGATATAATAATAATTTGAATTTGGTTCTCATATAATCATGGACGATCCTTGAGATTTCCAAATTAATTTGAGATACTAATTATACAGAATTTTACATGGATGAGGATGGTCAAAATTTGGATTGATGAGTTGATTTACTATTTGGAAAATACATTTACCAGGTTATGAAAATTGTGTTTGGGATTGGCCCCAAAATTGCAAAATATGGATTTGGTTTTAAAAGGAATTGACATAAGGTATAAGAAATGTGTTCCTCGATATTTGATAACTATTTGTATAGGTCAACCAGCGTCGAATGTAGTTAGTGCCCAAACGTCCAGAGGACTGATCTGTTTTCCTGGGCTAGGTATGTAGATTAACGCTCAGACGTTCAGGACGGGGCTCAATTTTCCGAGTGGTTGATATGTCTCAAACGTCTAGAGTAGAGCTATGTTTTCCTATGAAGATTTGGACTACTAGACGTGTAACGACCCGTCCCGAATTTCATGATTCGATTAGTGACTAATCACGATTAGTGAGGCTAATCTGTGATTAGTAGAGCGAAATCGGACGAACGATGCGAAATGACCGTTTTGCCCTTGGTGATGGCAAAACGTTGACTTTTTAATCGGGTGGTCAAATGGACTTTGACCGATGACCGTGACGTAGTTCGTGACGTCACGAGTTCATAGACAGGTGGCACGTTCAATTCCGACGTTCGAGGAAGAAGTTATGACGTTCGGAAGTTTAGGGGCATTTTGGTAATTTGGGTGAATAGGAGGTCAAAAGTTGACTTTTTGACCGGGAGGTCCGATGGCCGAGGGCCGAAGACCATTACGTAGATAAGGACGATACGAATCCGTAGACAGGCGGCACGTCGAATTCGGACGTTCGACGGCGAAGTTACGGTTCACGGAAGTTCCTAGTTACTATTCACGACGGCACGTTTTACGAGACAAAAAGTGCAGTTTTGTCTCTAGTGGGCCCAGATATTTAATGGAGGCCCAATGGATGAGTGACACTTGTCACCCATCCACTGGCCAACCCCACCTACTCATGCACCAAACCCATCCCCATGCATTTTCATTTCTTCATCCACACACAAACCCACCCGATCTCACCATTTTCTCTCATTCCCGTGCAACCCAAACCCAGCCAACCATCACCCGTGACCAGGCAGAGGACCAGGGAGATCGAGGGAGCCGAGGTGGCCGGCTTGGAGGCCTGAACCGCCGCCCACGGCGGCGAGAGGAGGAGAAACCCGAACGGGTACCCGGTTAGCCCATTTTGATCCATTTTTCCATTTTCGTTGTTATGGTTAGTTTTTAATGGTTTTAATGAGTCCATTAGGTTTCTAGGGACATTTTAGGAAGGTTTTGGTGGTGGTTGACGGCCGAGAAGCCGTGTAGACTGATCGGGAAAAATTGAACCGTGAGGTTCAAATTGGACCGGTCCGATTTCGTAGGTTTTAGGTTGTTTAGTTAATTAGGATTGATAGGAAATGAAGAAATAGGAATTTAGGAGTTGGAATGGAAGCAAACAGACCGAAAATGAGGGAGAAGGAGACCTGGACCGGTTACGCCGGTCCAAGTTGCAGGAAAAACCGGACCGGACCGGTTCGGACCGGTCTGACCGATGTAGGGGATGACTGATGACGTCATCCTGATGACATCATCATGTCAGGGATGACGTCATCATGTCAGATCTGACAATGTCAGACTGACATGTCAGACAGTGGGCCAATGGGAGCATGACACGTGTCACTGTCAGGGGCTGTCAGTGATGACGTCATGCTGACGTCAGCGATGACGTCAGCAGGTACTGTAGCAGGCGCGTGAAGCCCACGCGCAGCCACTTCAGGCGGCGCGTGAGGGCGCGTGGCAGGGAATCTGGGGAAGGTTCCAACATGTGAAATCATCTATTCGATGTAACGAACATTTTGAGACTGGTTTCGTGTCGATCGGACACCGTCTCGATATGTTTCGGGGCATCGGAAGGTTTAGGTTCGGGATTAAAAATAGTTGAAAATACGGGAAAATTACGGGGCTTTAGTGGGAGGTTAATTAAGTAGTTAGTAACCTTCTATTACGATTTGGACAGATTTGGGAGTCCCGGTGACGGTGATCGGCTCGGGGAGCCGTATGGCACGCAAATCGAGGCGGCAGCTCGGACGGTCTGTGAGTGGACTTTGTTTTCTAAATTGGTGCATGCATAAATGTTTATTATATGTTTTATTACTTGTTTGATGATGCCATGGGTGCATTTGTATGTGGTTACGTATAAGCACGTATTTCGAGGTTTCGGCCTTATACGGTGCTTATACTGGTCTGTATTTCTTTATTGATTTAAATGATTTGATTTTGGATTTCTAAATGGATAAACTCGGGTATGAGACCCATTCGGTTTTGTCTCGGGCATATGACACTATTTACGACCTTCGGGTCTAAATCGTGGTCGCGACGGGTTCTATGTGCACGGCGATCGACGATACAATGCTCGCCTCCGGATTTGGATGTGTTCCTTCCGGAGAGGTCACGATGCACGATTCGTTGTCGGGCAGCCTGGGGAGGCTCGACTACGGAGTGCTGACGGTTCAGGATAGCGATCGGTGATGAGTGCACCATGATCTTGCGATGGTCGCGTCGGTTGATTCGTTCACGGCGACATACCAGGATTGAGGGCGGTCCTGGATGGATGGTTGCACGCATCACTATGATCGGAGTCGTGACTGACCCTTAGATATCGGGCACGGTGCCCAGTTGAGTCATATGTTCGGGCACGAGACCCAGTTACTTTATGGTTTATGATTTCGGGTCAGGGACCCTACGTGGATTTCCAAGTTCATGACGGTTTATGGGAACCGGCATGAACCTTTGTCAGGTCATTCTGGTTCATGACGGTTTATGGGGACCGGCATGAACCCTGGTTATGTTATTACGGTACATGACGGTTTATGGGAACCGGCATGTTACTTGCTTATGGATATTATGGATCATGACGGTTCAGGGGAACCGGTCATGAATGTTTATGTTATGTATATATATGTTCGTCTACCTTCCTTTACTTCTATTATCTCCTCCGGGGAGGGTCGTTGGCCTGGGTGGACCCCGGAGTAGTCACGGAGCACCGACTGAGTGGAGTCACCCCCCAGTTGGGTTCCTTACTCTCAGGAAGGCTATGATTACTATTACCTCGGGTAGGGTCAGTGGTCTACGGACATTGATCTTGACTTTGAGAAGACTCGGATTGAGACCTGAGTAGCATGCGCGTAGCTTTGGATACCGTGATAGGATTGGTTGTGTGACTTATATATATGTATGTGATGTATATATGATATATGATATGTGGTGTGTACAGGTGTGCACAGGATTTGAGCAGTGGCTCGTGTACTTGGTTTCTTTATGGTTTGGGGCCGAGTCCCTTATGGATTTGGGTTGTGGCCCGTATGGTCGTTTTCATTGTGGTCCTTTCGACCTTGGTTTATATCTGCTTTGGGCTTAGTCCCACATATGGTTTGTTTTGGATAAATGGTTTTCGAATGCATGCATGTTTTTTAGTGGAGGGTACAAATGTCTTCCTTATTAAATGTTTTTATAAACTTTTGTTTTGTCCACTCACAGTTTTTAATGTTTTGACTGCCCTTCAGGTTGACATCGGATGTGGACTGTAGCAGAGACCGAGATATCTTATGTCTCCTCCGGATCCTGGCGTACTCTGATAGCCCGAGAGGGCAAAGGTCGGAAATATCCCTTGTCTGACACTTCGTGTCAGACGGGAGCAGGGTCATCCCGCACTAATCCCGGGGGGATTGGGATGGGTCCTGTCAACGTGGTATCAGAGCGGGGTTGTCTCTATTCGAGCAACCGTGTAGCTCTTGGAGTATGTACACAGGTCGAGGATGTGATATCTCAATGGGCTGCAGTTCGTGGTCAACCTGATTGTTGGGGTGCCGATACGATAGTTAGTAGGATTGGATCGTGGAACGTCTTGGTTCGGCATTCGATGCCGGGGTTGCCATAGTTCTGTCAAGGTTGGCAGTGTGGGACCCTACAAAGGGATTAACGTGTTCGTATTCTGGAGTGTGATCGTGAGACGGTTAGTTGGGATCGTCTTTCACGATGTCGTAGGATTGGTTCTGACGACTAGCTGGGAATTGTGATCATCGGATGATCGGATTTGGTTGAGTTAGATAGATTTACTGCAGTTGGCAGTTAGCAACCGGATTCGAGGAATCCGAGTTGGATTGACGGTAGGATTGGATTGACGTCTTTATGATGTCCAGACCGCGGGGTCGATCAGATCGTGGATTTTACTGTCTTATGCAGTTGGGTTCTGGGGAACTCTAGGTGTGATTGTGGAACCCTATCTTGGTGGGTATGGTTCGAAAAGGCGAGTTGATGAGTGGTATGACTTGGACGACTATTCGGATTTGGATTCGTTAGTCGGTCTAGTCATGTCAGCTTGTATTGGGACTGCACTTCGCAGTCAGGGTTGTACGTATCGGTTAGACCGAGTTGGTTGTCGTGCTACTTCAGTTGTGGGTTGGTGCAACTAAGGTCGCGGGTGACCTGGTAGACGACATTGGGTTAGTCGAGTTGCGACTGGTTAGAGTTTGGTTGGACAGGTTACCAGGGTTGGTACTTGTCGATGGAATCCCTAAGTGGGATACGGAGTATTTGGTACGGGCGAGTGATTCCGATGGATGCGGGGTCTCGATAGCGGTGCCTGGTAGTTAGGTCTGCACGAGTGTGTAGCAGGCACTACTACCGAGAGTGGTCGTAGTTACGCTTGTTGGGAATCGGGGACGTTCGGGGAACGTTTTCTTTTTCTCGCATGAGTTGTCAGGGTGACTGTACCCAGAGTTGTTGGGTACGAGGGAGGCAGAGTTCCCCTCTTCGAATAGAGGTACGGGGTCGTCGTTCGGTATGAGCGGAGATCCAGAATTATCTGATTTGCACACTTTGTGCTGATGCTGACAGGTGATGATACTGGTACTAGTGCCGGTGATCGTGATGACGATGAGTTACGGATCGGGGTGTGACTCCGTCGTAATGGGCATATGTTCGGTATCTGTGGTTCAGGAGTGGAACTCAGATAGAGTTAAACTGGTTAGGGGACACGTGGTTGATGTCCGGGTATGTTGTTTCCAATCTTGTTGGAACTTCGGAATCGCGAGAGGTTGCGATTGAGGTGACTAGTGGAATGCGGGTTTTCCTCATTGGTAACGGGTATGTCGAAGTCGTTTTGGGTGACTTCTCAGTTTCTACCATGAATGATGATGGTAGATGACGTTGATGATATAGATGTTGTTGGTTGCCACTAGTACACTGATCGTGTATTGGTTGGTGGACCCGGGATCTGTTCTGAATCATCAGGAGGAGATGAGTATATCGAAGTTAGGTGACTGAGATTCCTCATTCTCTACTTGGTGGCAGACGATGTCAGGTTACCTGACGTGGTGGGTGCATCGAGTGTTGTTTGCATTCACGTAGGATGGATTATTCGATCATTCTTGTTTTGCCTTGGTGGAATGACAAGGATCGATACGAGGTAATCAGTGAGAACCCACAGTCTCGGCGTGTCTCGTCGTAGACTAATCTATTTAAGATGTGGGAAATGGTCTAGGACTTTGGTTGGCGAGACGATCCTCGATCGTGACGTCTATGGTCGGTTGACGTAGTGTTGGATCTGGATCGTGATTTGGGTATCCAGATAGGTGGAGAGTTTATTACTCTTACTTGGATGTTGAGTGAAGCATGATGGGACTGAACTTCTTTCCGAGGTAAATCCCATATGACTTATTACTCACCTGAGTAGTTGTCTGATGAGTAGATTTCCGACGTGGTCGGATATGGTCAGCCTTAGAGCTGTGTGGGTGTTGGGATTGATTTCTCTATGAGGTCAATCTAATGTATGGTGTGTAATCGGTTGATCAGGTAACCGATAGGTTCGGTTTTGATACGTCTCGGTAGACGCGAACGATATTTCGAGTTTTGGAATCAGATTTCTAGATGACGATTTAGGATTTGATTTTAGAACTTGAAAAAGGATTTCTAGATTTGGGTTTTGGAATCGGATTCTGGGTGACGATTCAGGATTTGATTCTAGAGCTTGACTATAGATTTTCTTTTATGGATTTGGGTTCAGAATGGTTATTCCTAATACTAGTTTACGGAATGATGATTTCGGATTTGAATTTGGACAGGATTATGAATATGATTTCTGGGTTTGGATTCGGGATTTCTTACGAAATTGCGGATTCGGATTCGGATTTGGAAATAGATAATGGGTTGGAGTTTCGATTTGTCTAGATCGGACAGATGGACTCCATAATTGAAACGTGTTTGACTACGACCTAGGTGGTCTGGGTACTGTTGTGGTATGTCGATGGGTAGATGTACGTACCTTGTACGTTGTTCAAGGTACGACACTGGGCAGACTTGTGGTGCCTAGTGACGGTATATAGGTTATACTCGTAGTACGTTGGTGAGCGTGTTGGTAGTCGGCTTAGTTCCGATACCATTGGATTAGTTAAGGTCTTGTACGTGGACTGGACATTGGATACTGTGCATTGGGTCATGGTATTTCTAATAGGTCTAGTTACACACAGGTCGAGTGAAATGCTTGTGGTTAGTGTAACCACGAGTGTGTGTCATATCAGTTTGCGACTGACGACTGTCAAGTTGTGACAGTTTGTCGGAGGTGTCAGCATGAATCGTTGAGTGAGGTCTGATGGCTCCCAGTGGGAGCAGACGTCAGGATAGATTAGTGATTGAGAAGGGAACCGTCTAGTTGTTGTATCAACAAGATGGTAGATTTGACAAGTAGTGTCAATTCGGACCGTGTGGCTACTGTTCTTCGACGTGGTCGAGTGTAGTCGATACGACGAGAGCGTTAGTGGCACGTCGGGCTGTAGACGAGTAAGGATTATTCTGTTTAGTGGGTGTACGGGTGTACACGTGTTGTGAGATCGAATTATTTACACGAGGTGGAGGTTGTGGAATCAGGATAGTTGGAGTTTTGAGAACGGAACTAAATTAAGGAGGGAAGACGGTTGGGTTTAGGTCGGTTGGAATTTCGAGGACGAAATTAATTAAGGAGGGAAGGTTGTAACGACCCGTCCCGAATTTCATGATTCGATTAGTGACTAATCACGATTAGTGAGGCTAATCTGTGATTAGTAGAGAGAAATCGGACGAACGATGCGAAATGACCGTTTTGCCCCTAGTGATGGCAAAACGTTGACTTTTCAATCGGGTGGTCAAATGGACTTTGACCGATGACCGTGACGTAGTTCGTGACGTCACGAGTTCATAGACAGGTGGCACGTTCAATTCCGACGTTCGAGGAAGAAGTTATGACGTTCGGAAGTTTAGGGGCATTTTGGTAATTTGGGTGAATAGGAGGTCAAAAGTTGACTTTTTGACCGGGAGGTCCGATGGCCGAGGGCCGAAGACCATTACGTAGATAAGGACGATACGAATCCGTAGACAGGCGGCACGTCGAATTCGGACGTTCGACGGCGAAGTTACGGTTCACGGAAGTTCCCAGTTACTATTCACGACGGCACGTTTTACGAGACAAAAAGTGCAGTTTTGTCTCTAGTGGGCCCAGATATTTAATGGAGGCCCAATGGATGAGTGACACTTGTCACCCATCCACTGGCCAACCCCACCTACTCATACACCAAACCCATCCCCGTGCATTTTCATTTCTTCATCCACACACAAACCCACCCGATCTCACCATTTTCTCTCATTCCCGTGCAACCCAAACCCAGCCAACCATCACCCGTGACCAGGCAGAGGACCAGGGAGATCGAGGGAGCCGAGGTGGCCGGCTTGGAGGCCTGAACCGCTGCCCACGGCGGCGAGAGGAGGAGAAACCCGAACGGGTACCCGGTTAGCCCATTTTGATCCATTTTTCCATTTTCGTTGTTATGGTTAGTTTTTAATGGTTTTAATGAGTCCATTAGGTTTCTAGGGACATTTTAGGAAGGTTTTGGTGGTGGTTGACGGCCGAGAAGCCGTGTAGACTGATCGGGAAAAATTGAACCGTGAGGTTCAAATTGGACAGGTCGGATTTCGTAGGTTTTAGGTTGTTTAGTTAATTAGGATTGATAGGAAATGAAGAAATAGGAATTTAGGAGTTGGAATGGAAGCAAACAGACCGAAAATGAGGGAGAAGGAGACCTGGACCGATTACGCCGGTCCAAGTTGCAGGAAAAACTAGACCGGACCGGTTCGGACCGGTCTGACCGATGTAGGGGATGACTGATGACGTCATCCTGATGACGTCATCATGTCAGGGATGACGTCATCATGTTAGATCTGACAATGTCAGACTGACATGTCAGACAGTGGGCCAATGGGAGCGTGACACGTGTCACTGTCAGGGGCTGTCAGTGATGACGTCATGCTGACGTCAGCGATGACGTCAGCAGGTACTGTAGCAGGCGCGTGAAGCCCACGCGCAGCCACTTTAGGCGGCGCGTGAGGGCGCGTGGCAGGGAATCTGGGGAAGGTTCCAACATGTGAAATCATCTATTCGATGTAACGAACATTTTGAGACTGGTTTCGTGTCGATCGGACACCGTCTCGATATGTTTCGGGGCATCGGAAGGTTTAGGTTCGGGATTAAAAATAGTTGAAAATACGGGAAAATTACGGGGCTTTAGTGGGAGGTTAATTAAGTAGTTAGTAACCTTCTATTACGATTTGGACAGGTTTGGGAGTCCCGGTGACGGTGATCGGCTCGGGGAGCCGTATGGCACGCAAATCGAGGCGGCAGCTCGGACGGTCTGTGAGTGGACTTTGTTTTCTAAATTGGTGCATGCATAAATGTTTATTATATGTTTTATTACTTGTTTGATGATGCCATGGGTGCATTTGTATGTGGTTACGTATAAGCACGTATTTCGAGGTTTCGGCCTTATACGGTGCTTATACGGGTCTGTATTTCTTTATTGATTTAAATGATTTGATTTTGGATTTCTAAATGGATAAACTCGGGTATGAGACCCATTCGGTTTTTTCTCGGGCATATGACACTATTTACGACCTTCGGGTCTAAATCGTGGTCGCGACGGGTGCTATGTGCACGGCGATCGACGATATGACGCTCGCCTCCGGATTTGGATGTGTTCCTTCCGGAGAGGTCACGATGCACGATTCGTTGTCGGGCAGCCTGGGGAGGCTCGACTACGGAGTGCTGACGGTTCAGGATAGCGATCGGTGATGAGTGCACCATGATCTTGCGATGGTCGCGTCGGTTGATTCGTTCACGGCGACATACCAGGATTGAGGGCGGTCCTGGATGGATGGTTGCACGCATCACTATGATCGGAGTCGTGACTGACCCTTAGATATCGGGCACGGTGCCCAGTTGAGTCATATGTTCGGGCACGAGACCCAGTTACTTTATGGTTTATGATTTCGGGTCAGGGACCCTACGTGGATTTCCAAGTTCATGACGGTTTATGGGAACCGGCATGAACTCTGGAAAGGTCATTGTGGTTCATGACGGTTTATGGGAACCGGCATGAACCTTTGTCAGGTCATTCTGGTTCATGACGGTTTATGGGGACCGGCATGAACCCTGGTTATGTTATTACGGTACATGACGGTTTATGGGAACCGGCATGTTACTTGCTTATGGATATTATGGATCATGACGGTTCAGGGGAACCGGTCATGAATGTTTATGTTATGTATATATATGTTCGTCTACCTTCCTTTACTTCTATTATCTCCTCCGGGGAGGGTCGTTGGCCTGGGTGGACCCCGGAGTAGTCACGGAGCACCGACTGAGTGGAGTCATCCCCCAGTTGGGTTCCTTACTCTCAGGAAGGCTATGATTACTATTACCTCGGGTAGGGTCAGTGGTCTACGGACATTGATCTTGACTTTGAGAAGACTCGGATTGAGACCTGAGTAGCATGCGCGTAGCTTTGGATACCGTGACAGGATTGGTTGTGTGGCTTATATATATGTATGTGATGTATATATGATATATGATATGTGGTGTGTACAGGTGTGCACAGGATTTGAGCAGTGGCTCGTGTACTTGGTTTCTTTATGGTTTGGGGCCGAGTCCCTTATGGATTTGGGCTGTGGCCCGTATGGTCGTTTTCATTGTGGTCCTTTCGACCTTGGTTTATATCTGCTTTGGGCTTAGTCCCACATATGGTTTGTTTTGGATAAATGGTTTTCGAATGCATGCATGTTTTTTAGTGGAGGGTACAAATGTCTTCCTTATTAAATGTTTTTATAAACTTTTGTTTTGTCCACTCACAGTTTTTAATGTTTTGACTGCCCTTCAGGTTGACATCGGATGTGGACTGTAGCAGAGACCGAGATATCACATGTCTCCTCCGGATCCTGGCGTACTCTGATAGCCCGAGAGGGCAAAGGTCGGAAATATCCCTTGTCTCGTGTCAGACGGGAGCAGGGTCATCCCACACTAATCCGGGGGGATTGGGATGGGTCCTGTCAAGACGTCCAAAGCAGGGTTCTGCTTTTCTAGGATCAGTCAACACCTGGACACTCGGACGTCTAGAGCTAGGCTCTGTTTTTCCGAGTGATTCGGTTTGGCCTACCGGTAGTGCCGATTATTATGTGGATTGATGCTCAGACATTCAGAGATGGGCTCTATTTTCCTGAGCAAACACTCGAACGTCCAGAGCTGGGCTCTATTTTCTTGAGTGGTATGCTGGCTAGTAGTATATTCATAACCCGGATGGTGAGTTTCGTATAGACTCAGATAATTTTGGTCAAGTAAGTTGACGCAAAAACTAAGCATTAAAGTAAACACAAAGTCACACTTAACACTTAAGGAAACGTATGCAATTAAAAACTTTTTTTTGTACATTGTAGTATTGGTAAATAGGGATCGTTCTGGACCGGGGATTGAGGGTACCTAAGCATGATTGTCGTTTGATTGGTTAATTGGGGAGGTAAAGATTGATTTTAAAGTCCTAAATAATTAAACTAAACCTGACAGGACCCATCCCAATCCCCCCGGGATTAGTGCGGGATGACCCTGCTCCCGTCTGACACGAAGTGTCAGACAAGGGATATTTCCGACCCTTGCCCTCCCGGGCTATCAGAATACGCCAGGATCCGGAGGAGGCATGTGATATCTCGGTCTCTGCTACAGTCCACATCCGATGTCAACCTAAAGGGCAAACAAGAGTTTATAAAAACATTTAATAAGGAAGACATTTGTACCCTCCACTAAAAAGCATGCATGCATTCGAAAACCATTTATCCAAAACAAATCATATGTGGGACTAAGCCCAAAGCAGATATAAACCAAGGTCGAAAGGACCACAATGAAAACGACCATACGGGCCACTGCCCAAATCCTGTGCACACCTGTACACACCACATATCATATTTCATATATCCATCACATACATATATATAAGTCACACAACCAATCCTGTCACGGTATCCAAAGCTACGCGCGTGCTACCCGGGTCTCAATCCGAGTCATCTCAAAGTCAAGGTCAATGTCCGCAGACCACTGACCCTACCCGAGGTAATAGTAACCATAGCCTTCCTGAGAGTAAGGAACCCAACTGGGGGGTGACTCCACTCAGTCGGTGCTCCGTGACTACTCCGGGGTCCACCCAGGCCAACGACCCTCCCCGGAGGAGATAATGGAACATGTAAAGGAAGGTAGATGAACATATATATACATAACATAAACATTCATGACCGATTCCCCTGAACCGTCATGATCCATAATATCCATAATCAGGTAACATGACGGTTCCCATAAACCGTCATGTACCGTAATAACATAACCAGGTAATATGCCGGTTCCCATAAACCGTCATGTACCGTAATAACCAACAAGGGTTCATGCCGGTTCCCATAAACCGTCATGAACCACGATACCATAACGAGGGTTCATGCCGGTTCCCATAAACCGTCATGAACCTGGGAATCCATTTAAGGTTCCCTGACCTGAAATCAAAACCGTAAAGTGACTGGGTCTCGTACCCGAACATAGGACATCAGTTGGGCACCGTGCCCGATATCTGAGGTCATATGCCCGAGACAAAACCAAATGGGTCTCATACCCGAGTTTATCATTTTGAAATCCAAATCTAGTTCATTAAATCAATACAGAAATACAGACCCGTATAAGCACCGTATAAGGCCGAAACCTCGAAATACGTGCGTATACGTAACCACATAGAATTGCACCCATGGCATCATCAAACAAGTAATAAAACATATAATAAACATTTATGCATGCACCAATTTAGAAAACAAAGTCCACTCACAGACCGTCCGAGCTGCCGCCTCGATTTGCGTGCCATACGGCTCCCCGAGCCGACCACCGTCACCGGGACTCCCAAACCTGTCCAAATCGTAATAGAAGGTTACTAACTACTTAATTAACCTCCCACTAAAGCCCCGTAATTTTCCCGTATTTTTAACTATTTTTAATCCCGAACCGAAACCTTCCGATGCCCCGAAACATATTGAGACGGTGTCCGATCGACACGAAACCAGTCCCAAAATGTTCGTTACATCGAATAGAAGATTTCGTATGTTGGAACCTTCCCCAGATTCCCTGCCACGCGCCCTCACGCGCCGTCTGAAGTGGCTGCGCGTGGGCTTCACGCGCCTGCTAGAGTACCTGCTGACGTCATCGCTGACGTCAGCATGACATCATCTGACAGCTGTCAGGTCTGACATGTCAGACTCTGACAGGTGCCACGTGTCAAGCTCCCATTGGTCCACGTCACTGTGCTGTCAGTGCCACGTGGCAGTCTGACATGTGCCACGTGTCATCACGGCACTGGTCCACGTCAGTGCCACGTGTCAGCCCCTGATTGGGCCACGTCACTGACATGTCAGTGCTGACTGTGCACTGACATGTGACACGTGTCGCACTCCTATTGGCCCATTTTCTGACATGTCAGCTGACATTGTCAGATCTGACAATGCTGACGTCATCGCTGACATGATGACGTCAGCATGATGACGTCACCTGTCATCTCTGTCCTCCCGCGGGTCGACCCGAATACCAGTAACCGGGTCGCCGTGACCCGCGGCTTGACCCGGCCGGTTCTCCCAGCTCCGGCCACCAAAACACTCCCCGTTTGTCCCATTCTCTTCGTCTCAACCCAAACTACAGTCCTATGACCTTAAAATGTAAGAAAAGCATCGAAAACCTGTACCTTCAATCCAGCCATGGCGGCCGTGACTTCCTCCGCCGTTCACGGTCGTTCCAGGCCTTCCTAACCCTCGAATCCAATCCCAATAGACTCCTAGGGTCCCTAGAAACCATTCCTAATCTTTAGAAATCATCGAAAACCCCTAAAACTAAAAATCCAAATTTTGAGTAAAACGTACCTCACGGGTTCTCTCTCCCCGCCGTGTCCTCCGCCGTGGCTGGCCGTGGCTTGCCATCCTAAACATCTTTCCACCACCTCACGATCATGTTCAGCTCATCCAAGCAAGGAATGGTGATGGTGTGTGGTTGTTTCGGTTTTGTGAAGGAAAAGGAAGAAAATGAAGAAAAGATGAAGTGATGAAGGTGATACCGTGGAAGAGAAGAGCGAAGGAGATAGTGTGATCAGATGAGAGAATGAGAGATGGAGGGTGAGGATTGATAGTTAGAATTGAATTGGATGGCTAGGATTGAATTAGGTGTGGGTTTGGTTTATAAAATAATTAAATAATATTAATTAATTATATAGATCCACATTTTGGGGGATCAAATCAATGGGATGAGTGACACTTGTCACTCATCCATGGGGCCCACCAAAATATCCACCCAATCAGATTTCGCCGAAACATCCCCGTCTCGAAGTTCGTGCATAGTGAAATCGAACTTCCGTGACCCATAACTCTCCCGTTCGAAGTCCGATTTCAGTGTGCCGCCTGCCTATGAATTCGTATCGTCCTCATCTACGTAACGGTCTTCGACCCTCGGCCATCTGACCTCCCGGTAAAAAAGTCAACATTTGACCCCTTTTATCCAAAATTACCAAAATGCCCCTAAACTTTCGAACGTCATAACTTCCTCCTCGAACGTCGGAATTGAACGTGCCACCTGTCTATGAACTCGTGACGTCACGAACTACGTCACGGTCATCGGTCAAAGTCCATTTGACCGCCCGATTGAAAAGTCAATGTTTTGCCACCACTAGGGGCAAAACAGTCATTTCGCATCGTTCGTCCGATTTCGCCCAACTAATCACGGATTAGCCTCACTAATCGTGATTGGTCACTAATCTAATCCTGGAATTTGGGACGGGTCGTTACAAAACCTAAACTAACCTAATATATTATTTACACGTGGTCAACTCATGCTTTATGCCTTACTTATTCATGAATTATATCAATTTCAAATCTACGAAATTCTATAACCTTAATTCTACGAGATGATTGCATATTCGTAAGTACGTGTAGGGAGACACTCACGCCGCACTTTCAATAATAGACTAAGGAATGCCCAACTCATTTATCAAGCATTAAGCACCAATATACAAACATAACAAAAACTAAAATACTAGAACACATGGAAGATTTATACGAAATCAATATAAAGCATAAAACCACAATAAGATTAATAATCAATTCATAGAAACGATATTCATGCTAAAAGATAACTACGAAGTAAGAGGTCGTGTTACACTTTTTCTCCGAGGAGCCCAAAGGATATGAAGTGATGGAGCTCTGTCGTATTACACTTTTTCTCCTGAGTAACCCAAAAGATCTAAAGTGATGGAACTCTTGGGTGAGGCAATAGGGAACGCCCAACTATGCCACGGATGAAGGGTAGAAGATGGAGTATGATGTAATTAATCTTACAAAATAATATCGATTATATAAATTGGAAAGTTTGGTCAAGTAGAATTTCGGTACCAGAATTAGCGACATTTTACAAATAACCTAAGCCTCTCTATTTATAGGAGAAAATTAATTTACAAATAAATAGGAGTTCACAATTTAATTCTAAAAGAAAAGGGTTTAAACTAATTAATTAAAATCCTAAAAGAATAAGGTTATAGAAATCCTAATTAAAAAAGGTAGAGCAAGACTTAATTAACAAGAAACTATAAAACCTAATTAAAAAGGGAGATAGGAGTTGCTTGCCGGAAATTCTCAAAAGAAACAGCTGGGCTTGCACACTAGGGCCACGCAAATGGGCTGTGAAATTTCCTGGGCCGAGTTGTTGTTGGGTCGCTTGTTCTTGGGCAACGAAGTGAGGCGCGCGAGTGAGGTGTGGTGAAGACGCGCGACAGGATCAGGGCCCTTGCAAGAGACGCGCGCGAGCTGGGCTGGTCAAATGGAAAGCTGCACAATGGGCTTTGGGGCTGCTCCAGATTAAACTGGACTTGGACGCGAGATGGGCTGCTGGCGTTCATGCAAAAGGTGGGTCGCGTGATGGATGCCTGGGCCACTGATGGATTGGGCGAGCTGCTGGAAAATGGGCGGGCTTCTTGACATTTTTCTGATGGGCCTGTATTATAATTATTGATGAATTATAAACTTTAATCCTATAATTAGTTACTAATTAATTATTTATTTAATTTAAGCATTAATTATTTGATTAATTATTTATTAATTAAAAAGTAATTAATAAAAGAAAATAATAAAATGAGGTAGAATGAATATAATTAAGATTCTAACAAAGTAAAATATAAAGAAAATTGTTATAAAAAGATAAATAATTAGGTGCTTATCATAAGCCTAGTAATGAGACAAGTAGGCAAAGAGAGAGGGAGAAATTGTGAGAACTTGTGATGGCCTAGTTATGATTAAAGATCGAATTGTTGGGTTGAATAACAGAGGCCATAAAATAATAAGATGACTGTATGTCGGATCCGACATGTATATTGATAACTATAATTCAAAAAGGAAGTTAGAAAATGAAATTGTTGGTCATGTAACTTTAGTAACATGTGATACTTTCTGAGAGTACTGATATTTGACACTTGAATTACACTGTGATAAGTAATACTTTGGCTTAGTATGAGTTAGGGAATTTTCGTTTGACTATGAAGCTTAGTCCAGCAATTGTGCCTACAATTAGGATTATTTTTGGAACAAAGTTAAGGATATTCCTAGGTGGGTGACGCTTGAAATAGTATCTTGAATATAGTACTATTATGCATTTATGCATTAAGTGCTATATGTTGTGCAAACGCTATCGAGATACTTTTTGTGTGGGAACTTGAGTTGAAAATCACCTCTTGCGCTGGTAATTTATTTGGTATGAAAACAAATTCTTATTCTGGTATTATTCTATTTTCAGCATTGTTTTCACCTTTTTGTTTCCTATTATGGTTAATAAGTTTGAATGAACTATAGACCTTTGACTGAATATAACGTTTTAGCAACTATTGTCTATACTAATTCCTTTTGTTACGTGGCAATGGATGGTTGTTCAAACTTTTGATGGAGCAGTTTTCTGTTAGAAGGTATATTTGTGGATTTTAATCACCTTGTGTGTCCTAATCCTTTAAATTGGCGATTGTGGGTCTTTTGAAAGTTATTCATGTTTTGATCATGTTAATATCTATCATATGTTAACTTGCTAGAATTGATCAATAAGTGTTGAATCGTGTGATGGCTGTGATTAACTATACTATTACATATATGTTTTTATGAGTGTGTGTGGAAGCTATAGCCACTTGAAATCCCTGATAATAAAGACTATAGATTGTCAAGGAAAATGAAAGTTCGAGAAGAAGCGCTTATTATGCAAACCTTGTACACTAGATGACCCAACATATGGTTAGGGAAGGATAAACAGTGAAGGTAACTCAAGGGGCTATATGTCCTTGCGTTCGTGTGTTGGTGTAATTGTTGTATGCAATCTTAAATAATAAATAGGATATCAATAGGGACTCAAGTTGTGGTTTCAAGCCCAAGGTTGGTCATGCTACAATTCGGGGGATGTTAAATCTAGTACAAAGCATGGTTATGGAAAGATAGAGTATACAACATTCCAAAATTACTTGTATCCTGGAATGTTGGAACTAATTTTGAGCAACTCAGATGTTCAATTTGAGAATAGAAATAGATTGGTTTGTCCTAAAAGTTCGGGGACATAGTTCAGTTGTCCACATTGAGTTTAAACATAAGATGAGGGTTGTAACAAAAATTCAAGGACAATTTTTTTTTTTTTAAAGGAGGGTAGGTTGTAACGACCTGGAAAGTTGAGAAAATAAAATTGACCATTTTACCCATGGGAGTCAAAGAGTTGACTTGACTTTTTGACCAAGAGTCAAAGTGTTGATTTTTTTTATCATGAACCTTCTCGAAGATTTCGTGAAGGTCATTGTAAAGGTCTCGGCCTCCTGGGTACATTGACAGGTGGCATGTCGAAAATAGAAGTCGAATAGGATCGTTATGGACCAAGAGTGTTTAGGGACATTTTGGTAATTTTACTATTAAGGGTATTTTTTGCGATTTCACAAGAAAAACCTAGCACACTCTAGAATTCTTTCCATTTTCCCTCCCAAATCCTTTCCACCTACTTACACACTTATACAAAGGAGTGTGTGGTTGTGCTATGAGGTAATAAGTGGAGTAGCACCAAAAAGAAGAAAAACAAAGAAGGTGAACGGGAGGGGTCTAGGGAGATGGAAGGGAGGAAAGAAGAGATGGAAAAAAAAGGAGAAAAGACTGCTGAAATGAATATACAAGCCGTGGAAGGAAGGAAAGGACTTGTGTAGCCATGTGACCTGAAGCCATTATGATTGGGTTCCTAGTTCGGGATTTCGTTCGAGGCTATGAAACTTGATAACAAGTTTTCTATTGTCTTTCTAGAGGCCGCCTGAGAACAGAGAATGAGGACAAGGGAAACACTCAGGGACAAAATTTGTGTTTTGGCCGAAACGTGAATGTATGTTTCCTTAAGTTCTAGCACTCCTTACGTAGTTTAATGATCACAGACATGTTTATGGTGTTAAAATGATGCAAATCGACCTAAAGAACATGAAAAATAAATGTAAAATGAGCAAGTTGGAACCGGGTTGAGTCGTTGGGTCAAGCAATCGGATTTGCAGACCCACGAAAGGTTGAAGACAACCTCTGCGCAGGCACGTGGGGCCCACATACAAAGGCTATCCTCAGCATCCGCTGGCGTGTGAGCCAGAATACGAGATTTTCGTTAACGTGAAAAATGTTCAGCTTGTAATTTTGAGTCTAATGGACCAAGAGTTGAGCAAATTGGGCATCGTTTGAGAAAATTATGACCGTTTAAAGTTTTATGTTTTTCTTTTAAACATTCTTAATTAACCCTAAAATTTTGGAATAGGTAAGGACTTCATTGTGTTCATATATTGATCTCATTAGACCTATAATGATGAATTTTGATGGGTAGAAATTGGTGGAAAGATGTGGTTGTACAAAATGCAAATATGTGATGTATATAAGTTATATTAAGAATAAATCTTTATATTGTTAAGGATTTTTACCATGAAAAATCCTATTGCTGTGTTTAGCTATACTTAGTATATTTGGTCCTAATTGGGTACGTTTGGACGTCGTTTGCGGAAAATACGTCTACCTAAGAGCAGGCAGGTAGCTATTTAGTAAGAGCTTATGGTAATACTTGGTTTGGTCTTATAAGTGTACTTGCTTAACTTACCGTATAATTATAGTTTATTTTATACAATATAATTTTAGAACATATAAGAGTGATTTGTGATGTATATAACAATAACGATAATAATTTAAATGGAAGTTGGATATGATTGAATTAGTAAATTCTCTTACCACGTGCGAAAAATGGGTTGGACGAGGGCGATAACCCCACTAGGGTAAGGTTTAGTTTGGTTAACTATTAAAATATAGACTTGGAATTCGTAATATCCCTTGTCTGATAAGAGTTGTCAAACGGGAGCAAGATTGGTCCGCTTTTCCAGGAATTTTGGGACGGATCCTGTCAAAAACACACGAGGATGGTTATCCCTGGAAAACAGTAATAAAATCAGAAAACTTGTATTTTCAAAAATCCATGACTTAAAACCAAGTCAAAAAATTTCTTAATCGAGTCTTAGCTCAAGACGTTGTTTCCACAAAACCACGTTAAAATTCGTGTCCAAAAATTAAAAAATAAATCCAGATAATCGACAAATAATCATTTCAAATCATTTCAAATCATTGCAAATCAATCATGCAATAAAAAATTTAAAACATTTAATTATGCATGCATCATAGTTTATAAAATAAATGTCTACTCACAAACTGTTCAAACGGTTTAATTTCGAGCTGTACGTTCCTCCGAAGTCCCAAGAACTATCTAGCCGGTCAAAAATCACCACCAAGGGTCACTATCGTCCATAATAATTTCACATTAAAGTCCCCTAATTTTCGGGATGAAATACTTATTAAAAACCTAAAGAAAATACTTACGACATATAAAGCTATAAAGAGACAATGTTTGGTCGACTCAAAACCTGTACCAAAATATATGTTACATCGATTACATGAAAATACATATTGACCATATGTCAAGATGATGTGACACATGGCCCCATGCACCATCACCTTCCCTATGCTTGGGCCTCACGCGCCTACAAGTGCAGTCACCGTCTACCTTGAGTAGGTCTGCAACTCGGGTCCCGACCTAGTTTCATGACCCTTTTCCATTATCCTTCAATTCTTGTTTGTTTTCTACAATTGAACCCACTAACTTACTTGATTTTAACCTAGAAATTGGAATTCGATGTCAAAACCTAGAATCCTTACCTCAAATCCTTGGATTTTTTATTGAAGCTCGTGAGTCAAAATCAAACACGGTTCTGGATTTATTTCTATGTAACTCTCCTCGAATATTTGATGGTTCAGTTCGTGTAGATTCTAGGAAGCTAATTCTGACCATGGTTTGAGTAGTCACGATCATAAAATTCGAAATTCAATTCCAAGGTTCACATAAAAGTTTTCTGCATTTTGTCAAGTTTTGGTTCTTCGTCCTTCTAGTTTCTCTTTCTTTTTCTTCCTCTTCTATTTTCTTTCATTTTCTCTCTTTCTTTTTCTACTTCTCCGTTGTTCTTGAGTGTAAGATCACACTTTGGGTTTTGGTTTCTCACCAACATGATACTCAACCACAACACACACACACATAAGCACGACAAGAAAGGTGGTGACACTAACCTTGACCAAATGGTGACACATGTCATCATCTCACACGGGTGACGCATCTGATAAAGTCCAAACTACGTATTAAATTAAATATGTAATTCGAGTATTATGCAATTTAAACCCTTTTTGTGTAGATGTAGTATTGGTAAATAGTGATATTTCTTAACTCGGGAAATTAGGGAATATTAATAATATGTTAGTTAAAAAGAATAATGAATAATCAAAGAATAATGAATTAAATAATTAAATAATTTAATAATTTAATAATAAAGAATTAAAAAATAAATGAATAAAAGAATTAATGAATTGATAAATTAATGAATTAAAGAATGAAAGAATAAAAAATAAAAAATTAAATGGGGGTTTGAAAAGATTGTAATCACAGAATAAAGAAAATAAGTAAAAATAATTAAGAACTTAATTCTACTTCTACTTTAACTTTTGTACAAGTGTACTTTCTTCAAACACATATTTTTATCAACACTCTAACATCATGCTCATATTGAACCAATCACGAAATCATACCTTAATCATCTCGAATACATACGTACATTTTTCATATTATAAATGCACCCAACAACGGATTATTACCTACAATATGATTCACCTTAAATTTGCGATTTCAATGTGTGTCAAACATTTAAATCTCTTCAACCTTATTCTAAGTGCACCGAACAACGGTCATAAACACTTAGCATTAAAATGAAGGTTAAGCGCTAAAACGTATGAAGTAAATGAAATTCAAAAAGTAAAACACATGGAGATTGTATTCACATTTACAAATGTTAGAAAGAAAATATCATCACATGTATTGAATTATAAGTAAATTGAAACAATAACAAGAATTTAAGTAAAAGGAATAAAGTTACACTTTCGGAAGCCAAGAAGAGCTTGTGATTCCGAAAGTGGATGGAAACAATGGAATGTTATTCATAAGAAACACCGAAATCGGCTAGAACCTTATGAAGATAGAGGATAAAACATAAGAATTCAGATTTAAAGTCTAGAATTATTTCGGAAATACTCGGCCTAGGTATTTCTTAAGGAAAACATAAAAATGTGTTTAAGAGATCTCAAAGAAAAATCACAAGAACAAAGTAAAGAAGAAATGAAATAAAGAACTAACATAAAAATAACAAAAATTAAGAACAAAAATTGAAAGAAAATTAATTAATAAGAAAATCTACAAGAAGTTAAAATGGTCCCCAAAAATAAAGAACAAAAAGAAAGAAAATGAACTTAAATGAAGAGTGAAAAAGAGAAAAAAAAAAACCTAAACTACTAAAAAGAGAACAAAAAATGGGGACCTTTTACAAATGAAATGACCTCCTTATTTATAGGGAGAAAAAGTTACCAAAAATAAAATAAAAATTATAATAAAAATAAATAAAAATGAAATGATGAATAATGATGAAATTAGGGATGGTTGAAGCTGATTTTGTGCTGGAAATCTGCCAAAACTGAAGCAAAAGGGAGCAGGTGGAAGTAGTTTGGTTGGTGCAGAAAACATGTGTCAATAATACAACAAAATTTGAGTAAGTACATCCATAATAATACACATAAAAGGCTTCAAAACATCATCATTTTTATCTTCACATCATCTTCATGTCTTCAACTGAGTCCTTGGAACAAGGGTAAATGATGTCTATACTAAGTTCAAGTGTTTAGATAATCATGGTAATGAAAGAAAGACTTAATGTGGGCTCAAAAGGATTAAAATTAAGGGGGTCGCAACTTGTGCGCACAAAATAGGGAACATGGATGTTTGAATTTGTGGTGTTAACCCTAATGTCTTAATCATATCCAAAATCAGAGAGTTTATTGACTTAAAAGTTTTGAAAATCACATAGAATAAGTTCTAGTACTCTAGAGTTCATTAAAAACTATGACAAGTAGTTATGAGGCATATGCATATCAATTTAAACAAAGAACTTATGAATCACTTATCAAAGATGTATATAAAGTTCTAAAGATCATAAGGTTCAAATGATTCATACTTAGCTTATTATTCTCGTTTATGTACCTATTTACATGCATTATCTACAAGTTATAACACTTAATCACAAAGTATTAACAAACAAATTCAAGTTGTAGTGATCATCTTTATAGCCATAACGTATTCAATGCCTTCATTTATATCATTGACAGGTTAAAAGGTAACTTAAGACTCGTAAAAACACTAAGTTAAAACAAAAAAACTCAAAGAAAGCAATAAAAAAAATTATTATTATTATTATTATTATTTTAATTTTTTTTTTCATTTCTTTGAATAATTTTTTTATAAAACAATTTTATTGGACAATTAAAATTGTAAACCATTCCCCCGCACTTAAATTCTACATTTTCCTCAATGTAGGAAAATAAAAAATAATTGAACATAAAATCGAAGTAAGGAAGAGGATTTACGAAAATAAAGTAAGAAAACAATGAATAAACAAAATGAAGGAGAATGAAGGGTAGAAAGATAGCAAATCTGCGTTGATAGCTCCTTCACATCCCGGGAACACATTGGGTTGCCTCCCAACAAGCGCTTGAAGTTTAACGTCCATCCAGTCTAGACAGATATGCAAGTTAGTTAGTCAAAGATGCACGTTTGTCAAGGATACAAGTTAGATATGCAAATTTAGGGATGCAATTTGAGTTAAAGATGCAAGTAAGATTAAAGGTGCAATGTAGTTAAACTAAAGATGCAAGTTAAGTTAAAAATGCAAGTTAAAGATGCAAGTTAGAAATGCAAGTTTAAATTAAAGATACAATGCAACTTAGAATGAAAGAAACAAGTTAAAGTTGTCATGACAAGTAATGTAAGTTAAGATATAAACAAATGTAAAAATATATAAACAATATTTACATGTCAGGGGAAGTCAAAGATATATATGATTCACATAACTTCAAAGTTTAGATGGAGACTTCTACGTCCGTGCGGCCCAAGTAAATATCTTAGATTAATTCAACTGTTTGGACAAGTTCAAAGGTGACCAAGTTAGAAAGAATAAACATAAGAGGCATGGCAAATTTCAAGACATTCCGAGGCTTAAACTCCATTGATGTCCCTTTCTTAGACCCAAAACCCGTTATGAGTATCGTCTCTTGTCCTAGACATCACCCTCGAAAATTTCTTACTCAGAGGAATTAAGATAACTCAAGTGTTAACAATCACTGTAGGTGAGAGTTAACAAAAGAGACTTCACATATTTCATTAAAGATCAAAATCTAAATTTCAAAGCACAAGTGATCGACATATAGCCGAGACTAATGCATGAATACAATAATTATTTACAAGTATGTTTTTATGCACAATTTACAAATATAACATGACAATTTGCATATGAACAATTTATACAAGTATGACCAATTTATTCACAAGTATGATTTCATGCACAAGTAATGATATTCACAAGTAAAGATATTCACACTAACATATTGATTATGCACAAGATTTATTTATAAGCATATATATGTACACTATCACAAAGTTAAGACTGGAAAAATTTGAAATTAATTTTTTTAATAATTAAAAAGGTAATGAAAACGTTTTTTTTAAACAATTTTTTAATATATTCTTTCGATTTTTTTTATTTTAATAAATAAATACAGAAAAAGACAAACTTAATTTAAAAAGAATTTTTACAATTTTTTTTTTAATTTTTTAAAAAACAATTCAAAATAAATTTAAAAAGAAAAGAAAAGAAAAAGTGAACAAGTATAATATACAATTTATGAACAAGTATAAAATGAACATTATGAACAAATATAATATGACAAGAATAAAAATTATGAACAAGCATAGATGGAATTAAATTATGAACAAGTATGTACAAGTATAATATGAACAAGTAAAATATGTGCAAGTGTGAACAAATATTGTAAAAAGAAGTAAAAAAAATCATGAACAAGTATAATAAATATGTACAATCATAAACAATTAAAATATAAATAAGTATAAAATGAACAAGTATGTACAATCACAAACAAGTATAAAATCAACAAGTATAATAAGAATTTAAATTTACATAAACAATTTTAATATTAACAAGTATATACAAAATTATGAACATTTATGAACAAGTATAGAAAAATAGAAATTACCAACAAGTAAAATATGAACATTATGAACAATTTACAATTTATGAACAAGTATAAACAAATAAGTATGAACAACTATGTACTAATATGAACAAATATAAAAATAAAAATTATGAACAAATATAATATGAACATGTATAAAGATAAACATTAGGAACAAGTATACTATGTACATGTATAAAAATAAAAATAAATAAATAAACAACAAAAAAAATAAGAATAAAAATAAATGGATAAATAAAATACAAACAAGTATAAGAATTATAAACAAGTAAGTACAAGTTATAAACAAATATAATATTAACAAAAGTAAAAATTCTAAACAAGTATAATATGCACAATTCATATACATACACTAACAAATTAAAAATGAATTTCAATTTCGGCGCAAAAAATTGACAAGAGTTCAAACTATGCATTAAATTAAACACGTAATTCGAGTATTAAGCAATTTAAACCCTTTTTGTGTAGATGTAGTATTGGTAAATAGAGATCGTTCTTAACTGGGGAAATTAGGGAACATTAATAATGTGTTAGTGAGAAAAAATAATGAATAAAAGAATAAAGAATAAAGAATTAAAGAATAAAGAATTAAAGAATAAATAATTAATGAATTAAATAATAAATAATAAATAATTAAAGAATTAAAGAATAAAAGTACCAAAGAATAAAAGAATACAGAATTAAAGGGGGGAGGGGTTGAAAAGATTTGTAATCTAAACTATATTTTAACTAATAATTAAATTAAAATTAACAATCACAATAATTAAACTACTTCTAAAATAGACTTCTTTCAAACACAATTTTTACCAACACTTTCTATTTTGCTCTTATTGAACCAATCACAAAATTATACCTTCATCATCTCAAGTACATGCATACATTTTTCATTATTATAAATGCATCAACCATTAATGCGCGTCAAATATTAATATGCATTAAACACTTACAACATGATTCACCTTAAGTTTGTGATTAAATGCACCAACATCGGCCGACATTAAAATCTCTTCAATCAAATGGTAAGTGCACCGACATCGGCCGACACTTAGCATCAAAATGAAGTATGAAGCACTAAAACTTATGAAATAAATGAAATTTAGAAAGTAAAACACATGAAAATTGTATTCATATTCTCAAACATTTAGAAGGCATAAAATTGTATCTAAAAAAGAAGTCAAAAAAGTTAAAAAGAAAATCTAAGAACAAAAATTAGAAGAAAACTTAAGAATAAAATTAAAAGAAGTTACAAATGGTCCCAAAATAAATCTACAAAATAAAAAAGAAGAAGAACTAAAAGAAGAGAGAAACATGAACTAATAAAACGGGAAAAAAGGACTAAAATTGGGGATCCCTATACAATGAGGAACACTTCTCGATTTATAGAGGAAGTGCCCTAAAAAGGAAAAATAAAATACAAAAATAATAAAAATAATAAAAATAAAATGATGAAAAGGTGGAAGAAAGGCTGAATTTATGGATGATTTGCTGCTGGAAAAACAGGAAAAAGGATCGGCAACAGTGGGCTGAGCTGGAGTGAAGGGACACGGCATGAGCATGTGGAGCATGTGAGTCAATTTCGATAGGGAGCAACTGGAAACGAAGGGGAAATCAGCGCATGACGCACTGAAAAAGGCTATAGGAACGCGGCATGGGCTGGCAGAATGGAGCAGGTGTCAAGACCCATCCCAATCCCCCCGGGATTAACATGGGATATGCCATGCTCCCGTCTGACACGAAGTGTCAGAGAAGGGATAATCTGAAACCTTCTGCCCGACCAGGCCTCCAGAGCACGCTAAGATCCAGTGGAGGAGTGTGATGTCTTGGTCTCTGCTGCAGTCCGCATCCGTGATCAACCTAAAGGGAATTAAAAACAACAAAAGCTGTGAGTGGACGAAAATCAGTACTTTAAGAAAACACATTTCATAAAAGACCTTTATGCTCTTCACTAAAAAGCATGCATACATTCGAAAACCATTTACCAAACCATTTACTTTAATAACCATTATTAGGGTCTCAGTCCAAAACCAATCTCAGTGAAATATAAATCATAGAACAAGGGGTCTCAGCCCCAAACCAATCATACAGGCCCCTACCCAAATCCAATTACACAAATCCATAACATATCAACCATATGTGGGAACTCAGCCCAAAATAGTGAATCCGAGTATATGGGAACTCAGCCCAAAACCATAGAATACCAAAATCTGTAAATCCAGATCCAAATGTGTCACTGCCCAAATCCATAAAACACAGAAATACCATTTCTGAATTCCAATTACCATTTCATAAATCCAATAAACCATGTTTACCAAATATCATATAACCAATCCTGTCACGGTTTCCAAAGCTACGCGCGTGCTACCTAGGGTCTCAAATCCCAATTCTCCCTATGGTCCACCCAAGTCAATGTCCACAGATCATTGACCCTTCCTGGGGGTTATAATCCATATATGCCTTCCTAAGAGTAAGGTACCCCACGGGGGCGACTCCACTCAGTTAGTTCTTCGTGACTACTCCGAGGTCCACCTAGGCTAACGACCCTTCTCGGAGGACACAATCCATAAATAAAAGGATGGTATATGAAAAACCATTTCGTAATCATTCTCAAAACCATTCAAACCTTTCAAAGGATCCATGCCCAGTCCCTATAAACCGTCATGAAATCAGAAATCCATGTTTCCAAATCCAAATCTATTTAGAGTCTCCGAACCCGAAATCACATTTATAAACCATAAATTGGACTCATGCCCGATATCATATTCAATTCGGCCTCATGCTTAATAATGTAAACCAACTGGGCCTCAAGCCCAATTTCATAAACCAACCGGCCCTCTGGCCCGATGCCTTATTAAATCAAATGGACTCAAAGTCCGATAGTATGTAAATCAAATGGGTCTCATGCCGGATTCCATATTTCCAAATCCGAAATCAATCCATGAACCAATTGGGCCCTTAGCCCGATAATGTAACTAAGATAGACTTCAAGTCCGAGGGTTTCCAAAACAAATGGGTCTCATGCCCGAGTTTATCTTTTCAAATCCAAAATCATTTCATTAAACCATTACTGAAACCACAAGCACATATAACCACAGCGTAAAACCATAAACCTCGATATACGTGCAAATACATAAATCGCCTCCAAATACGTGTAAATATGTAAATCACCAATATCCCAATCATCATCATAGAAATCAAATATGTAAAACATATAAAACATTTATGCATGCATCACAGTTTAGAAATCAAGGTTCACTCACAGACCGTCCTAGCTGCCGCCTCGATATGCGTACCATACGCCTTCCCCGGCTAATCATCGTCACCGGGACTCCCAAACCTATCCAAAATCATACTAGAGGGTTACTAACTACCTTATTAACCTCTCATTGAAGCCCCGTAAGTTTCCCGAATTTTTAAACATTTTAAAATTCGTTCCTAAACCTTTGGACACCCCGAACTATATCGAAACAATGTCCGATCGACACGAAACCAGTCCCAAAATGTTCGTTACATTGAATAGATTAAAAGTCATGTTGAGCACATTCCTAAAATACCCCCTACGCGTCGCCTCAAGTGGCTGCGCGTGAAGCCCACGCGCTTGACACTATTCATCTTCAACCTCTTGTTGGACTCGGTTCGGTCCATTCCACTGTAACCTGATCCAGCCAAACCGACAAGACCGGTTCAACGTTCATTTCTTTATCTTTTTCAATCTTTTTAATCCTATTATCTTCTTCCTACCATATACAATTGATCTAGCCAGTTAAAACATGAAAAACAACTGTGAAACTCACCTTCCCGATCATCCTTCAAGCCTTCGATCTTCCTCCGTCGTGTTTACAAGATTCCGGCCACCTCTAGCCTTGGTTTTGGTCCCAAACGATTCATACAACCTCCAAGAACACATTTCCATCATCAATAATGATTAACAAACACCAAAAACCAAGATGCCATTTTTGAACTTCAAGCTTACCTCGTCGGGTTTGCCGGCTACCGTCCACAGTAGGCCTCTATTCCACGCTAGACCAACTCCTAGCAACCTCCAGAACATCATCTAGGCAACCAATCCGATCAACAAACTCCAAAACCGAAAACTATGATTTTTGAACCAATTCGGTCATTTGCCTCCGAACCAGGCCACCGTGCACCGCCGTACACGACGACTCGACCCGTGGCCACCATTCGACTTGTCTCGATCTCCTCTCCAATTTCCATTCGGGGTTCACAAGCAAAATATGAATTTTGAAGGCTGTATGTGTAGTTGTGTTAGGTGTTTGTTTAGAGAGGAAATGAAAATGGTGAAGATATCGTGCACGGGGAAGAAGAGAGAGATGGGAGGGAAAACTATAAAATATTAAAAATCCCACCAATCAGAAGTGAGATCCACTTTTTAGGGGAGATGGCCATATAATTTACGCCTCGAAATACGCAAATAGTCCAATTTCACTTCCCGTGACCATAACTTCTCCGTTCGATGTGCGATTTCAACGTGCCACCTGTATACGGACTTGTGATGTCCCGATCTACGTCATAGTCATCGGTCCTCGTACGTTTGACTCCCCGAGTCAAAAGTTAACATTTTGCCCAAGACTAAGGGCAAAACAGCCATTTTACACCGTCCGTCTGATTTCGCTCAACTAATTACCGATTAATCTAACTAATCCTCCATTGGTCACTAATGTAACGACCCGTCTCGAATATCAGGGTTAACTATTAATTAATTATGGTTCAGAATGACTAATCGGGGATTAGTTGAGAGAAATCGGACGGATGGTGCAAAATGACTGTTTTACCCCTAAAATTGGGCAAATGTTGACTTTGACTCGGGGAGTCAAATATACGAGGACCGATGACCATGACCTAGATCGAGACGTCGCGAGTCCGTAGACAAGCGGCACGTCGAAATCGGAGATTCGACGGGGAAGATATGGTTCTAGAATGGAAAACGGCACTATTGCACAAAAACCGAGAAATGGGACAAGTGCCAGGTTTTGATTGGGGAAGGTTCTGAAAAGAACCACCAGAATTTGATTGGCCCATTTCCCCACACTGTGGATATTTCTTCCTTCCCACATGATTGATCATTTCCATTTTCTTCCTTAAACCAGTGACCTTGCAACCCATTCAAACCCAACCCTTCAATCTTCATTTTCTAGACTTAGGCTGTGAATAAAAGTGAGAGGGGGAGGTGAGACGATAGGAATGGTGGCCACGACTTACGCCGTCGTGGACGGTGACCAACGAACCCCGAAAAGGTGAGTTTTGGATTTAAAAATGGTATGTTGGGTTTTAGTGTTTGTGGGATGGTTTTATTGATGGGAAAATGTTTTGGAGGTTGCTAAGGACCTAATGGACTTGGGATAATGGCCCACGGTGGCTGGAATCAAGGGGAACCGTCGGTGGTGGTTGGCTGGTTCAAAGATGAACTTAAAGGTATGGTTTATGAACTTAGTTTTATGTTTTGAAATCATAGAAAGATTAGGAATGATTAGAGGAAGGTTTAGGAATGAAAATGGAAGAAAATGGACCGAAAACACGAGAGATACAGGCCCGAACCGGTCACGCCAGTCCAGTTGGACCAGCTGGACCAACCGAATCGGACAAGACCGGTCTACCGGAGGTAGGAGAAGGTGAACAATGTCGCGCGTGGCTTTCACGCGCAGGGCGTTTGGGCCTCTCGTGAGGGCACATGGGCCCTCTTTTCGAGGCGCGTTCAACACAACTTTTAATCTATTTGAGGTAACAAACATTTTGGGACTGGTTTCGTGTCGATCGTACATTATTTCAATATAGTTCGGGATGTCGGTAGGTTTAGGGTAGAGTTTAAAAATAGTTAAAAATTCAAAAAAATTACGGGGCTTTACTGGGAGGTTAATGAGGTAGTTAGTATCCCTATAGTACGATTTGGACAGGTTTGGAAGTCCCGGTGATAGTGGTGTGACTCGGGGAGGCTTATGGCACGCGTATCGAGGTGGTAGCGTAGGATGATCTGTGAGTGGACAATCGAAACTGTGATGCATGCTTAACTGTTTTATATGTTTTATATACGTGATTTCTATAATGATGATTGTGGCATTGGTGATTTACATGGTTGCACGTATATCGAGATTTATGATTTTACTGTAGTTTTACGTGCATGTGGTTTCATTGATGGTTTGATGAACTAGTTTTGGGTTTTAGAAAGAAGAACTCGGGCATGAGACCCAATTGAATTATGTGATCAGGCTAGGGGCCCAGTTGGTTTACGAAATCGGGTTGAGACCCTTTTGAGTTATGGGATCGGGCCGGGGGCCGAGTGGTTTACAAAATCGGGCATGAGGCCCAGTTGGGTTTTATAAATGTGATTTCAGGCTATGTTTCATAAACGTGATTTCGGGCCGGAGACCCTAAATGGATTTGTGATGTTTTATGGGAATTTCGGGCAGGGCTCATTGAAATGTTTTGAAATGATTTTGTAAAACTATTTTCCATATACCATCTTGATACGAGGATATGTGATGGTCTCCTACAGGTGTCTGGGACACTAGGGATGTCACAGTGCATTGCCTGCGAGGGGCCATTATATGGAGCTACCAGACCGTATAGTAACTTAGAAGTAGGATTGCTATGATTAGACGTCTGGGACGTCAGACATCTGGGATGTCAAAGATATGGACCCAGAGAGACCTCGGGCAGCACGCGTTGCTTTTACCGTGAGATATGACATCTGGGACGTCAAGCGTCTGGGACGCTAGGAATCTGGGATACCGAGGATGGTTATGTGGTAAATATGGATTATTGGATTCATGAAATGGTATTTCGGTATTTTTGGATTTTTGGTTATGGATTTGGGCAGTGACTCACTTGGTTCTGGATTTACAGATTTTGGTATTCTACAGTTTTGGGCTGAGTTCCCACACTTGGTTTTGAGTTACGATTTTTGGGCTAAGGCTTTAATGGTTCATTTGAGTAAATGTTTTGATTACTGATTTTCGATGCATGCATACTTTTTAGTGAAGGGCATAAATATCTTTATGAAATGTGTTTTTATGAACTTATTGATTTTCGTCCACTCATAGTTCTTAATGGTTTTAATGCCCTTCAGGCTGATCACGGATGCGGGCTATAGTAGAGACCAAGACATCGCACTCCTCCACCAATCCTGGCACGCTATGGGAGCCTCGTATGGGCTAAGGTATGAATTATTCCTTGTTTAACACTTCGTGTCAGACGGTAGGATGGCACATCCCGCGTTAATCCCGAGGGGACTGGGATGGGTCGTGGTAAGTGGTATTAGAGCCAGGTTGTCGCTATTCGAGCAAACTGTGTAGTTCTTGTGATATGCGAAAGTCGAGAATGTGATGTCTCTACGTGGTCAGCCCGTTATCAACTTGATAGTAGGATGCCAGTTTGATAGTTTTTGGGATTGAATAGTGGATAGAGTGTGATTGGCACGATACACCGTGCGTTAGTGTGATTCAACCCAAGTGGGATTATATGTGAAAAATCGGTAATTTGGGACCGTTGGTTCAGTCATGTGATGTCAGATTGTTGTGCTGCTAGGAGCAGTAGGGTTCGGGGAACCC